>JAACNH010000144.1:177608-294396 GCA_019447015.1 Hymenochirus boettgeri | reverse complement strand
CCACACCCCATAAACCACACCCATACCCCATAAGCCACACCCCATACGCCACACCCCATACCCCGAAAGCCATACTACATTGCCCGTAAGCCGTACTATATTTTATAGAGATAGGAAAGATAGGGCACTCTGCGTGTATATATCTCCAGTGGAGTAGCGGTGCACAAAAAGGCCTCTAACTATATAGATATAAACAAATACCGAAGATACAAAACAGAACGTATAGGCTGCAACACTCTATATTCAGTATCAAAACTAAAAGTCCTTTATTACAGAAGGGATAAATTACTGGGCTCTCACTTTATACTATCGAAATCTAAATCACATATTGAGACATTTATATGGAAGCCAATAATAAAGTGCAGTATAACTACCAGTCTCCTGTCACGTCAGTCAAAGTCATCCATGTGGTGTGTATGCGAGGCCCTGTATGGAAGCAAAACAGGTGGGGACGCGTTTTGCTCCTCCTATTCGAGTATCGGAGCTTTCTCAGCCATGCTCCCCATATCTACCGTCTATTTATGTAGGCCGCACACGCCGAGTGTTGCGCGGCCGGAGTGACGTCACTCCACATGCTCGCGATGCGCAATCTCATTCGTCGCCCTCACACATGTGTATTATACACGGAAGTGGGGAATTTTCGTCCATTCAGTCATTTGTTAATCCCTCCCTTTTTTTTTTTAATTGATTTTAATTTATCCCTTCGGAAATAAAGGACTTTTAGTTTTGATACTGAATATAGAGTGTTGCAGCCTATACGTTTTATATCACACTACATACTACATACCCCGTATTTATATCACACTACATACCCCATATTTATATCACACTACATACCCCGTATTTATATCACACTACATACCCCGTATTTAGGGCAGCTAGAAGGATTGGGAGTTGCAGTTTAATGCTATAACAGGGCAGGATGAAGGATGGGAGTTGCAGTATCCTTAGTGCATGCTACATAATGAGGGCAGCATACAGGCCTAAGGATGCGGAGCTGCAGTTTAATTCCTATACAGGTGGCATCCTTAAAGATGGGAGTCGCAGTTAATTGCCTATACAGGGCAGCTAAGAAGGATGGGAGCTGCAGTTTAATCTCATACAGGGCAGCTAGAGAGGAATGGAGCGGCGTTTATGCCTATACAGGGCAGCTAAGAAGGGGGAGGGAGCTGCCGTTGTTAATGCCTATACAGGGCATGCTTAAGAATGGATGGGATTGCCTGTGTCATACAGGGCGTCTACGAAGTTGGAGGGAGCTGCAGTTTAATGCCTATACAGGGCAGCTAAGAATCATGGGTATTGTAGTTCCAGCAGTTTTATTTAGGCATTTAAAGCAGCATATAGACAGTTTTACAGCAGATCCCATGGTAGCTGTTCTGTGGATTGCTACAGCTCTCTGCACACAGCACAGACATGCTGCGGCACTAAATTATATTAAATTCGAATGGCATCTGTACCCACCCCATTGTTTACCCCCAGTCCGCACACTCTCCAGGTAGGGGGTGAGTGATTCCTCCACATGGGGGGTCCAGGCCACTTACTGCTGTGACACTTTACATTTAAAGGGGAAGCACATGTTTATTCTGTTCTGACTTGGCCTATAATTGTATTAATTTACCATTAAACTGCTGTCTACTGACTGTGCTGTAGCATCTAGTGCCCTTCCCTCCTAGTCTAATTCCTGGTACAGAATCCAGCATCAGGACCACACTGGGTTCTCTAGATCAGCACCTTGGACAGCGACTCACTTTGTCATGGTCTGAGCCATCCCAGAATCCCCCACAGAGGGCAGACCGAGGATGGAAAGAGCTTCATGTGCTCCTTTAACCCCAGACTATAAGGGACGTCACTGCTAGAAAGAACATTACTAGTACAGTTACTGAGCCATAATACGTTATATATAATACTGCGTGTAATGTAGAATGTTACATAGGATATATAAACAATATGGAAAATATAACATGGCATACGGGGTATGTAGTATGTAGTGTGATATAAATATGGGGTATGCTAGTGTGATATAAATATGGGGTATGTAGTGTGTATAAATATGGGTAAATGGTAGTTGTGATATCCCTCTGGGGTCTGTCGTGTGCTTCTCGGGGTCTGTCGTGTGCTCTCCCTCCGGTGGTCTGTCGTGTGCTCCCCTCCGGGGCTCACTGTCGATGCTGCTCATCCCTCCCGGGGTCTGTCGTGTGCTCCTACTCCTGGGGTCTGTCGTGTGCTCTCCCTCCCAGGGGTCTGTCGTGTGCTCTCCCGCTTGGGTCTGTCGTGTGGGATCTCACTCCGGGTCGTCTCGTTTGCTCCTCCACTCCGGGGTATGTAGTGTGATATAAATATTGGGGATGTATGTGTGATATACCATACGGGGTATGTAGTGTGACTATAATACGGGGTATGTAGATTGGATATAAATACGGGGTATGTAGTGTGGCGGATAGTAAAAATATGGAGGGGGTATGTAGTGTGCATATAAATACGGGGTTGTAGTGTGATATACAAATAGGGGTATGTGAAGTGTGATCTAAATACGGGGTGATGTAGTGTATATAAATACGGGGTATGTAGTGTGATATAAATAGGGGTAATTAGTGTGATATAAATACGGGGTAGATGTAGTGTGATATAAATACGGGGTATGTAGTGTGATATAAATACGGGGTATGTAGTGTGGAATAATACGGGGTATGTCAGTGTGATATAATACGGGGGATGTATTGTGATATAAATACGGGGTATGTAGTGTGATATAAATATGGGGTATGTAGTGTGTATAAAATAGGGGTATGTAGTTACGGTTGAGTATAATACGGGGTATGTAGTGTGATATAAATACGGGGTATGTAGTGTGATATAATACGGGGTATGTAGTGTGATATAATAGTAGGGGTATGTAGTGTGATATAACATACGGGTGGTATGTAGTGTGATATAAATACGGGGTATGTAGTGTGATATAAAATACGGGGTATGTAGTGTGATATAAATACTGGTGGTCTGTAGTGTATATACCTACCGGGTCTGTCGTTTGCTATAATATGGGGTCTGTCGTGTGCTCTCCCTCTGGGTCTGTCGTGTTCTCTCCTCTGTGTACTGTCGTTTGCGATAGTCCCTCCTCCTCCTGCTGTATGAAGTCCTGACAGGGAAGGTAAGGGAATCTGCGACCTTCCTTTCCCACTATGTTAAAACAGAGTTCTCACTCTGCTGAAAAGGCTGTTCCACAGAGTATCTTAGGGGGGTGTCCCACGGCAACCGTGAGTGGACGGGGAGTTGTGCACTCGTGAGTGGGCGTCGGGGCCATGGCACCCATGGCGTGGGCAGGCCACATGGGGGCTCTACGAGAATGGGCAAGGGGGGGACTGCAACGGGAGGGGACCAGGGTCCATGAGTGGAGGGACCAGGGGGGCTGAAAAGGGGAGGAGAGGAACAGGGCCGATTGATGACATGATTTCAAAGCAGGAAGTGACCGGGAACCGGGTGGTGCTGTGCCATATCACACACAAAAATGTAAATATCTTCAAAACATGCAAAATTAAACAATGAAAATAAATGCAAAAATTCTCAGGAGAGTTACTTGCTATCAATTACCCAAAGTCATTGTTGGACCACGTTCCCCTTAATAATTGTTGTTTCTATAGACTGCAAAAAACCAACACAACGTAATTATAGTAATGTACTCTAACTCTCGAAAGTCATGTCTGCATTATCAGTGTTCCTAAATCCCAACCAAAGCAGTGGAATATGGTTCTATGATTGCTATTGGGGCCTCCCCAGTCTCATACCAAACTGTTATTATATGCTTTGCTGATAGACACACTCAGCAGTACAACCTCCTCTCTGGCCCTCCCACAGTCGGTGGCCCGACACTCCTACTATGTTAGCTAGGTGTGTGTGCTGCGATTGTGCCAATGTTGCAGCATGCCAATGTGCAAAAAATGCAAGGATCGCATGCTGATCGATCAGGGGCCGTGCATTAAAAACCAGTTTTACCGTTGCATTAATAGCATTGCGGGTGCAATTTTAATTTAATGGACAATCGGGGAACCAAAAAATTACTGCGATTTCCAATGGCATTTGCGATTACGTTTTAGAAGCCATACGATCAACATGCGCTTCCATAATCGGAATGGGGAATTGCATCTATTTGCGTTGCAGTGTGCCTTGCCTTACGTACTTTATAGTGTCCCTGTCTGCCTGCTATGTCCCTATATATAAGGAAACTTCCATGCTTTTGGAAACCGAATGATGATCGCTCTGCGTCAGGTCTCTGCTAAACATGACAGTTCAAATCTACTAGAGGTATTTATTTTTGAAAACCCACTATTGGCAATTGTGCATTTTATAAAGTTCCCAAGGGCCATTGCACCCCTCCTTTAGTTATCTTATAAACAACTACTAAAAATACTTGCTGGTTTTTTATTTGCTGCATAGAGTTGGGTTTATCAGAATGTGTGTTGACTATACATTAGTATTATACAGACTGCAGGGAGGCTAAAATGTGCCATAGAAACTGTGTAAAATCAGTAACATTAGGTTAGCAGGTGAATGAAATGATTGAAAGGCGAATTGAAGAGGTATGAATGAGTTATAAACAATACATATCTATTGGGAGTTTATTTAAATAATGTGCAACCCAGCCAGGGCCACCCACCAGAGCCATCCCCATGGTAATCTATTGGCCCTTATGTTAATGGAGAAACACACAGTGTTACTCACACAGACAGTAGAGTAGCAGCAGGTTACGTCTCCTGGTGGAGATGTAATTTGAAGAAAGGCCGCAGAGATCCATGGAGGATAAAGAGGACAGTCTACTACGGAGGGAAACTTTCTGCGCGGACACAGAGCGTCAAAAATTACAAAAATTCACAACATAACATAAAATTAGGATAACCAATCGGCCATGTTGGATTTGGCAGGGAGTGTTGACAGTAAATTTACAAATACGAAATGCCCATGCAAAAATGGCTCCACACAACCGTGCGTCAGCTGACGTGGCAGAGATCAGGCACCGCCGCGCATTATAGGTTTTATAATCGATCATCGAGCGGGACGATTCTAAAGCAATGGCTCCCGTGCCTCGCGCCGTCACAATCCATAATTCTCCGGTAAAAGATCGGTGATCGGGATGCTGTATTCCATGTGAGGCTTGGATGATTGCTTTTTCTGTGGGTCGATTGTCTGCTAACCTAGAGCATTTAGCTGTGGCCATGTGCAGCAGATATGTGAGTGCTCGGTTGGGTTACCAAAAGTTAACTGAAGATCTCATCGACCAGAAAATTTCCCTAGACATTCCTAGCCAACTAAACATTACCATAGAAACAGGGGATGTCTAACATTAGCACTCCTGATATTAAGACAATACAACTCTGCTAACAAGGCATTGCTGGGAGTGTAGAAGTTCTGGAGTGCATGGTTCGAACATCCTTGCCTCAGAAATATGAAGCAATTTTATTAATATCCAAATCACAGGACCAGTCAGGTTGGAGAGTAAAACACATAGGAACTGTAGAAAAGACAGGGCGTTTTCATTTGTTAACTTTTAGGGGGGGAACTATTGGCCACAAATGGACTAGCCAAGAATGAACTACTTAACTATAGTGATATCTGAACCAGATTACATACACTCTTGTAAAGAGAAAGAAATTCTGTCACAGAGCATTTGAACCCTATTCTTACCGGGTGGGACATACGACGTAGCTATCTGGATAGGACACTTTATTTTGGTATATAGAGGGCGTGGCGTCATAAAGCCTTAATTGGGCTCTAAAAACGTAAGATTCAATAAGAGGAAATAGTGTTAGAAAGGGTTTCCTACGACTTGATTGTCTGTTACTTTATACCTCAACGATATGTAGGTTGTAAGTTGAAGTAAACAAAAGATTCCTTTGACAAGTTTGAGGATCTCTGTCATAGTGCTGAAGAATTTTTCCCCCCTTAAGAGAATGAACCGCAAATCCAAGAGCCTTTATTAAAGTGGAAATTGTTACTTTCTTGCTGTGCCCCTTTTATATTTAACTACTGTTAATATGTACTAAATATATGTGCTATCGAATTGACCCAAACACTAAACTTTCCGAACTTCTTATTTCAAAACTAATCAACCCTCAAATTTAGCACTCAGTATGCGGCATTCGTACATTTGAGGGGTCTGACGAATTTGAGGGTTTTTACCGAATGCTACATATGGGGTTATGCAAAGTCGAACGCTCATTGAGGAGTATCGCAAATGTGAGGGTTACAGAACGCTACATTCAAGGGTTATCGCAAATGGGGGGGTTCCCAAATGCTATATTCAGGGTTATAAAGGGCATGTCACCCAAAACTAAATCCCGCCCCACTAATGGCCCCACCATGTAGTGTAATAAAATCCTTACCTCACATCCAGCTCCATAAGTTCTCCTGTAGTCCCCCCCAAAGTCCCAAAAATTGCCCACAGAGGTAGCAGCGTCATATAGGACTCTGCCTACTGTCTGGCCTCCGCCGGAGAGTTTGGCATGACGTACTGCAGCCATTCTCCCCCGTCCCTCTCCGTTGGCGATCCTCCCCCTTTTTTAAACCATTAAAAAACCCTTGCATATAATAGGAATATCTTCCCCCAGCCCCAACCGCAAAAAAATAATTTAAGAAAGTACACAGAACTCTACTTACCTTCCTCTCTCCCTCCGGCATCCTGAAGAAGCCGGCAGCCGAGTCCGTTCAGCCAATCACGGACTAGGCGCCGGTCCGCCCCCTGCTTGCAGTAGTTATTGGCAAGCAGCCCAGGCGTCGGAGGAGTAGAGAGGGAAGGGTACGTAAGGTAAGTAAAGATCTGGGCCTTTCTTAAAACGATTTAATAGAGGTTGGAGATGGGGGAAGATATTCTATTACATGGAGGAAAAATTGTTTTTTATAAGGGGGAATGCCCTTTAAGACAAATTTGAGGGTTATCGGCAAAATTCAAGGTTGCCGAAATGATACATTTGAGGGTTATTGCAAATCGAGGGTATTGATAGGCATTTGTGGGTAACCCTTTAATTTACCAAAAACTTATGCAGAAACCCAAACAATTGCCCGTCGCCGATCATGGGAACGTTAGTGTTCAAAAATTTTGGGAATACGGACATGGTTTTCAGACCATTTCACAGGTTCCTAAAGCCATTTAAAGTAAGTAACCATTGCTATTTTAAATGTATTTTATTAGAAACTTCTGAACTATTTTTCCCCATTGACTTAATGGGTTCAGTTTTCAACTAAGAACTTTTACTGAAGTTCATAGTTCCAAAATGACAAATTTTTCAGACATTTTGTGCTGGTATCATATTTCTGTGCTAGGTATCAAAAGTGTTATACGGTTTGGTGTTTAGATAGCAAAGCACTCTATATTCTGGGCTTTAATATGTTTATTGTATAAAGACTATTACATTACAGTGTGTGAAAAAACTATTTGCCCCCTTCCTGATTTCTTATTCTTTTGCATGTTTGCACACTTAAATGTTTCTGCTCATCAAAACACGTTAACTATTAGTCAAAGATAACATAATTGAACACAAATTGCAGTTGTAAAATGATGGGTTTTTATTATAGTGAGAAAAAAAACTCCAAACCTAAATGCCCTGTGTGATAAAAAGAAAATTGCTCCAGGAAAACCTAAAAAACTGTTTGGCCACCCTTAGCAGCATAACGCATCAAGCTTTGCGAATAACATTGCAAGAGTCCTTTACAGCGCTCTGGAGCGGAATTTTGGCCCACTCATCTTTGCCAGAAATTGTTGTACTCAGGCTTTATTTGAGGGTTTTCTAGCATGAAACGCATTTTTTAAGGTTCATGCCACAACAATACTCAATAGGGATTCAGGTCAGGAGTTTACTAGGCACTCCAAAGTCTTAATTTTTGTTTGTTCTTAAGCCAGTAAGAGGTGGATTGCTGGTGTGTTTTGGGTCATTGCCTGCTGCAGCCACCAAAGATCGCTTGCAGCTTGAGTTGACGAACAGATGGCCGGACACTCCTTCAGGATGATCACAGGCAAGCCTCCAGGTCCATTGAAGCAGCAAAACAACCCCAGGACCATCACACTACACCACCATATTTTACGTTGGTATGATATTCTTTTGCTGAAATGCTGTGTACTTCTACGCCAGATTAAACGGACACGCACTTCCAAAAAGTCAAATTTTGTCTCGTCGGTCAACAGGTATTTTGCCAAAAGTCGTGTCAATCATTGGAGATGTTGTTTTTTAGCAAAATTGAGACGAGCCTAATGTTCTTGTTGCCTTGGATATCTGCCATGCAGCCATTTTTGCCCAGTCTCTTTATTATAGTGGAGTCGTGACACGGAACCTTAATTGAGGAAGTGAGGCCTGCAGTTCTTAGAGGTTGTCCTGGGGTCTTTTGTGGCCTCCGGGTGAGTTTTCTCTGGCTCTTGGGGTAATTTTGGCCGGCGGCCACTCCTGGAAGGTTCATCCACTGGTCCAGTTTTTGCCATTGTGGATAATGACCTCACGGTGGTTCGCTGGAGTCCCAAAAGGCTTTAGAATGCTTGATAACCTTTACCAGACGGATAGATCTTAAGTAAGTATTTATCAAGGGGGACCAAGCACTTTTTACACAGGGCCATGTAGAATTTGGAGCTTTTTTTCTCACTAAAACCATCATTTAAACTGCATTTATGTGTTCAATTATGTATCTTTGACTAATGTTAACGGTTTTGATGAGCAGAAACATGTAAGTGTGACAAAACATGCAACAAAAGAAGTAAGAAATCAGGAAGGGCAAATAGGTTTTTCACACCACTGTATAAGGGCAAAAAGTTAATGGCAGTCACACCCAGATTTGTATTAGAACTTACTGAAAATTGTGGTCTAAACCACATTCACTCTAACTTCTAGCACAATAACTGTTTTTAAAATGATATATTGATTGTAGCCCTGGAGTTTTCTAAGCACTCCTAACTAAAAGACATACTTTTGTGAAAACTCCATCATATACTTAAGGGTTCCAGGTAGATTCCAAAGGGGCTATCTCCAAACATGAAGCAAAACAGGTAAATGTGCACTGGGAAGGAATTAGCAAGAAACACAATCTATATAGTATGAAATTCAGGATTAATAAAACAGCTGACATTCATAAGAATAGTGATTTGTGTATGCTATTATTTAATTACATCACTGGATTTGATATTATAGGAGTGTTCCTATTCATATCCCTTGTAAAACTTTTGTTTTGAAGGACAGACATTTGTTGCCTCCTCATCCTGCTCATTAAATAGTAAATGTTAACACAGGGGAACACAAGCAATTAATTGTACAAACTTCTCACTCCCGGAGCAAAGAATGGTCCCCTCTATATCCAAGCCCGAGATGGTTATTCAACTGATTAGAATGCATGTTTTTTATAAATATATTTAAATGCTCTGTCCCTAACAATTATTATTCCTTGCTTTTCATCCAAAAAATGTCGTATTTGCGGTTTATTTCTTAGATAGCTGAAGGTAAAAACAGAACATTAACATTTCAGGGAAAAATGCTGAGAATTGCAACCGGAATCTCATGTATTCTGTCTGCTAAAAGCAAAGTATTATACAAATAGCCCAATAGAGCTTCTATTATATATAGCAAGTCGGTATTACGAAACTTGTGAAAACACTCAAAACAATTTACCAGTTAGGAAACGGCCTACATTTTAAAGATTATTTTTATATTTAATTTGGCTTGAACCAGCCAAATTCCTGGTTTTCTATCTCTTTATTCCTCTGCTCTTTGACTGAAATCCTCTCACCGTTTACAAGCTAGAGATACAAAATACGACCTGTTAGACCACATAGCAACCATTACCTAAACCATCAAAGATAGTGTTTATGGGGCGGGGGGGTTTTTTGTCATACCCCCTAAACCACATACACAGGTACACATACTACTGATAACATCCTCCACACCCAACCTACCCTTGAATTTCCATGGCAAACATGCCTAAATCATAAGTTAAAAAACATACCCCTAACCCATACAGAATCAAGGCACATGCACATTCTGATGCACCCTAGCATAAAAACCCCATCCTTGCATTTCCATGGCAAACCAGCATAAACCATTAAAGTCAGTTTTACAGTCATAAACACAAAGCATACCCAACACTATGACAGACACAGTTACACACACGTAACTGAGGCATTTTAAATGCACATTTAATTATATTTTTTTACATAATGTAGGGATCTCTGCTTCCCGGAACTGCAGCAAACTGGCTGGACTGGCAGCCGCTGTGTCTGTGATGGCTGAGAGGCCAATCACAAGACACAGCAATGCTGTCAAGATAGTAGAACACTGGGGAGCGAAAGCCTGTAAGTTCCATATTATTTTAAAAAATCGGAACGGCAGTTGGGGGGGGAGAAGTATTGCCTGCACTACAGAAAAATATTTTCACGCTAGGTAGAGGACCGGCATGGACGGGATTGTGAGGGTGGGGGTTAATGGCTCCCATGAGCATGTCACACGACCCGAGGCCTACGAAGAGCAGAAGAAACCTTTTGGCCGGAAAGTCAGTCCTACACTTCAGTTTCCTTGGGACTTTGGACAAGCACTGCAGGGAGAACCATAAGGCGCAGAGATGTTAAGGTGAGGACTTACTTTTATTAAACTACACAAGTGGGGCACAGAGTTAGTTGATAATGGGGACATGCCCTTTAAATCTACCTTTCTGTTTCAGGCAAACCAACACAACAATAATTAAAAGGAGAAATTCTAATCAGAATGAATTATAAAAACCTGTAGCACAGACATTACAACATCACCTTCCAAATGCGCCTGCAAGCCAAATTCAAGTTTATAAAACTTTTCCTTTTCACTCCAATATATAATGGATATGTAAATATAAACAAAGGCCACAAAGGTTAGATCATTACACTTCTGTGACCAATGTTGAGGCAAACCCTAGCAACCCCTGGTTTCAGAAACACTACATATGTTAATGGTATTCTTATGCTTCTAACAGTAATTTTTGGGGGGTTTCCTGGATACTATTTGCAGCACATATTCCCTAATTTTTTAACTTTGTCAGGATTAGTCCCTTTGTCGACATCTGTTCTTGGTGAATTCCTTTACACCACTTTCAACTTCTTTTGCACAAAGACTTGGTGGTAATTTATTTGGTACTTATCTTAAATACGTCCTGATTGTAACTTAAAGAAAGTTCTGGCTTAATAAATTGTCATGACTTAATGCCCAACATAT
Source organism: Hymenochirus boettgeri (assembly GCA_019447015.1). Lineage (NCBI taxonomy): Eukaryota > Metazoa > Chordata > Amphibia > Anura > Pipidae > Hymenochirus > Hymenochirus boettgeri. Next base: position 283,192 of record JAACNH010000144.1, on the reverse strand, counting down.
GGTGATTAACTTTCCCTTCTAAGTAAATCCGACAAATAAAACCTCATGAATTTTGTAGTCTTAAATTTTAGAATTACTTTCACTCTAACCCTCACCCCTTTAGCACAGGACAAGAGAAGTCAGTACCACATTCTCTCTTGCTTCCTGCAGTGACTGAAAAGTCAAGTGATACATATATAAAGGATAATACGCTGCTACAGTTTTTGTTTTTTAAAAAATATGAGGATATACTCCACCAAGGAGTTCCCGGCCATGAAAACACCTAGGGCCGTCTAGGCCGACTGAATTACTGTGTGATGAGGAGCAAGCGCATTCCTGTGATTCATAATGGACTCGGCCGCTTACTCCTCCTTATCAGCACAGTTAATTCAGTCAGTCAGTCAGTCAGTCAGTTGTACAAAATGGGCTTGTTATCGACATTACTAATACAGGGAGGAGAAGAAATGGGGAGCGGGCAGATGGGAATTCAGGAAGTCTTCAGTACATCAGAGTGACTAATATAGATTCTCGCCACTGCACCTCCCCATTGAAAATGCCATAGCCTTATGTATGGTTTTTATCAAAAAGCTATAGATTAAGCAAAGGCTTAGGACTTTTCCTGTAAACCATATATGTGCCAACAGGGATGAAATCTTTTGTATGAATGGATTTTTTAAATGTTCCTATTGAATTAAAAGAAAAAAATTTGCCTACTGTCCCCTACTGTAGATAGGGATTCTCAAATGTGTGTTCCAGATGATTGAAAAAAACTAATTCCAGCCAAGTCCTGGAATCCCTCTTTTGTTGAGGAATGTTAAGATTTGTAGTTTTCAAACCCATCAGTTGGGGTGGGGAGACCATTTGAGAATTCCTGCTGTAGGTATGGGTTACCTCAGTGTTCCCTCTAAGCTGTGCTTATGCTGTACATAAGTGCTGCGGAATGTAGCGCACAAATTTTTATATGTGCACAAAACAATTTATTTTGCGCACACAGAAATTTTATGGGCATGTCCCACCCCAAAACTAATCCCCCCACTACGGCCCCATCATGTCGTGAGTTTAACCTTACCTCACATCCAGCTCCCATACGGTTTCCTGTAGTCCCCCCCCTGAGAAGTCCCAAAAAAAATGCCCACCAGGAGGGATAGCAGAGTCCATATAGGCTTGCTCCCTACCTGCCTCCGGAGAAGTTTGGCATGGTACTGCAGCCCTTCTCCCCCTCCCTCCCGATTTGGATTCCCTCCCCCTAGTGTAAAAACCCTTTTTTAGCAAACATTGCCCTGTCCTCCCAAGCCCCAAACCGCAATTTTTTGAATGTCAGAAAATGCCCAGAACATTACTACCTTCCTCTTGCCTCGCTGCACGAACTCCGGCAAGACGAGTCCATGATTGGCTGCTGCTCAGCCAATCACAGACGTGACTGCCGGAGTCCCCGCCCCTCTGCTTGCATTTTCTCGTAAGCAGAGGGACGGCAGCGCGGCGGAGGCAAAAGAGGGAAGGTAAGAAAAGTTCTCGCATTTCTGATATAAAACTAGAGGTTGGGCTGGGGGGCCAGGGGAATGTGTGTAAACATTTTTTCTGAAGGGTGGGACATGACTTTAAATTAGATAGAAACATTGTAATATACCTCACTTGTATAGTGTCACCAATGATCAGAGAACCATTGCAGATAGGAGGGGGCTATCCACTTATTCATGTATAGTTATTGAGTGTAAGGGTTCTAGTTGTATTTTAACTAATAGTGATAATCTCCATTTAAGTGGACAGTAAACACTTAAAATAAGCAAGAATAGTCATGTCTTCTCTGATTGAATGGCCTGTCTGTGTTTGAACATAAAAATTTGTTAGGATTAATTTAGAACTTTACAGAGGTACCACATATGGCATCAGAAGATCTGGGTAGTGTCTGGTTGTCTGTTGGTGATTGTATTAAAAAAAAAAAAGCTGTCCCCGAATGTACTTACCGTCTTCGTTCCCTTACTGCGTATGCCTGTCTCTTGCATGGAAGACAAGCATAAGGGGCTCGCCCAGCATTCTGCTCCTGTGATAGGCTGCATGATTTCTTCATGCATGGAAGGCCGCGAAGGGAACACAAGCTAGTAGTACATTGGTGACAGATTTTCAGTGATTTAAACCCTGCGAGGTCAAGGTTTTAGGCATTTCTGCAACATAATACATTTTTGTTTGGGGTGACAGACCTTTTAATGCCTGTCATTATTTATAACGACTTAACTATTGCAATTACTGGCTGAATTTCCAAATCATGATTACAATTAGATTGATGATGTACTAATATGTTTCATTTATGCTATGCAATGATATAGGGCTGAAGATATTTTACGACGCGCAGAGTAAATAACTGACGCAAGGTGCTACAACCGCATATTACACACTCACTATGCTTATTAACAATAACTATGCTTTTTAAATAGGAAAAATTATTACTCAACCATATTACATAGCCTGATAATGACAATAGTACAGCAGTGTCTCCTCATTCTCTTACATCCCTTGTCAATAAAGACACACCTCTAAACAAGTTTATAATAATTTTTAGAACTAAACCTATCCCACCTATTTAGGGACATTCATTAAAGGAAGTCTACAGTGGAAAAGTAAAAAACCAAATTTTTATATGTGTTTTATATTCCCCCAACCCCAGAGTGTCTTTATTTCCTTCAGTTTCTCTTCTGTCCAAGATATATAAGGTTAAAAGAGGTCAAGAATTCAATACACCACTATGCTTGAGTGTCAATCAAATCCCTAACAGCATGCCTGTAACTGTGTAGGGCTTACACAAGTTTTACAGGCAAGTCCACCAAGACTCATTCCTGCTTAATAAAATGCTTTGCAAATACGGGTTAAAAAACAGAAGTAAAGGGAAGGTGAATGAAGCAGCTATCACCAATTTATGACTGTAAAAAGAAGATCGGGCTGCAGTGATAAGCTAGGACTCCTTCTCTACTAACTACCCCTTCCAATCTTATGTTAGAAGTCTCTCCCCAGAACAATGGATGATACTGCCTCTCTACAAGACTTACAAACAGAGGGTTTTTTTTGGTTACAAAGTTTAGAAGAGAAAGTGTAGGAGCAAATAATGCGCATGAGTGGCTTGGTTCACAGGCCAGACTAAATGAACGGGGGACGGGAATGACAGCCAGAGAGGCAGGGAGGAGGAGTGAGGCGCTCTGTATGAATCAGACTATGTGCAAACACGAGCCACAGAGGAAGGTAAGATTAGGGCGCATACACTAACCTTTTTTTACGTCTGATTGGTGCAATGTAAAAATGTAACGATAGATGCCTTTTAAGCAAAATAAAATGGAAAATGTGTTTTCTTTACAGCAAGAAGACTTAAAAAGCAAGTATTTGCCAGTATAACATCTCGCATAATGAAAGCAAACTAATGATGTTAATAGAGAAACAGTATCAAGCAGGGAGATGGACTCTCTCCAGAGACAAGTTTTAACGGTGGGGAAGACCATTTAGTTTTTTATTGCTTGTTTTTTGATTAAAAACAGAAAAAGCCAAATTGTTTACTTTGTCTTGTAAAACCCGATCAAACAGCAACTTACTGCTCTGGCATATGTTCTCTAATAGGAGAATAAAACATTAACTCTATGGACTTAAATTTAATGGTGTGGTTTTTGGGCAGCATTTGGGCAGACAGGGCTTCTAAAAAATCTCAAATGAAGGTCCTATTTTAATGAAAGGGGACTAGGAACTACTGTAATCAGAAAAAAAAATTTAGGCTTGCTGTATTTACTGATTATATCAAAGTTGTGTTCATGGCAATTTTGATTTGTGACTCGAAACATGTTCGTGTTGGAGCCGCATTTATATAAACAGCGTTTGCGGTATTCTGTCAGATTGTCTGTTGCCCCCTTGCTTTTGTATTGAGATTTTTATTTCTTAAGTTATTATTTGGTGTTGGGATGTGTTTTACTAAACATTTGTATCAAGAAAATAAAAATTCCCTTTATATTTTATCCGAATTCCACCTGTATTAGTGCTCTTACAGCTCTAACAGACTAGAAGCAGTAAGAACATCGAGATGTATCTACTAATGTGCGTTTGGAAACATATAACTGCAGGTTAGAGTAAAAGTGTTGGAAGTACATACCATACAGTACTATGAGTACGCTAGTGGTATTTATAGGCGGCCGTACAATTATGATCGAGGATAAATTGCGAACAGTGCCTTTTCATTATGAAGGAACTATTGCGTTTTCAGTTATACAGTTATGCCACGTAACATGCAGAAAAAAGTTGGAAAAACAAGCAAGCAGCTTTTAAGTCTGCAGTCCATGTTTGACTTCTACATTCTGCCTCTCTTACATAGAAGAATAGGACGGGTAGTAATGTAATAAGCGGTATAGATAGCATGCAACACATTGATGGTATGATCTTAATTAGTCAGCAACATGTAGATCATATGACCACGTTCCGGCAATTGTAATCGCTATCTCTTTCCCAGCTAACAAGCATGGAGAAGGTGTTTGGTTTATCGTTTAAAGAGTAATAAAAGAAGAATCCACGTGATTATGTAGGATGGCAAGGAGAGCCATTATCGCCTCTTTTTGACCGTTTTTTAGACGCCGTTACCAATATTCAAGGATTAACATGACTTTAGACATGGACTAACTGCAGTCAGAGCGTACACAAGTGCAAGCAATGTACCGAGTTCAATACCGGGCTTGTTAAGACGGATCTCTAACACCAGCGAACAATTGGGTAAAGATTTGGAATCGATGTATAGAACCTATATGGTAAAATGTACGAAAGCACATTAGAAATATGCAGTTAGTCCTTTTTTCCCCAAAGATGGCTCAATGGGTAAAACTCCTGGGGATTGCCCTGTCGTTAAACATTAGGTCTTCTGGTCAATACTTCGGGATGATTGGCTGTTGGCGGGGCTTCACTTTAAAAGGAAAATGTGGGACTGGGAATAAAATAAAGCAGCTGAGGTGAGTCGAGGCTTGGAATTACAGTGAGCCTGTTCCTGGTCTGCAAAAAAAGCATGTGGCAAAACATAGGTATCTTCAAAATTGGCTCTGAACGGGATGTAAATGGGGATGGCTTGTTTTAAAGACACAGAATAACCATATAAAATTATAGTTTTGTGGGGGACATTCCCTTTAAGAAAACTAAAAAAAAAATTAATCATGTGAACGTAGCTTAAAGGGCATGTCCACCCCAACTTAAAATTGCCCCACTGTGGTAGCTGCTAAAAGATCCTTACTTTCTTTTCTGACTCCTTATGGTTGTCCTGCAGTGCTTGATGAAAGTCCAGAAAAATAAAGAGTAGGACCGCTGTGTGTCATCCGTATATGCTCTTCCTGCTCCTTGGAAGAGGTTCTAGGCATGCGCAGGGAGCTCTCCCCACCCCCCCTCTGGATACCTCAGAAGCGGAGGAAGAGGGATAACCCCGGAACATTGTGCACCACAGTAACAATAAAAAACAATAGGGAGATTCAATAAAGTCGTATCGTTAAATTGTGCTAAATTTTCCCCAACCAACAGATCTTATTTAACATTTGAGCTAACATCTGATTGGTGGGGCTACATTAGAAAAAAAAACCCATTTCAACGATAATACCCTTTTGGTGAATAAAGCCGATTTATATCTTTTTTGTTTTTTTCTATTAATTTTTTTTATTGGGAGTATATACAACATATATACATAGTTTACAATTGTAAACGATTTTTCCTTTAACAGTTTCTTTGGTCTTTTTATATAATATCTGTTTCGTAGCTTCTCGTCGAATGGTTGTATCGCTCACTTATATATTGGTGCTATTTGTTTTCTTAATTTATACTAGTAGTTATGGTTTTCTTGTATTGCTTATTACATCTATTATATGTCTTTATAATTTGATTGTTTTAAAAGGACCAATTCTTTGTTTGTTTATCTTGCTCTTAAACACCGAATATATCTTATTACACATCCCTGTTATCGTATTTTTCCAGCACAATACTCAGAAGCTGCACGATCTATTGAAGAAAAAAAAAACTTCTACAAACTTTGTATGGGTTAGGCAACCCCCCGCCACCTAAATGCATGTTAAAAAACATAAAATTATCCCTGAAAGTACGTACCTGCACTTGTTCACTCAGACATACATGCCATTCCAGCCCCTTCTGCTGTTTCCAGTGGAAGAGAGAGAAAGGCCGTTGATGAGGAAACAAATGCTGGTAAGTAACATATTAGGGGCTGATTCAGCGGTTTAAAACAGTTTAGGGGTGGAGGAGGGTGGCCTATACATCATACAATTTTTTCTTTTGGAGGTGGAGATTAAACTTTTAAAAATATAACTAGGCTGTTCCTTTGTGTTTTACGGCTGGTCAGTGTGTTGGATAGTTTCTGTTAGGAACACAAACATTAGCAGCAATCACACTATGCACCCAGTATATATATTCTGTAAGGTGTGCATCCACCTGTTACTTTGGACACTGCGTTTTATCAGGATGAAGATTCTTGCATTTTTTGATTTTCAATAAGAGATATTTTAAATTATAAGAACCACTTTTAGTTGCATTACCCAAAAGTGAGTTTGGTTGCATTTGCACTCAAGCCCTTGCGTTTGCCTATACAATGTCATTCAATCTAATAACATTAATATGAAGAGTTTTGGACCTTTTCCTAAGGGTAGTGCATAGACATAGGTCTGCTTGTCCTGTATGCCAGGTATTCAGCTTCTGCCAACGACAAACAGTAGTAATGTGGGTCAATATAAGATGCTGTTTCATTCATAGAAACAGGCTGCTCAATATATGTTGAATGAGAGGACTGTTAGGACATTTTGAATACTTATGGGTTTGGTTTTTAGATTGACTTTAATGTGGGCGTGAATTATTTTTTTGAAGATTTAGTCCCTGCAGGTAACATTTTTAAAAACCCTCTTTTTGTATGGGAACATATTTTATATTTATCAACTGTTATGCTTTATGTTGGGATTGCGTTTATATTTATTTGCCAATGAGGGAGCTTCACTCTTGGTTAAAAATAACAGAAGATAGAGGTCTGTTCATAGCACTTGACAAAGGGGTAAAGCTAAATGTTTGTTGTACTGTCTGCATCTTTGCATTCTCTACCACAATTAATATGGGAGCTATAGTCATCCATACAACTATATTTTAGGAAGGGCTAGTCTGTTGGACCACAAATATAAGAATATACGATATATGCAGACTTTATTTTTGAAGTAGTGCGTAAGTACTATTTGGAGTGATGTGGTGCTGTTGTATGTTTTACTTACAATAAATATGGGGTTTAGGGATATTAAAGTAGTACACCATTTGTATACATATTTATTCTGACACAGTTTGTGATCAAGACTGTAGGAAAATTGCAAGCAGGATGAGACTGTAGTTCTTGCTGTTTATTGATGTAACACATACAGTACAAAGAGAACATTTGCTCAGATACATGCACCACATCTAACTTGTAAAGACATTTTCAGGTTCTTAGTTTGAAGCTTGGGATATGGATTAAGCCACCACCAGGCTACTCCTGATTAAAAAGGACAACACAATAAAATAATTTATCCTTAAACAATTTGGCAGGTAATGTAATCAACTGGGAAGTTAAGGAAACAGACTAAAAAAATACCACTTCCTGTGTTTGTTGTCAGAGAGAACATGAACATTCACCAGATCCTTATCAATAAAAAACCTCTTCATCCTTAAAACAATATCAATTAGTACACGCAAGTTATCACGAGCTTCCAGTTTTAGTGTACTTCTAAGGAGAAAATTCAACAGGGTAAGGAATTTGTTCACCCATGTACTCTATTTGCTAAACGAGGTGACTCTTCACCAAAAAGTCCTACAAAATGGAGGAAATGGTTGCTCATGTGTTGTAATGGTTAGACTTAAGACTATGACACCAAAAGTAGCGGTTGGTGAATACAGAACCCAAAGCCTACCCAAATTAATTGGTGATTGCTCACATATTACATCACATAGAAGATACTATGGATTATTAATTTGAGAAATGGGGGTAATGGATTGTTTTACAATGGATAGAATATACTACAATTTTCCAAAAGCCACATTGCTACAATTTTACAAACACCATTTCTTAAGGTGCTTTAAAACCCCATCTGGTCTACAGAGGGATACAGTGCACTGTATGTCATGATTGTCATGTGGTTAACACTCAGAGTTCGTTAATGGCACTTCTTCCAGTCTGGTGAAGCTACAGAAAAAAAAAATTTGGATCTACGACATTTATTAACATTTAATATATTACAAAAACATTTAAATTGATTCTACGTTCATCCTCTCCTGAAATCACAAATAACTGTATTATATTAATTTGATTGTTTTTGTTTCTGTGAACAGCAGAAAGTCTCCTTTAACCATTTTAAACATTTGCCACTTTTATGTTATTAAGATCCAAAAATCAAAAGAATTTATATAAGTTCAAGTACATAACAGATTACTTTCAAAAGTCAATCGAGATTCGTGTTCCTCATGGCAGGCCGGTCTACTATAGCGTCATTGAAGGAAGCAGAGGTTTAGCCTTTCCAATGGCACAACATATAGGGCCTGATTTACCCACATGTGTTGTGTAAAAGTAGGATTGAAATTGTGCTAACCGATGTTGAATAGGTTAGCGCAAGTTAACTCCATAATTGCAATGGCTGCACCAGTTTCACAAAAGCACCCATTGCAACCGGCGCAATGTATTAATAAAAGGATTTGCACCAATTTTAACTCCACAATTTAAGACCAGCTGATGGCTTATCTTCTTAAAAGTGCGATGGGGGGTAATGTCCCTTGAGATTTACCACAAGGTGCAAACCAGTGATTAAATACGGGAAGCCATATTTGCCCGGAGGCCATTTGGGTCTGGGTTAAATGAGGGCCCATTAATTGCTACTACTAGTAATGTCTAGCTTACTATAGTAGTACTTAGTAATGTATCAGTTTACATGATTGATTTAGTTCCAAGTAAATTGTCGTACTTGCAAGCAAAAGTGAGGTGTATAAACCGTGGAACCATTAAGAAGCACATATTTATCCCAATTAAGCTTTCTTTCTGCAAACTAATTCTAGCTATCTCTCCGTATCAGTAGTATCACTTCAAGAAAGCTTACTTTGTGATTAGTTGGTTCTTATTAAATGGAACAAACAACTTTAAATGTAATTAAAAATTACAACTTCTTAATATTCGTTGAGAAGTAAAACATTTGTTCAGCACATAAACTTACAGTAAACCACATTTCATTAGAGTTTGCAATTTATGGTTACAATTTCTAAATAACAAAGTTAAAGTTGTGATTTTCAGTAACTGATAGTCTGAAATACTATTTTATTTCAACTAAAAAATAAATATTTGCAATGACTCTTTACGAGAAAGGGTTGCAGATTTTATATATCTTTACGGTAATGCTACAAGTTCACATTATTACACACAAAAACCAGTTTAGTAAAGTAGTAAGTATGTTCTTCTGACTTAGTTGAAGTGTATCTCATACATTTCAGACATGTGGCATTGTGACAGTAGTGCTGCATTATTCCAATAAAACATTTTAGTAGTTTTATTTTTAATGAGTTTTTTATATTACTTGCCTAAATAATGTTGTTATGGCCTCTGCAAAGAATAAAATGTCCCCTATGTTACATATTTTTTGATAATATATAACACCGGATGAAAACCAGGGCAGCCCAACAAATGCCCACTAGTAACACAAAACGCCTAAGAACATATGTCTTAGGCAGTATCATTTAAATAGGGTTGCCAAAAAAACTTTCACATTATCATGCGTTTTCATAATAAAAAAATAGGACTTGAAGCAGACATATTCTGTCCATACAAGAAAAGAGTAGAAAAAAATGGCACATTTCTACCTAAACATTATAACCCTTCCCTTAAAAGTCATTTAGCTTAAACATACGCATGTTAAAAAAACTGCAGAGGATGACAAGAAGTAGCAGATCATAGGCTTTTTGAAAGAACGGTTTACACATTTACCGCTATGTGTAGTCTGTATTGCCTCCCAAATATCCTAGAAAAAAAAAAAAAAACAAAAAAAAAAAAACTGTATTAACATAAAGTCAATAGCCATGGCTACTAAAGTAATCTGTGCGTCTTTCACACGAAGCGGTTGATGTATATTAAATGTCCGGTTCACTGTGCAATAAATGTGTCCCTATAGGCAGAGATCAGCTGCTTACTGCTAGCATAGTTTTACCAGATTGCTGATTGAATAAGTGCATTATGTCCGTCTAAGATGGTAACATTTCTCCCAATAAGTACGCACTCGTTAGGGATTACTGGAAATCTTTACCTGCTGCAAATAGAAAAAGTAGGGTAAGAGATAGAAGAAAATCAATTATTTCCTAAGATGGTTTTCCTGGAAAGCAATGTAATCTACAACAGAGCATATTGTTGATCGGCCATATCAAAAAAAAAAAATCACAATTTCTTCCTTATTGTTAATCACAAAAAAATCATACTGAAAATGTTGGGCATTGTTGAATAAGTGCGTTAACCATGGTCTAAAAAAAAATAAGACTATAAACCATACATTGGTTAAAGGCAGGATTACCACAATAAAGAAAAATATCTTAAGCCAAGTCTTCATATCCTGAGTGTTTATAGGAAACTTCCTAAAATTGATTGGGTTAGCAGTTTACGGACACTCTGCCCACGTCAGACATACTTTTATTTGGTCTGCCAGGCAGTGCAAAAGGGGAAAACAATAAACTTTAGATATTATGGTTCCTCATGATATCTCCAGGTTATGAGATTTAATTACTTAAACTGGTTGATTTTCTGAAATTCATCTGCATAGCTACGAATCATGGAGACCAGAATAATCTGAGTTCAGAGTTTGCAGAGTTTGTAAGTATAAAGTGGGTGCTCCCCGTTCCTGTGTGATAAAGAGGCTGACGGGTATAGTGGTTCTCATCAGGAATGTTCTTCAGGCAGATTTGTGGTTTTTACTCTCTGGTAATAGTTAGTAGTATTGATATAATGCAGATGAGGGTACAGCAGCAAAGATGACATGGTGCAGGAAAAAAGATCCTTTATGATTATGGAGCTCCATAATCGGCGCTGTTAGACTCAAAGCCAGCACTAGGCCAGGACAAGTCCCAGGCCACACCCATACGAGAGAGAAGAATTAGAAATTGAAATGAACAAAAACTTCAGGGAGAAGATTCAATTAAAATTTCTATTGTTTAAAATGGTCTAATTTTGCCCCAACCCATCAGAACTTATGGAACATTTAAAGCTAACATCTGATTGGTGGGGCAAAATTAGCACTATTTTAACGAAAGGAACTTATTGAAAAACCCCCGTAGTTGTTTCTGCCTGTCGTGTTCATCTGCAGGCAACAATCAGATGTTATCAGATACATACAGCTTTTTGTTTTATTTAAACAAGTACCACACCAGGTTAGATCACAATGGGATCAAAAAGGTTTGACATTAAAATATATGACACTTTCATAAAAATTGCCATACAAACCAACACTAAAATTTACAATAAATATCAATTGAACTTTTACTACAGGGCAGTCCACCCCCAAAATCAAATTTTGTATTCAGGCCAGACACCCCCCAAAACTCCGCTAATCGTAAGCTCAAGATACCAATGGAAAGAATAGGCTGGGCTCTTCCAGGTATACGCTTGTGTATTTATGGCCTGATGGTGTGGTCTCATGGCAGTGACTAAAAGCGTTATTCTTGGAGAGTTCTCTCCGAAGGCTGAAAAAGCAGCCTTTATATGGATCTATAAGCATTCAGCATTTTTCCAAACAAAATTTTTATTGTTAAACATACACCAAATTTAAAAATTAAGTCCTGTGACACAATCAAAAAAGTTGTGAAAACGTTTCAAGTTAACCATTTCCTTTTCTTGTTAATTACACATCCATTAATCTTATTGGGAACTAACTAATAAACTAATATGGGGGTTTTCAAGGTGGTATGTTTTTCCCACCCAAAGCTGCTAAATAGTCTGTGGTGCTGCTTAAGAGTCTCCTCGTTATGATGATTCAGGCATGTTCATAGAGTCAGATCTGGATTGACAGTCAAACACAACAGCTCATGACGTCTATGAGCACTGTTGTAGTTGTGCAAAATAGGGATGGCCATTGTCTGCGAACATGGGATTCTGGGAACCAAGAAGAAAACTCTGGTAGGACCTTACCACAAAGAGTTGTACGGATATAGTTTGCAACAAATGATGTAATCTAGATAGTAGCATCAAGAAATTTCTATGCAAAGTCTCCAACTCAATGAGGCCTTCACATAAACTTCCTAATTGGAGACACTCAGAAAATATGCAACCACTATCGATGTTGAAATAACATACGTACAGTTATATGTTCGAACAATCTAGGTCCTTTAACATGTTGGTGTTAGCACAATTAACGAAGGATTTTATAGCAACACACCATAGTTGGTTGCGCTATTTTCCAAGACAGTATTATTAACAAGTTGGATGAACTTTTCATGTTTGTACCCCCCATTCAACATCTGATTTTCCTAAAAACAAGCTGAAACGTGGATTAATTGACTAGAATTTTCTTTCTGTCCATCTGAGATGAGCTTGGCCCAGAGAACTGCTCATCTAAGATGGACTGAAATAATACTGAAAGCATCCCACCCAAGAACACAAATAAACCAATAAATTACTATCCAATAAATGGCATTAAAGTAAATGTATCCCCCGAAGAAGAACTAGATAAGATAACCATGTGCATTTGCTACTATCTGGCCACAGTCTGACTTCAGTCAAATAGTCCCCGCAATATGCAATTGTAAAAGCATGGCCGAGAGACTTAAGGGGCGTGACGTGCGTACAACAGCATGTATGATGACTTGCTGTTCCTGCACAGTTAACTTAGAAATGGGCATCAAAAAGACCACAATGTGCCATTACTGGATCTGGAAATAAAACACCAAGGTAATTCCCAGCACCCACGGTCCAAAATGAAGGTAAGACAGATTTACAACTTTTATTGCAAGGTTCCTTCATGATTGTCGGAGGCTGGCTTTAAATGTAGCACTTATTATAAAAGTTAGCCACTTGCTCTCGTTGTACTTTCATGCGTAAGTTGGCCATTTTGTCGGGCTTAATTGTCGTCTGTAAAGTTTCAGGGACCATATTGCCTGTTTGCCGGTTTGCAATATAATTAAAAGGCATTCCACCCCCCAAAAAACTAAATTTTACCACTACTGGGTCCACTCTTTAGTGAATAAAAATTTCTTTACATTACCATCCAAGCTCCCTAATAGCTGACCTGCAAGCCCCCATCCAAAGTTCTCCCTCCCCAGCCCCAACCGCTATAATAGATTTCCAAAGATCTCCCGAACTCTACTTACCTTACATCTCGACCCCGGCGTTCTGTGCAGCCATGATTGGCTGCCAATCAGGGAAAGCGGCTGCTGGTCCGGCCCCCTGCTGGCAGTTTCATGCAAGCAGAGGGCTGGGAAGAATTTCGAGGAAAGAGTTAAGGCTAAGTAGAGTTCAGGGGAGGTCGCTGGGAATCTATTATAGAGGTTGGGGTGGGGGAGGGAGAGCTACTTGTAGAACAAAAATTATCAAAATGGGGTGGACAGGCCCTTTAATACTATTCAAAGTATAGCAGCTGGTAATAGTTATCATTTACATTTTTTATGTACAATTTTTTTAAGACCTCTTACAGATCTCCCAAAAACATGTCAAAACATTATTAATACAACCCCAAAATTTTAATGAGATTAATTATTAATTTGGTCTCCTGTCTAGTCAGTCCATCTGTCCATCTGTATATCTCTCTATTTTTATATATCAATCTATATATCGGTTTAATCTGTATTTCCTATCCTATATATATCATTCTATTTTATATGTCTCTGGTCTGCCTGTGTCCACAGGAGGTCACTTGCAGGAGCCCTCCCCTCCCCCAGGCCTGTCTGTTGCTTATTAAAGGGAGAAATGTCTGACACAGCAGCGAGCACTCCCCCTCCCCCACCCAAGATCAGCAGCATGTACAGTGGCAGTGGTTGCAAAGTATATTGGCCCCACTTGAAGTTTGTCCACATTTGTCAACCCTTACTGACAACAAATATGAATCAATTTTATTGGAATTCCATGGGAAAGACCAATACAAGTGGTGTAAACATGCGAAGTGGAACTAAAATCATGACATGATTCCAAAACATTTTTAATTACGTACACCCCACTTTGCAGGTTTGATTTGTTATCAGCCCCCCTTTGGTTTGAGTGCAGTCAGTTGCCCATAGATATTGCCTGAAATGAGTGCTAATGACTAGAGTTGCGCCTGTGTGTAATCTATATCAGTTACAAAACAGCGCTCGTGCGGCCTCGAGGTTGTCTAAGAGCATCTTGGGAGCAACAAACACCATGAAAGTCCAAAGAACAACACCAGACAGGTCAAGATAAAGTTATGAGAAATTTTTAAAGCAGGCTTAGGCTCAAAAATATTCCTAAGCCTTGAACATCCACGGAGCCCACTGTTCAAGCGATCATTCTGAAATGGAAGGAGGGTGGCGTAAACCAAGACAATGCCCATCCACCTAAACTCACAGGACGAACAGGAGAGGCGACATCAGGAAAATGCAGTCAAGAGGCCCTTGGTTGACTCTGGAAGAGCTGCCAGAGATCTACAGCTCAGGTGGGGGGGGAGAACTGTCCATAGGACAAAACTATTAGTCGTTGCACTGCACAAAAGTTGCCCTTTATGGAAAAGGGCAAGAAGAAAGCCATTATTAACAATAAAGCATTAGAACCGTTGCAGTCGGACTGAGCTAGAGCTGTTTTGCAACGAAGAAACATGCCGCGACAAGGATTTGCGTCTTAGATACAAAGCTGGTAAAGAAATACACTAAAAAGACTGGCAGCTGGATTTGAGCAAAAGGTGGTTCTACAAAGTATGACTTGGGGCTGAATAATTACGCCACACCCCACTTTGCAGTTATGGATTGTATTAAAAATGTTTGGATCATGTATGATTTTCGTTTTCCACTTCTTCACGTGTACACCACTTTGTGTTGGTTCTGTTTGTGGCAGTAATGTACAAAATGTGGAACGAAAACTTTCAAGGGGGCGAAATACTTTTGCAAACCACTATTACTGGCCTGAGGAAGAGAAGGAGAAATCAGCAGTCCCCCTCCCCAAACCACTATCCCAGTGTCAGGAAATATGTTAAGGAAGCTGTATAGTGTTAGGTTGTGAAGGCTCTTTATGTTGAAAGCCAGTATCCAGTGTTGGCGGGTTTTACTAACAAAGCAGGCACAGACACACATCATAAGAATACATCATTTTACTACCCCTAACATGTAATTTATATTATACAAAGTTTGTTTGAGTAAAAGTGACCCTTAAAACGATAATTTAGGTCAAGAATGTCTGACGAAGATGATGATATTCAACCTGCAAATGATATATGTTTGTTCGGTACGTGCCAATATGGTTGGATGAATTGTACTGCATTTAAAGGGTATCTCCCTGGAAATAACTTTTTCGCCATTTAGTTTAATTGAAGAAACTTGAGGTAAAGGAGCGGTGTCTTACCTCCCATTCTTCAATAAACCTTGAAGGAGTCAGGCGCGAATGTGAAAGCACTTACCCGCTCGCTCGCTCTCCCCGCGTAATAATCGACAGGTTTCAGATGGATGCTGTCTTCTAAGCGCCCGCCATGCACAAAGTGTTTACCTTCTCTCCTAGACTCTACAGGTTTTATTGAAAAACGGGGCGAGGTAAGACACAGTCCTTTACTCCCATTCTTCAATTAAAAACTAAAATTATTTTCAGTGCGACACCCTTTAACGGGCATCGATAGTGAAAAAATGAACTTTTCCCCAATGGTTCTATAATTACCCCCCAACACCCAGATGTGTCTTTACTTTCACTTTCCATCTATGTTCTGAGATACACAATTAGAAGACCAGTGATGGATTCCTCTACTCCCAATTCTACTGTCTATCAAATCCTGTGACGTGATCCACTTCCTGCTCAAGTCACTCACTCATCCCTACTCTGTTACAAAGCAGAACATAAGCAGTGGGAGACGTGAGAGGTAGTTTCGACTGCAGATAAGGCTGCACTGACCCCTCTTCTGATAGCTTCACTGATTGATGATGGCGTAACAAAGAGAGAGGATTGTATTGCAGCAGTAACACTGTACTTTCTCCAGTACAGTGCTCCAGTTGCTATCTATTGGACACTGTGCGATGGGTGTGTTGTTTTCAGGATGTTGAACTTTGAACATACTGCCACATGATAAGCTTGTAGGTTAGACGGAGTTGAGCATGCGCGTAGGTAACAGAGGGGAGGGGGAAGGGGGGAGGTGCCTGCACAGAGTCTGACCATGTTAAAACAAAGTCCGGACAGAGATAGGATTAAGGCAGCAAGAGTACATGAATTTAATTTGCAAGGGGCAGGCAATGTGTTTTTCACTATAATGCCCTTTAACCTTAACAAAACTATCCTAAATTACAGACTGCAAAAAGATAGCAGACAATCTATTGAGTTATCGGTGTCCTAAATAGATAAATATCGATAAACTGTAAAACTAAATATCAACCTATTTTTTAGTTCTGGACTTTCGCGTGCTGGTTTTAACAAACACTAGCCTATTTCCCATGGAGGGATTTTTGTCTGTTTTCAGATGTTTACCACTAGCAAAACGCTACATGCATTATTTTGCTATCGGGGACTGCTCACAAACAGCAGCATGCCATTCGTGTTAAAGTAGGCTAAAAAAACTAAAAAGTAAAGTAGCATATATCCTTTTACGTTATATAAATAAATATTATTATATATTCATAAGAAGATTGCATGAGTCTTTAGTATTTTACCCAATGAGGGTGGGGGTATAGGATAGTACATGTAGGAAAATGTATATGTATGTGTGTACGATCTCAATATTACCATTTAAATGACCATCAATAAATGTTATAAAAAAGGATAGACCGGACTTATATAGATACAAAACAAAAATATAAACTTATTTACCCCCCAAGAGCTGAGATTCCTATTTTCAATTGGGGATAGTCAAAATGGGAGATTAAACCACACCCTCCGTGACTGCAAAGGGGTCCACCATGTGAATACGGAAAGGACATGGAATGTCATATAACATCCCAATGATGTGCTGTTTTTAACTATGTGGCAGTCATCCCATCCCAAAAAAGTTTCTGTATGCTACACAGTATTGTAAGTGTATTTAATGGACATATACAACAGGCTCCTTATATACCACTTCCAGTCTGCAGGTGCATCACTGATTAATAAAAGAAAAGACATCCCTACTTCAATAGATAGAAGTGTAGATAGAAGTGTGTGGTGTGTTATCCTGATGGGTCTGATCTGTTTGGTGATCCCTTGCACGTGTGATGTCCGATTGAATGCCATAACAAGATCCTGTGTATAATATCCTGTTACGCCTTTGGAAAGAGATTATTGAACAGACAATTTAACTTATTGATACAAAACTTGGGGCAAATAGATAAGTATATACCAACTTACAAAGATGGTATTCAGGCCTGGTAAATATTTAAGTGGTACTCTACACCTTGACTAGCCATACTGCATGTGTAATGTGGGGAAACGTTTATGTTTTGTTAATAAATCATTGCCATACTTACTGTTACATGTTATTAAAATTGGGTTTATTACTCCGTTTCTCTGTATATTTGTTTTTGTATTAAGCTATGGAGGCTGCTATCTGAAAGTATTGATTTAATTCCTCCGTCCGATGTACCGACAGATCAAATGCCCCAATTACCCCAGTGCTCTACCAGGCCCAATTGCCAAACTATTTTTTAAACTGATCCATTTGATTGGGTATATAGGGGTGGATGATTGGTGTGAACAATTGAATTGACGACACGATGAATGGTTTTGGGATGAAGGTGATCGCTTAGCCTTTTCTTGTGGTAAAGCCAGGCAGGTTATATCAAGGATTTAAAGGGCATATCCACCCTTAAAAATTTTTTTATATGATGATCCCCATGTCTGGCAGCCCAACCGCATATATTTTATTTCCAAAAGCCCCCAAACCTCTTACTACCTCCCCTCGTTCCTCCGCCGCACTGCCGGCCCTCTGCTTGCGAGGAAGGCAAGCAGAGGTGGCAGGAGGGACCGGCAAGTCGCGTCTGTGATTGGCGCCTGAGCGGCAGCCTATCACGGACGCGGCATGACGGTCATTCAGTTGCTGCACGGCGAGGAGAAGAGGAGAGTAAGTAAGAGTTTGGGGAGCTTTTGGAAAATAAAAAATATGCGGTTGGGGCTGCAGACATGGGGGAAAATCATATTAAGGGGGTTTATGCTAGGGGGAGGGAGAGCTAGAACCGGAGAGGGAGAGGGCAGGGGGAGAAGGGCTGCAGTACGGCCATGGGCAAAATATCTACCGGAGGCAAGTAGCAGCAGGTCTCCTGGTGGACAGTTTTTGGGACTTTAGGTGGGGGTCTACAGGAGAAACCTTGGAGCTGGATGTGAGGGGTAAGGATTACACTACACTACTGGTGGGGCATTACTGGGGGGGATGATTAAGTTTGGGGGTGGACATGCCCTTTAATACTGAAATAAACAAAAACAGTTATCAGTTATTCAAAAAGTGCTCTGAAGGAAATTTTCAACAGATTTGAATGATAAGAGTATTAAAAGGATGCACTTTGCATGTCTCCGCCCATTTCTCAGGTAACCAGGAAAAGAGAAGGAAATTGTGTTTATTATATATGATTATTAGGGCATGCTAGTATAATAACAAGAGGCTGGAGGTAACTCTGGTATAAGAAGGCTCTATGTAACTTTAGGACTCTGGGAGAGTTTTTAGCTCTTTTCACACCAACCTGTAAGCAATTAAAAGCTAATCAGTCATCCTGTGACTTCATAAGTGCTAAACCCATAGCAACTGGTAATATTATCTGGAACTTGCTGTGGTAATTACTTAATAATAAGAACATGGCATGTAATCTGGCTCAGGTTGCCAATGGTGCTGTTTTAGTAACTGCACATTGTCGGCAGCATTGTTGGGTCTATTTCAGATCTTTAGGTTTATTCCACTTAGACCCCCCTGGTTCTAGTGGCAGTAGATGCACAATAGGAAAGGGAAGGCACGTTGGTAAGGTTCATAAATATTGCTAAAAGCGACCTAAATAATCCTCCCCAAGGCCAATATTGTTAAAAAGCTATGGAGTAAGGGAAGGGCAGATGGAATCATTTGCATATTCGAGTCCTTTTGAATGGTGCTTAAAGCAGGAAAAGGTTTGGGAAAAATTGCTTCCTTCTAGGATGTATAAAAAAAACATTCTGGATGCAGCCACCGGAGAATGCGGGAAGTTGTAGTTTTTAAAACATTGGGAAAAGTTCAACATCCAAGATCTATATTATTAGGTTTTGTTTCTTTTTTTTTTGGCTGTATTGCATATGTATACATTCATTAGCCAATGGACATAAGGATGAAACTTATGCGAACAAAGAATGTTGGGAGTGGTAGTTTTCAAATATGGGAAAGGTCAGTGACGAAATATGTGTGTATGTTAGATTATAGGGCATGTGGTAATAACATGACGCTGTGAGGTCCTTTATGTTATAAGGAAGGCTCTATTTCATTTTACATTTATACTCTGTGGGGAGCGTTTGCACCTGTAACCCCACATCACCTTAAATCTATAAAGCTAATCAGTATACTGTGCTCCCAAGCTCATAACAAAAGCAGACAATAATGTGTAACATGCGTGGTGAATACTAATAAGTATAAACATGATGTTTATCGGATCTTGTAAAGAGTCTTCAGCAGATGCCACCGAAACATTAATCAATAAAAAAGTGACTCAAGGTTGGGCTCAGGACATATTCTTGATTGTATGTACAGATTCAGCAGAAATTGCGCCCTTGGAAGCACCCACCACCAAAGATTTATGGATGAGAGTGAGTGAAAGGGTTACGAAAGTTTGGTTGATTATTATATATATTATATATATATATATATATATATATATATATATATATACTTATAATATATGATATATATATATATATATATAGACTATTATTATATTTCGGCACAAATTTGTCAAATAAAAATGTGATCTGAGCTTATCTTAGTTACTAACCATAAACAATCACAATTTTTGCTTAAAACGAATACCCACACAAATAATAACAAAAAAAAAAATGTTTTTCATGTTTTTATTGAACACAACCATGACACATCCAGAGCGCATGTGGGGAAAGCGAGGTGAATGAATGTGTACGCCTAGACTAATGACATCTCAAAGAGCTATTTGAGTTGCTTTGGCGCACGAGTTTTTCGATGACGTTGACCGCAACTCCTACAATTAAGAATTGTTGACTTTCATAAAGCTGGAAAGAGTTATAAACGTATCCCACATCACAGCTTGATGTTCATCAGTCCACGGGAAACAATTGTGTATAAATGGAGTTGTGCACGTCTGATCTGAACACAGGGAAAGTTTGGTGTGAAGTTATTGCTGCCAAAGGATTCAACCAGTTATTACTATGGTGGATTTATATAGCTTAATATCTCCGTAGCACTTAAAAGTACCTGTATACATTCAAATCAGTCCCTGCCTCGAAGGAGCTTACAATCTAAGCACAGTTATTTGAACATACAAAACCATATCAGTATGTCTTATGATGTGGGGGAAACCGGAGAGTACTCAGGGAGGAAACCCACGCAAGCACAGGGAGAACATACAAACTCCTTGATCGTGAATGTTTAACATGTTGTTTGTTCAATCTTAAAAACACGGAAACATTTAGTTATTTTGTGGTCTTAGCTTAAGACAGACGTGATTGTCTATTGTTGTGACTAAAGTGCCATACACTGGCAGACATCAGAGCCATTCATGGATCGAGATTTCTTATCTAATGTCTAAGCACAACTTTTTACAAGCAGCGGTTTTTATTTTGATAGTCCTATCTGACACCCATTCATTTTGTGATCTTCTCAAAATTGACTTGTATGAAAGAACGGGCTCGGCGGTTCTAGATAGAGGACAGTTATCTTATGAGAGATTGGACATCTGTATAATGTCTACGTAGTGTATGGTCACCTTTAGATGATAGAGCAGATCACATGTTATGAGAATTTGTCAGAAAATCCTATCAATTCCAAAGAAAACAGGTTTATATTCAAAAGCCGCATGGCCCCACAAATGCAAAGTTTTGGGGGCTTTGAAGGAAGGCACGGGTCAAAAAAGCTGCACTGGTTTGGGTGTTTTTTTGGCCCTCCCTGTCCTTTTACCCCTATGCATTTCTGACCACACCTTCACTATCTTCTTTCCGTTGGCATGTTTTGCTTTAATCAGTTTTTTTTTTTTTTTAATTTCTCTCCCCCTTGTTTTTTGCTTATCTTATATCTTTTGAAACTTGTTGCATACTTCATACTTTCGCACTGGATCAATATAACAGGCTTTATCACTTCCCCCAGCTCTTGGCTTTTTAACAATAAGGGGGAAAGAGATCATCCATCTCAGTGCTTTATATCTGGCCAATGAGAAATAACGGCTTCTTTCAGAGCAGTGTCTCCATTGGCCACGTCGCCAATGGACGTCAGGATCGGAGCACCAAAGGAAACTTTAGGTGGGCAAATCTAAGTAAGAAAGTGAACCCGATGGGTGAGGAACCGTGTGCAGTTTGGCCATTAATGAGAAACTTATAATTCTTCCAACGATCACTGTATCTGTCCCTATTTCTTTAGCTATCCAGTCTGAAACATCTTACAATTCAGTTGTCAATAAGTGTCCTAGTATATAAAATCTTATTGTTATGCAAGTTTGATGTTGCTGATGGTGACGGGTTGTGTACGTGAAACTGGTGGGGAAAATTCCCTCTACCAAATGCGCTCACTCATAGGGTTACAGCTGCCCTCAAAGAGCGTAGATAGTTGGCAGGGGTCTGGGAACTGAGCTTGAGCAAAACAAGTACTGAATGTCATGCAGAGCAACACAAACACAATCAAAGTAAGTGCTGCCTTACATGTATTTAATTATGGTTTGAAACGAGGCAAATACATTTGTTCAGTGTACCAATTCCATTTTTTTGACTCTTTCCACTGCGGCCACAAAAATATTTTTGGAGACTATCAGGCCTATGTAACTAGAAGTCTTTTGTAAAAAATGTGCTAATTGGCCCTACCTTAACCATCAGATGTTATTAACATTGAAAGCTAACTCTGGGTTGGTTGGGGAAAAATTAGCACCATCTTTAAACGATAAGAACTTTTAATACATAGGCCTGTATATAGTTTTTCAAGTATATTATACGTAAAAGGATACGTAAGAGGATTGTTCATCCTTGTTTTTACTAGATGTTTTTGAATAGATCTTTTTATAGATCCATGTATAGAATTTTGTGATATAGTTTTTCTAGTCTAGGATGATTGGTTTTGTATATTGATTAAAAATTATCATCATGATGATTGATATGATGAAAAAGGATGACTATTTTTCTACCGCAATGTATGAATTTTGTTAACAGTTTTAAGGGCATCATCCATGACCACCCACAAAACAAAAGGAAACACACTACTGGCCCCATTACATCCTTACCATATCTCCCTGTTCATATGGTTCTGTCCTGCTAGTTGTCGTCTAAGTTTAGGAAAAGTGATAAGTAGGATCGCTCGGTGAGCCCTTCCGTCCCGGACTTCTTTCTTTTCCTCAGTAAGGACTCCCTCCATACCGGATCCATCTTTGCAATTAGGGCCCGACCTAAAAAAATAGCAGCAAAAATGTATTCTATTGCTTGTTCCCCAGGCACTCTGCATTGCCTGCCAGCCGTGTCCAGCCAATATAGACACGGTTGTTGTCCGGCCCCATGCTCGCAACGTCCGACAAGCAGAGGTCGTGAACATAGCGCGGGGCAGGGAAGAAAGTAATGTAAGTACATTCCGCTGCTAGGGTGCCCCACCACTACAGAAAAACTTGTTTTTTCTGGGTGGAGATACCATTTAATATGAATATGAGTTTCCATTTGATTATATGCGATTTATAAATGCTAAAGGGATTTAGAGATGATGGTAATGTGTTAGGTAGATGTCTGACTTTTCCTTTTTTGATCTGGACAAATTTTGATAGTTCCACCTTATACAGTACAGCTCAGGAGCCTCTCCTTGTTTCAGATGTTAATTTGATTGAGTCTTAACTACATTTAGATAATTATTATTAATGGCAAATGTACCTGATAACGTAGGTGTTGATTTCGGCACAGAAGAACACACCAGGCTCCCCACGGCATGAGATGAAAACATTCCAATGATAGAGGAAAATGAGGAGAAGATTTTTCCACCATCTCACTCTTCTGTGGAATAAATATTAATTATTAATAGTTATTCATAGAAATCCTCTGTCTAAACGTCAAGCTAACCTATTTTTAGGGATACAATATTAATTCTATGTATATATTGCGTTAGGTTTTTATATTTCTCTAAATCACTTAGCTAATAGCAGCCATTTGGGGCTCTGATCCTTTTTTTCATATCTATTGTCGTGTTATTGCAGATGTTTTGTTTCCAAATGTTCTCTCTCATTTTGATAACACTTGAGCTTCCAGGAGCTCAAGGTCTGTCTTCCCTCCTACATTTTTTTTGTGTCAGCCTGACTCGATATTCATGTTTCCAAGGTTTTAGTACGTCACGGCAGACACTGTGTCTGGCACGCCCCCTTTTTCTCTTTGTGAAACCCAGGTATAACAAATAAAGGGAGGTTAGATTTTTGCTACAAAACTGTGTAGTTCCAACTTCTTGGTGGCTCTAAGACAGGCACTAAAGTCGGGCGTATATAAAGGAGCGGTGACTAGAGAGTATTATGTAGTGAGGGATATTAGTAATTACGTGAGTTCGTTTGTCATGTGATGCATATATTACCAATACGACTGGCGTACTGATAGTAGTGATACCCTATAAGTAGAGCCTACGGGGTACTGTAGTGTGATTATACCAGTAGTGCGTTTGCTATGTAGATAGGTGAGATGAAATATGGTAATAGTTGTTTCTGTCTCTAGAGATCTATCGCCTATGTAGTAGTCGATTATAAATAGGTGGTTATACAGGAGTGTATTGTATCGTGTGATCAAGCTAAGTAGTCACGGTTGGTCTGTTGATATGGGCATTGATTATAAATGCAGCTAAGGTCTGTAGCCACGAGTATCCGCAAAGTGTGACGTATATCAGCCCGAGGTACTATGTAGTTGTGCACTATAGACAACGCCAAAGAGGCAGGGTAATGTATAGGGGTGATTTGGAATCGCACTATAAAGGGTTACTTGGTTAACCCGCGTATCCCAGATAGATGTAGTCACTCATATAAGCACGTGGTGTATGTCAGTATTTGATCTCATCTGTGCCAAAGGTATGCATCAGAGCAATCACAAATGTTGTGAAATTACATACGTGGTGGTATTGGTTTGCATGGGTATGTAGGTAGTAGGTATAGGACCCCATACTGCTGGGTTAATCGTAGTAATATTACTCGCTATATACAAATATTTTGGTTGAGCACTATCACATAATTGTGGATTCTGGATACATGTAGATGTAGTACATTATGATGTCCTAGATGATAGAAAGTGTACGTACATATCACTAAGTATGGGCTATTGTCTAGGTGGACGGTATAGGATATGTGATATTGGTACCTGTAGATTACTTCAGCCTGGGAAAAGAAAAAAAAAACAGAAAATGAATGATATGAGTAATACGGTTATAAAAGGTAATGTAGTGTGTATAACTACAAAATTATGGGTATGTATTTTCGCTACACTACTAGACTGTATATTAAAGTACGCGGGTCTTGAGTGTTAAAGCTGTATGTAGCGAATATTACATTCATTTACTGAATGATCTATAATCGTACAGTGCATGATCCACTCGGTATGTAGTGTGATTATAAATACGGGTAATTGGTATGTTAAAGCTTTTGATGTAAGCAGAATAGTAATGGAATGGTTATACATATGCAGTAAGATACGTAAATACGTCGTGTAACATTTATATATCAGCTCAACAAAGCTGTGATATTAAATACGAGGTCATAGGCTATGTGAGGGTTGGAATTATAGTAGAGGTTACGGATAAAGAAAAGGTATAGATTAATCAAGTAAGTGTGATATGATAGTATAGTGCTGGCTATGCCTCTAAGGTGTAGATATAATATGGGGTAATGTATGCTCAGTGCTATCGCTATAAATCTACGTCTGATAAGGAATTATTGTATATGCTACTGTCTGCATCATTAAATACGAGAGGATGATGTTAGTGGATATAAATAAGGGTATGTAGTGTGATATAAATAGGGGTATGTAAATATGTCTGATAGTAAGATAATACGTGTGCGCGGTCTCATGTCAGGTTAGATGAGGAAGGGGTAACTAGTACGGGCACATTTTCCGACACAGCATGTAGTAACGCTTTCATCTATGTGATATAAATACGGGGTATGTAGTGTGATAAAATTACTGGGTTAGAGTAGTTGATATAAATACGGGGTATGTAGTGTGATAAATACGGGGTATGTAGTGTGAATATAAATACGGGGGTGGGTATGGTGGTATTAAAATATCGGGGTATGTAGTGTGATATAAATACGGGGTATGTAGTGTGATATAAATACGGGGTATGTAGTGTGATATAAATACGGGGTATGTAGTGTTGTGATTATTTATAAATTAACGGGGATGTAGTGTGATATAATACGGTGGGGTATGTAGTGTGATATAAATACGGGGTATGTAGTGTGATATAAATACGGGGTATGTAGTGTATATAAATACGGGGTATGTAGTGTGATATAAATGAGGGTCGGGGTATGTAGGTGATTATAAATACGGGGTATGTAGTGTGATATAAATACGGGGTATGTAGTGTGATAAAATAGCGGGGGTGGTATGTAGTGTGATATAAATAACGGGGTTATGTAGTGTGCATAAATACGGGTATGTAGGGGGTCTGTATAGGCATTAAACTGCAACTCCCATCCTTCTTAGCTGCCCTGTATAGGCATTAAACTGCAACTCCCATCCTTCTTAGCTGCCCTGTATGCACGCTAAAACTACATCTCCCATCATTCTTAGCTGCCCTGTATGCACTGCAACTCCCATCCTTCTTAGCTGCCCTGTATAGGCATTAAACTGCAACTCCCATCCTTCTTAGCTGCCCTGTATGCACGCTAAAACTACATCTCCCATCATTCTTAGCTGCCCTGTATGCACGCTAAAACTACATCTCCCATCATTCTTAGCTGCTCTGTACGCATGTTAAAGCTGCACCTCTCATCATTCCTAGCTTTCCTATCCCTCGCATGGGGATTCTTATTACATTATTGTGTATTGGACATAGAGGTGTTTAAACTCACCATGTCACATTGATTACAAGGGCCCTTTCCATCCCCCACACAGAGATTCAACAGGGACAATTACCCAGAATAACCCCTGCGTGAACAGCCATTAGATGTATTTAAAAACTCGGCAGTATTGAAGTGGTTAGCGTGACTTTAACTCCAATTCTTAACGTTGTGGCTGAATGGCTCCGATTGGAGGATTCCTCTCTCTTTCCCTAGGTCAATCAACTGAGCATGTCTGGGCCAGTGACTTGCAAAGGGGGAGGAGTTCAAAATGATATGAGGACTTGACTGTTTTGAGGAAAACCTGCCAACAGTGCATATCATTTCCATAGTGATAACTACCCACACAATATGACTGGTTATCCCAAAAGTCGGTGATTTGCACAAAGGGGGGGGGGTAAGTACCACTGATGGTAGTTAAGTACACATCCCTATAATTACCCATTTCATTCAAAACTATTGATAGTTAAGTGGACAGGTAGGAGGTAGGTAGATGGACAGGTAGGTGGTAGGAAGATGGACAGGTAGGAGGTAGGTAGATGGACAGGTAGGAGGTAGGAAGATGGACAGGTAGGTGGTAGGAAGATGGACAGGGAGGGGGTAGGAAGATGGACACGGAGAGTAGATGCAGGAGGGGTAGGAAGATGGACAGGTACGCGGTGGATGAGGAAGTATGTGGAGATGCGTAGGGGGTTGAAGGAAGGTAGAGGACGAAGGTAGGGTGAGAGCGACTAGGTAGGAGATGGAAGGCGGGGTAGGAAGATGGACAAGTAGGGTGGATAGGTAGTGGACAGGAGATGGATAGGGTAGGTAGGAGAGGATAGGTAGGTAGGAAGATGGATAGATAGGCAGGTGGTAGAGGTAGGTAGGTAGGTAGGTGGATAGGTAGGTAGGTGGATGGGTAGTAGATGGATAGGTAGGTAGATGAAGGATAGGTAGGTAGGAGGATAGGTAGGTTGATGGAAGGATAAGTAGGTAGGAGGGAATAGGTAGGTAGGAGGATAGGTAGGTAGAGGTAGATGGATAGGTAGGTAGATGGAGGTAGGTAGATGGATAGGTAGGTAGATGGATAGGTAGGTAGGTGATGAGGTGGAGAGGTCAGGTAGATGGATAGGTAGGTAGGAGGAATAGGGTAGGTAGATGGGTAGGTAGGTAGGTAGCGGATAGGTAGGTAGGTGGATAGGTAGGTAGGTAGATTGGATAGGTAGGTAGATGGATAGGTAGGTAGATGGATAGGTAGGTAGATGGATAGGTAGGTAGATAGATGATGGTAGGTAGGTAGATGGCTAGGTAGGTAGATGGATAGTATGGTTGAGGTAGAGGTAGGTAGATCGAGGGTAGGTAGGGTAGATGGATAGGTAGGCATGAGATAGGATAGGCTAGGAGGATAGGTAGGTAGATGGAAGGTAGGTAGGTGGTACGGATAGGTAGGTAGGTAGAAGGATAGGTAGGTAGGTGGCTGGGGTAGGTAGGAGATGGAAGGGTAGGTAGAGGATAGGTAGGTACGGTAGGAGGATAGGTAGGTAGGTAGGATTGGATAGGTCGGTAGGTAGGTGGATAGGTAGGATCGGTAGATGGATAAGGTAGGTAGGTAGGAGGATAGGTAGGTAGGTAGATGGACTAGGTGATGGATAGGTAGGTAGATGGATAGGTAGGTGGTGTAGGAGGATAGGTAGGTAGGGGGCGGATAGGAGGTAGGTAGATGGATAGGTAGGTACGGTAGGAGGATAGGTATGGTAGGTGGAGGTAGGTAGGTAAGATGGATGGGTAGGTAGGTGGATAGGTAGAGGTCGTAGGTAGGTAGGAGGATAAGGTAGTTAGGTGGAGGGGTAGGTAGGATGGTGGATAGGTAGGTAGGTAGGTAGGTGGATGGGTAGGTAGGTAGATGGATAGGTAGATGGATAGGTAGGTGATGGATAGGATATGAGATGGTAGGTAGTGTAGATTGTAGGTGGAGAGTAGGGGTATGTTTAGGTTTAGGTCGCGGAAGCTTTTTGTAGGTAGGTAGAAGGATTTGCTCGTGGTGGAGGTAGGGGAGGTAGAATGGAATGGTGAGGTAGATGGATAGGTTAGTAGTAGGAGGATAGGTAGGTAGGTGGCGGAGGATAGGTAGAGAGAGGTAGATAGGTGCAGGTAGGTGGGGGATAGGAGGATGGGTAGGGGGAGTGGTAGGAAGGATAGTAGAGGTAGGTGGTAGGTAGGTGTAGATGGATAGTGAGGATAGGTAGGTAGGGTGGATAGTCGATGGTAGGTAGGTTATGGAAGGATTAGGAGGAGGATAGGAGGAGTAGGTAGGTAGGAACGGTTAGGGGGTAGGTCGGTGAGCGTAGGTAGGTAGTGGATAGGAGGGTAGGTAGGGTAGGTAGATGGGATAGGTAGGATAGCGGTGATGGACGGAGGTAGTGGGAGGTGGTAGGTAGGAGGAGTAGGTAGAGAGGTGTAGGTAGGTGGGGATAGGTAGGTAGGTAGATGGGATAGTAGGGGGGTAGGTAGGCGTAGGAGGAATAGGGTAGGGGAATAGGTAAGGTAGGTAGGTAGGGCGGATAAGGTACGGTAGGTAGCGGATAGGTACGAGGTAGTGGTAGGCGTAGGTAGGCGGGCATACGGTAGGAGTAGGAGGATAGGTAGGTAGGTGGGCGGATAGGTAGGTAGCGGGTAGGAGGATAGGTAGGAGTAGATGGATTAGGTCGGTAGGTAGGAG
The DNA here is from genome assembly GCA_019447015.1 of Hymenochirus boettgeri. Classification (NCBI taxonomy): domain Eukaryota; kingdom Metazoa; phylum Chordata; class Amphibia; order Anura; family Pipidae; genus Hymenochirus; species Hymenochirus boettgeri. The sequence continues at coordinate 254,178 of JAACNH010000144.1, read as the reverse complement.
GAAGTAGGTAGTAGGGACGGGTTAGGTAGGGAGGAGGATAGGTAGGTAGGTAGAGGATAGGGTAGGTAGGTAGAGATAGGTCTGGTAGGTGGAGGATAGGTAGGTAGGTGAGAGAGTAGGTAGGTAGGTGATAGGTAGGTTAGGGAGCTGGGATTTTAGGTAGGTAGGTGGGCGGGAGGGTAGGTAGGTAGGTAGGAGGAGGCTAGGTAGGTAGATGGATAGGTAGGTGGTAGGAGGATAGGTAGGTAGATGGATAGGTAGGTAGGGTAGGAGGATAGGTAGGAGATGGGATAGGTAGGTAGGTAGGAGGATAGGTAGGTAGGTGGGCGGATAGGTAGGTGTAGTAGGTAGGTAGTTACCAGTCGGTGTGCGGTTCCCCGATGACCAGTAGGTTTCGGACCTTTCTACCCGGTCCCCCGGTTCCTGTGTTGGGATCTCCCAGTCCCGCCTGGGCCGCCGTGTGTTTGACCGCCTGGGTGATGGGAGGAGAAGAAGCCGGAGGGTTGCGGGGGGGTCGGTAGGTACCCGGTGGGGAGGTTCCCTAGGAAGGAGCTGTCGGACAGGCGCCGCCGGAGATATTGCATCGTGTGGGACCGAGAGGGGATCCGGTGTCTGAATATCCCGACAGCCTCTGCGACGGAGCCTACTGAGTCTGTGCGATGGGTGAGGAGGAGGGCGGGGTGAGAGGAGACTCCGCCCCAATGGGATTCCCTGTCCCCTCCCCCATCAGCTCCTTCCTACTTGGGGCTCCCCGGAACTGCCCACGCCTCTACAATGACCTTCCTGGAGGTTACCCCCCCGAATATGTAACCTAGATAACGCGGAGGAGGACCCTAGGAGAGGAAGACCAGAAGAGGTCCGGGGAGACCCCAGAGGATAGGACCCGGGAGAGACCCCAGAGGCGAAGGAGCGGGTCCCCTATGTATTACCATATAAATCCCTTTTAGTACCCCATGATTAATCCCCTATTTAAAACCCCAATTATTACTATATGTATATATACCCCATATTTTACCCCCATTTTATCTATCATTATATATATAACCTCCATTATGATTAGATACCCCTGTATTATACCCCATTATATGTATTATATACCCCCTTATTATATAATCTAGATTAGATCCCCCCATTATAGTATTATAACCCCCATTATATTATTAACCTTATATTATTATATTCCACAAGATTATACCAATTATGATATATATAACCATATATAACCTCCATATATAGACCATGATTATTATACCCCCATTAGTGGAGTAGTTAATACCTCCATATATGTATGATAGATACCCCAGATTGATAGATTGAATCTATGACCACCGACTTAGGAGATGACCTCCATTTGTAATGACCCATAGAAGTATATACCCCCAGAGGAGATAGAGGACCCAGAAGGAGAGTAGCCGCCAGGATGAGGAGAGAGAGGCCCCCAGGAGAGGATGAGAACCCGATGTGAAGAGGGACCGACATGAGGGAAGACCCCCAGCAGGAGAGAGATGAGACCCATTAGATTGAGGAGTATATATTAGAGACCTCCCATTATATGAGGCGCAGTAGAGGAAGGAACCGCCATGAGAGATTAGAGATACCTCCCAGTGAAGAGAGATGACCCCCTAGGAACCCAGGGATATATGGATGTACGCGCCAGGATGAGAGTACCAAGAGGAGTAGACCCCCATACAGATTAGGATCCATGAGGAAGCCCGTAGTATAACCCCATCGATGTCTATTTTATGCCAGTATAGTATTGTCCAGTAGGAGAGACCCCAGGAGAGGAGGAGAGACCCCCAGGAGACCCAGAGAGGAGGAGAGACCACAGGAGGAGACCCCAGGAGAGCGAGGAGAGACCCCGAGGCGAGAGAGGAGAGACCGCCAGGATGAGGAGGAGGGACCACCAGGAGATGAGGAGAGACCCCCAGGAGAGGAGAGAGAGACCACTCCAGAGAGGGGAGGAGAGACCCCCAGGAGAGGAGGAGAGACCCCGAGAGAGAGACCACGGAACGAACCCAGAGGGAGAGAGAGACCCCCGGATGGAAGACAAGGAGAGGAAGACCACCAGAGAGGAGGAGAGGACCCCAGGAGAAGAGGAGAGACCCCCGTAGAGGTGGACCCTGGAGGAGGAGAGACCCCCAGAGAAGGATAGGCCCCGCAGAGAGCAGGAGAGGAGAAGACCCCAAACAGTAATGATACGCCTCATCGGAGTGGAGCCCAGAAAGAGATTACCCCCAGGGATGAGGAGTAGAGACACCAGGAGAATATATGACCCCCGTATAGAGAAGGAATGACCCCAGGAGATGGATGAATAGAATGAATCCCCATAGAAGACAATTACCCCAGGATGATAGGAGAGACCCAGTGAGATAGAGATACCCCCAATCAGGAAGCACAGGAAAAGAGATACCCCAGAGAGATAAGACCCCTATCAGTAAGAGGACCATGATTGTATAGACCCCAGGATATGATCCAAGAGAAGACCAATTAGAGTTGATAGACCATTAGAGAGATATAGACCCCCATGATATTGGATGAGAACCCAGGATAGTATAATTAACCCAACAGATAGGAAGACCAGTTTACACCATATAGATAACCCCATATTAATTACGATATATGAGAGATACCCCCGATATTAGGATACCAGAGCCATCGAAGATTGATTATACCAACATTAAATATATATACCCCCATAATATAGGCAAATAACACATTAACAAAACAATAACACACATAACTGAAAGATCGGAGCCATCCTGGGATTCCTCAATGCAAATTAATACACGTGCGACGCTTTCAACAACATACGTGTTATTAATAACATTGGTTGCACTGGGTCAATCCAGGGAGTGCTGATCGTAAAGCATATGTGTGCAGCTTAGGAATAGAGTGCCCGACTGTAATTAGAACCCTGTTATGAGAATAGAACCCCCAGATAGGAGGAAGTACCCTCCAATATGGAGATCCTCTAGAGGCCCCATTGATGAGGAGATGACCCCAGAAGAGACAGGAAGACACCAAGAAGCTAGACCCCCGGAGGAGGACGCCCAGGACCCATGTAGAGATACAGGAGCCATGAGAAGAACCCATGTTAAGAACCGATATGTAGGGTCCTTATTTTAATCCCCCAAGGTAACACAGTAGAGAGGTGATACCCTGTAGGATGACCGGAGGAATTCTAATACCACATGAGGAAGGTGAGAGAGCCCATGCATTGAGATAGTATAAAGTACCACGAGGTAGGGAGAAGACCACGAGAGTAGAAGACCCCCCGGGAGGAGAAGTCAGGTAATGAGAGATACACCATTGAGTAGGGAGACTCCCCATGAGGATGATGATGATACCGCCCAGGATAGGAGTAGTAGATACCCCAGTATAGTAGTATATGACCCTATATGAGCATACCATTTATGAGATATCCCAGAAGTAGGTATTAGAGTGGGGTATACCCCATTATATGGCATAGAACCCCTTATACACCATATACAACTTAAACATCCACATTATATTAAATTCAACTGATCAAGACCCCATTATAATGGTATATACCCCCCATTATTGATATATACACCATTATTGTTTTAAAATTAAACCCGCATGTAGGTATTATATCCCATTATATTAGTTATTATACCCCGTTATAAATTGTATACCCTCCATTATATAGTTATATACTACCCATTATAGTATATATACCCCATTATAATATTATATAGACCCCCCCTGAGGTTATATATACCCCATATATGATTAGTATTACCCATATATTTTAAATCCCCATAAATATTACAAATACACCCATTATAGGTATTCACAGGTCCTAGCTGGCATAGGGATTTTTCCAAATATCAATTTATTGTACAAATGCATATGGACAAACGTTTTCGGCCTGTACTAGAACCTTTTTCAATTCAGTGCAAACAAGCAAACAGTAAGTATGTATCTGTGACATCATCACCAGAATCACAAACATGACACAATTAGCATATCTCAGGTGTACTTATAACATATGAAAGTGCGTAATATAGTGTATCTAAAAGTGCAAACATATATATATATATATATATATATATATATATATATATATATACAAATAAAAACTTATATATGTGAATATATATAAAAAGTGCTTAAAAGTGTTATGGAGAACAGATACCAGATAAAATCCCACTTATTAAAGGTGCTGGTGTTTAAATATAACAGACTGGAGAAAAGGGTATTAAAAATCTCAGAAGAGAAAATCCTAAAGCATAAATAACGTATAGGAAGACATTTCAAAGACAAAAGAGAGATATGTTGCCAGCCGCTTGTTATCAGTAGTGATGGCCAAGTTCGCGTATCCAAACCCAGATCCACAGCGGATTTACCTCGTTCGCGAACGGCGGATATCGCAGGTTTTCCGCCTTCCGAACTTTTCGAACCGCGTTTTCGAAAATTTTTCGAAATTTCGAGGATTTCAACGTATTTGTCTAAAATGCGGGAAACTGTTATTTTCGAAGAATCCTCTTTGAGGATTTTTTTCATTTTAATGGGTTTTAATGGGTCCGCTCGCGGATTTTCGAATTTTCGAATCTTTTCGAAAATTCGCGCATCCTCGAGCGAACCAGATTTTGCGAAGTTCGGACATCTCTAGTTATCAGGGGTGTCTCTAGGGTTTTTGCAAACCCTGAGCCCAAACTTTTGAGTGCCATGAAGTGCGCCACCGCAAACCAGGGTTAGGAGTGTACAGCTTCAAGGAGAGGGTGTGGGTTAAACATTGGTCTTTTTAAACTTCACATCACACGGTATTATTAAAAGAAATTTATCCCACACATCATTTCGCCGCTTTTCTTTAAAAAAATTTAAAGTGGCTCTGCCTGCCGCTCTCTGATATTATCAGGGGTGATGCCCTGGCATTTGTTCATATTGGCCTCATTAGAGAGACACCCCTGCTGTTATGTTACAATATATCAAAAAATCCTCTAGAAGGGTTGTAAAGTATCATTTCATGGATTATAGAAAAACATACGGGTACTTTAGCTAAGAAATCAATGCAGGAAGGTACACTCCAATATAGTGAATTATTCCAAACCCAACGTGAGTAAACGTAACCCCAGTAAGGTGATTTCAGCTCATAAAGGCAAGTCTGCTAGGTAGACCCAGCTGAAAAAGCAAACCTTAAAGGGTGCTGGCTGAAAAATGTTATGAATAATTGCTTGTATTTACAGAAGAAGGCGGCTGCTTTATTTATCCGAGAGAAGCGGGCTGCTTTATTTATCCAGAGGAAGGGCAGCTGCATTTATATCCAGTAGCGAAGGGCAGACGCTTTTATTTATCCAAGAGAGAAGGGCAGGCTGATTTGCATATCCAGAGAGAACGGCAGGCTGCTTTTATTATAGAGAGAAGGGAAGGCTGTTTTATGTTATCCAGAGAGAAAGGCAGGCTGCTTTTATTTATCCAAGAGAAGGCAGTTGCTTTTATTTATTCAAAGAGGGCAGCTGCATTTAGTTATCAGAGAAGGCAGGACTGCTTTTATATCCAGAGAGAAGGGCAGGCGCTTTTTTTATCCAGGAGAAGGGCAGGCTGCTTTAGTTATTTTTGGTTTTTTTTTTCAGGGCAGAATGCTGTTTGTACCAGAAGAAGGGCAGGCTGCTTTTATTTATCCAGAAAGAAGGCAGGCTGCATTTATTATCCAGAGAGAAGGGCAGACTGGCTTTTATTTTCCAGAGAGAAGGGCAGTGTGCTTTTATTTATCAGAGAGAAGGGCAGGTTGCTTTTATTATCCAGAGGAAGGGCGGGTGCTTTTTTATCCAGAGAGCAGAACGGCAGTGCTTTTTATTATCCAGAGAGAAGGAGGCTGCTTTATTTTATCCAGAGAGAACGGCAGGCTGCTTTTATTTATCACGAGAGAAGGGCAGGTTGCTTTTATTTATCCCGAAAGAAGGGCAGGCATGCGTTTATTATCAGAGAGGGAGACTGCTTTTATTTTATCCAGAGAGAAGGGCAGAGCTGCTTTTATTTATCAGGAGAAGGGGGGCAGCTTTTATTATCCAGAGAGAAGGGCGGACTGCTTTTATTTATCCAGAGAAGGGCCAGGCTGCTTTTTATTTATCCAGAGAGAAGGCGGACTGCTTTTTATTATAAAGAGAGAAGGGCAGCTGATTTTATTTATCCAGAGAGAAGGGCAGGCTGCGCTTTATTATCCAGAAGAGAACGGGCGCTGCTTTTATTATCAGAGAGAAGGGGCTGCTTTTATTATCCAGAGAGAAGGGCGGGCTAGATTTTATTTATCCAGAGAGAAGGCGGGCTGCTTTTATTTATCCAGAGAGAAGGGCAGTGTGCTTTTATTATCCAGAGAGAGGGCGGGCCTGGGCTTGCTTATTTCCAGAGAGAAGGGGGACTGCTTTTATTTACCAGAGAGAAGGCAGGCTGCGTTTTATTTATTGCCAGAGAGAAGGGCAGGCTGCTTTTATTTATCCAAGAGAGAGGGCGGGCTGCTTTTATTTATCAGAGAGAAGGCGGGGCTTTTAGTTATCAAGAGAAGGGCAGGCTGCCTTTATTTATCCAGAGAGAAGGGCGGCAGCTTTTATTTATCAGAGAGAAGGGAGGACTGCTTTTATTTATCCAGAGAGAAGGGCAGGCTACTTTTATTTATCCAGAGAGAAGGCGGTGCCTTTTATTTATCCAGAGAGAAGGGCGGGCTGCTTTTATTATCCAGAGGAGAAGGCGGGGGCTGCTTTTATTTTATCCAGAGAAAAGGGCAGGCTGCTTTTATTTATCCAGAGAGAAGGGCGGGCTGCTTTTATTTATCCAGAGAGAAGGGCAGGCTGCTTTTATTTATCCAGAGAGAAGGGCGGGCTGCTTTTATTTATCCAGAGAGAAGGGCAGATGCTTTTATTTTATCCAGAGAGAAGGGCAGGCTGCTTTTTATCCAGAAGAAGGGCAGGCTGATTTTATTATCCAGAGAGAAGGGCGGGCTGCTTTATTTATCCAGAGAGAAGGGCGGGTGCTTTTATTTATCCAGAGAAAAGGGCAGGCTGCTTTATTTAGCCAGAGAGAAGGGCGGCTGCTTTGTATTATCCAGAGAGAAGGGCAGGCTGCTTTATTTATCCAGAGAGAAGGGCAGGCTGCTTTTATTTATCCAGAAGAGAAGGGCAGGCTGCTTTTATTATCCAGAGAGAAGGGCAGGCTGCTTTTATTTATCCGAGAGAAGGGCGGGCTGCTTTTATTTATCCAGAGAGAAGGGCAGGCTGCTTTATTTATCGAGAGACGGGCAGCTGCTTTTTACAGAGAGAAGGGCAGGCTGCTTTATTATCCAGAGAGAAGGGGCAGGACTGCTTTTATTTATTCCAGAGAGGAAGGGACGGCTGCTTTTATTTATCCAGAGAGAAGGGCGGCTGCTTTATTATCCAGAGAGAAGGGCGGAGCTGCTTTATTTATCCAGAGAGGGCGGGTGCTTTATTTATCCGACGAGAAGGGCAGGCTGCTTTATTATCCAGAGAGAAGGGCAGGCTGGTTTTATTTATCCAGAGAGAAGGCGGACTGCTTTTATTTATCCAGAGAGAGGGCGGTTGCTTTTATTATCCAGAAGAAGGGCGGCTGCATTTATTTCTCCGAGAGAAGGGACAGCTGCTTTATTTATCCAGAGGAAGGGCGGCTGCTTTTTATTTATCCAGAGAGAAGGCGGGAGCTTTATTTATCCAGAGAGAAGGGCAGGGCGCTTTTATATCCAGAGAGAAGGGCAGGCTGCTTTATTTATCCAGAGAGAAGGGCAGGCTGCTTTTATTTATGCCAGAGAGAAGGGCGGCTTGCTTTTATTTATCCAGAGAGAAGGGCAGGCTGCTTTTATTTATCCAGAGAGAAGGGAGGGATGCTTTGATTTATCAGAGAGAAGGGCGGGGCTCTTTTATTTATCCAGAGGAGAAGGGGCAGGTGCTTTTATTTATCCAGAGAGAAGGGCGGCTGCTTTTATTATCCAGAGAGAAGGCTAGCTGTCTTTTATTTATCCAGAGAGAAGGGCAGCTGCTTTTATTTATCCAGAGAGAAGGGCAGGCTGTTTTATTTATCAGAGGAAAGGGCAGGCTGCTTTTATTTATCCAGAGAGAAGGAGCTGCTTTTATTATCCAGAGAGAGGGGAGGCTGCTTTATTATCCAGAGAGAAGGGCGGGCTGCTTGTATTTATCCAGAGAGAAAGGGCGCTGCTTTTATTTATACAAGAGAAAAGGGCAGGGCTTTTATTTATCCAGAGAGAAGGGCAGGCTGCTTTATTTATCCAGAGAGGGCGGGCTGCTTTGATTTATCCAGAGAGAAGGGCAGGGGCTTTTATTTTCCAGAGAAGGGCGGCGCTTTTATTATCCAGAGAGAAGGGCAGGCTGCTTTTATTTATCAGAGAGAGGGCGGCTGCTTTTATTTATCCAGAGCAGAAGGGCGGGCTGCTTTATTCATCGCAGAGAGAGAACGGCAGGCCTGCGTTATATCCAGAGAGAAGGGAAGGAGGCTTTTATATCAGAGAGACACGGAAGGATAGCTTTATTTATCCAGAGGAGGGAGGTTGCTTTATTTATCCAGAAAGAAGGGCAGGTGCATTTATTTACCAGAGAGAGGGCAGGATGCTTTAAACAGAGAGGGCAGGCTGCTTTTATTTATCCAGAGAGAAGGGCGGGCAGCTTTTATTTACCAGAGAGAAGGGCGGACTGCTTTTATTTATCCAGAGAGAAGGGCAGGCTGCTTTTATTTATCCAGAGAGAAGGGCAGGCTGCTTTTATTTATCCAGAGAGAAGGGCAGGGCTGCTTTTATTTATCCAGAGAAGAGGGCCGGCTGCTTTTATTTATCCAGAGAGAAGGGCAGGCTGCCTTTTTATTTATCCAGAAAAAGGGCAGGCTGCTTTATTTATCCAGAGAGAAGGGAGGCTGCTTTTATTCTATCCAGAGAGAAGGGGGACTGCTTTTTATTATCCAGAGAGAAGGGCAGGTCGCTTTTATTTATCCAGAAAAGAAGGGCAGCTGCATTTATTTATCCAGAGAGAGGGCAGTGGCTTTATTTATAGGACAGCTTGATTATTTATCCAGAAAAGAAAGGGCAGACTGTTTATTTATCCAGAAGCGAAGGGTGTATCCAGCAAGGCAGCTGCTTTTTATGCAGAGAGAAGGGCGGGCAGCTTTTATTTATCCAGAAGAGAAGGGCGGATGCTTTTATTTATCAGAGAGAAGGGGCAGGCAGGCTTTTATTTATCCAGAGAGAAGGGGGTGCTTTGATGTTATCCAGAGAGAAGGCAGGCTGCTTTATCTTATCCAGAGAGAAAGGGCGGGCTGCTTTATTTATCCGAGAGAGAAGGGAGGCTGCATTTTATTTATCCCGAGAAAAGGGCAGGACTGCTTTATTTCTCCAGAGAGGTAGGGGCAGTGCTGATTTAATGTATCCCAGAGCCGAAGGGCGGATGCTTTTTATTATCAGAGAGAAGGCGCAGGCTGCCTTTTTTTATCACCGAGAGAAGGGAGGAGCTGTTATTTTCCAGAGAGAAGGGCGGAGCTGCTTTTATTATCCAGAAGAGAAGGGCAGACCTGCTTTTTATGATCCAGTAGAGAGGCAGGCTGCTTTTATTATCAAGAGAAGGGAGGACTGCTTTTATTTATCCAAGGAGAAGGGGGGCGGGCTGCTTTTATTTATCCAGAGAGAAGTGGGGGGGCGGCTTTTATGTATCCAGAGCGAGAAGGGCAGGCTGCTTTATGATCCAAGAGAGAAGGCGGGTGGCTTGTATTATCGCAGAGAGAAGGGCAGGCTGCTTTTATTCCGAGAGAAGATGGAAGCTGTGTGTATGTATCCAGGAGAACGGCAGGCGGTCGTGCTTTTATTTATCAGAGAGAAGGGCAGGTTGCTTTTATTATCCAGAAAGAAGGGCAGGCTGCATTTTGATCAGAGGCAGAAGGGCAGGATGCTTGTATTATCAGAGAGAGGGCAGGTGCTTTATGGTTATCCAGAGAGAAGGAGCGGCGCTTTTCAGAAGGGGTGCTTTTATCCAGAGAGAAGGGCGGCTGCTTTATTTTATTCCGAGAGAAGGCAGGGTGCTTGTTGTATCCAGAGAGGAAGGGCCAGGCGTTTATTATCCAGGAGAAGGGCAGCTGCTTTATGTATCCAGAGAGGAAGAGGCTAGCCAGGAGCGTTTTATTTATTCAGAGAAAGGGCAGGTGCTTTATTTATCCAGAGGAAGGGGGGCTGCTTTGTATTTATCCGAGAGGAAGGCAGGCTGCGTTATTAATGATCCAGAGAGAACGGGCGGGGCTGCTTGGATTTATGCCAGAGAGAAGGGCAGGATGCTTTATTTATCCAGAGAAAGGCAGGCCTGCTTTTATTGATCCCAGGAGAGACAGGGCAGGCGCTTTTATTATCCAGGAGAAGCGGGCGGCTGCTTTTATTTATCCCAGAGAGAAGGGAAGGCTGCTTTATTTAGCCAGAGGAGAAGGGCAGGCGCTTTTATGTGATCCAGAGGAGAGGGGGGCGGTGCTTTTATTTCTCCGAGAGAACGGCAGGCGGCTTTTATTACCAGAGGAAGGGAAGGCTTGATTTTATTTTATCCAGAGAGACACGGCAGGCTGCTTTTATTTATCCAGGAGAGAAGGGAGGTTGATCTTTCATTTATCCAAAGAAAGAAGGGCAGCTGCATTTATTTATCCAGAGAGAAGGGCAGACGCTTTTATTTATCCCAGGAGCAAGGGCGGCTGCTTTATTTATCCACGAGAGAACGGGCGGGCAGGATTTGCTTTTATTTAATCCCAGAGGAGAAGGCGCGAATGCTGTTATTTATCAGAGAGAAGGCAGCGCTTTATATCCAGAGAGAAAGGGCAGGCGCTTTTATTATCCAGAGAGAAGGGCGACTGCGTTATTTATCCAGAGAGACAGGGCGGACTGCTTTTATTTATCCAAGAGAGAATGGGCGGACTGCTTTTATTTATCCAGGAGAGAAGGGCAGGCTGCTTTTATTGATCCAGAGAGTAAGGGCGGCGCTATTAAGGGGGCTTTTATTTACCAGAGGAGAGGGGGGCTGCTTTTATTTATACAGAGAGAAAGGGCGGGCTGTTTTATTATCAGAGAGAAGGCGGGGGCTGTTTATTGATCCCCAGAGAAGAGGGCGGTGCTGATATCGAGAGGGCGCTTTTATTTATCCAGAGAGAAGGGCGGGCTTTATTCAGAAAAGCAGCTGTTTATTTATCCAGAGAGGGAGGCGGGCGGCTGCTATGTTATTTATCCAGAGAGAAAGGGGCGGCGTGCTTTATTTACCGAGAGAAGGGCGGGCTGATTTTATGTTATCAGAGAAAAGGGCGGGGGCTGCTTTATTGATCCAGAAGAAAGGGCAGGCGCTTTTATTATCCGAGAGAAGGGCGGGCTAGCTTTGATTTATCCCGACGAGACAGGGCGGAACTGCTTTATTATTTCTCCAGAGGAAGGCGGCGGGCTTTATTTATCCAGAGAAGGGCGGGATGCTTTATTTATCCAGAGAGAGGGGCACTTGCTTTATATTCCAGGGAGGCGTTATTGAGAGAGGGCGGGTCGCGTTATTATCCAGAGAGAAGGGCGCCGTGTTTCAAAGAAGGGTGCTTTTATTTCCAGAGAGGGGAGGGGGGCTGCTTGTTATTTATCAGAGAGAAGGCGGAGCTGTGCTTTTATTTATCCAGAGAGAAGGGCGGGATGCTTATTTATCCAGAGAGAGGGCGGATGCTTTTAGTTAGTCCGAGAGAAGGGCGGGACTGCTTTTATTTATCCGGAGAGAAGGCAGGCTGCTTTTATTTATCCAGAGGAGAAGGGCGGATGCTCTTTATTTATCCAGAATGAGAAGGGCGGGACTGCTTTTATTTATCACAGAGAGAAGGGCAGGCTGCTTTAGTTATCCAGAGAAGAAGCGGCGGCATGCTTTTATTTATCCCAGAGAGAAGGGCGTGGCTGCTTCTTGATTTATCCAGAGAGAAGGGAGGCCTGCTTATTTATAGAGCAAGGCGCTTTATTCCAGAGAGAAGGGCGGGCTGTATCAAAGGGGCTGTATTGATCAGAGAAAAGGGCGGTGCGTTTATTTATACAGAGAGAAGGGGGGGCTTTGCTTTTATTTTCCAGAGAGAAGGGCGGGATGGCCTGCTTTATTTATCAGAGAGAAGGGCGGGCTGCTTTTATTTATCCAGAGAGAACGGGAGGTGCTTTAGTATCCAGAGAGAGGCCGGGCTTGTTTTCAGAAAGGGACCTGCTTTTATTATCCAGAGAGAGTGCGGGCTGCTTTATTTATCCAGAGAGCAAGGGCAGGGTGCTTTTTTATTCAGAGGAGCAGGGCGGTTGCTTTTCATTTATCCAGAGAGAAGGGCAGGTGCTTTATTTATCCAGAGAGAAGGGGCTGCTGTATACATAGGGGAAGCCGGCTTTTATTATCCAGAGAGAAGGGCGGGTGCTTTATTTATCAGAGAGAAGGGCAGGCCGGCTTTTATTATCCAGAGAGAAGGGCGGTGCTTGTCTATTATCCAGAGAGAAGGCGGGTGCTTTTATTTATCCAGATGAGAAGGGCGGCTGCTTTTATTTATCAGAGAGAGGGGCGGGCGCTTTTATTATCCAGAGAGAAGGTCGGTTATCCGAGGGCGTGCTTTATTTATCAGAGAGAAAGGTCGGCTGCTTTTATTTATCCAGAGAGACAGGGAGGCTGCTGTATTTATTCCAGAGAGAAGGGCGAGTTGCTTTTATTTTCCAGAGAGTACAGGGCGGGCGGCGCTTTATTTATCCAGAGTCAAGAGGCAGGCTGCTTTTATATCCAGAGAGAGGGCGGGCTGCTTTATTTATCCAGAGAGAAGGGAGGCTCTGCTTTTATTATCCAGCGAAGAAGGGCAGGCTGTTTTATTTATCCAGAGAAAAGGGCAGGCGCTTTATTTATCCAGAGAAGGAAGGGCGGGTGCTTTTTTTACAGAGGAAAAGGGAGGCTGTTGTATTATTCCAGAGAGAAGGGCAGGCTGCTTTTATTTATACAGAGGAGACGGGCGGGGTGCTTTTAATTATCCAGAGGAAGGGCGGGCTTCTTTTATTTATCAGAGAGAGGCAGGCGCTTTTTTATCAGACGAGAAGGGCGGGCTGCTGTTTATTTAGCCAAGAGAAGGGGGGAGCGTGCTTTTATTTATCCAGAGGGAAGGGCGGGCTGGCTTTTATTTATGCCAGAGAGAGGGCAGTGCTTTATTTATCCGAGAGAGGGCGGTGCTGCATGCTTTTATTTATCCAGGCAAAGGGCAGTGTTGCTTTTATTTGTCCAGTGAGAAGGCGTGGTCTGCCTTCTTATTTATTTCCAGAGAGAAGGGCAGGCTGCTTGTGTATTATCCAGAGAGAAGGTCAGGCTGCTTTTATTTACCAGAGAGAAGGGGCGGGCTGCTTTTATATCCAGAGAGAAGGTGGGCTGCTTTTATTATCAGCAGAGAAGGGGCGGGCTGATTTTATTTATCTAGAGAGAAGGGCGGGACTTGCTTTTATTATCAAGATAGAAGGGGGGCTTGCTTTTATTTATACAGAGAGAAAGGGCGGGCTGCTCTTATTGACCAGAGAGAAGGGAGGGCTGCTTTATTTATCCAGAAGAGAAGGCGGGATGCTTTTATTTATACAGAGAGAAGGGCAGGTGCTTTATTGACCAGAGACGCACCACGGCAGGCTGCTTTATTTATCCAGAGAGAAGGGCAGCTGCTTGATTATCCAGAGAGAAGGGGGTGCTTTTATTTATCCAGAGAGAAGGGCGGGCTGCTTTTATTTATCCAGAGAGAAGGGCGGGCTGCTTTAATTTATCTAGAGAGAAGGGCGGGCTGCTTTTATTTATCCAGATAGAAGGGCGGGCTGCTTTTATTTATCCAGAGAGAAGGGCGGGCTGCTTTTATTTATCCAGAGAGAAGGCAGGCTGTTTTATTTAACAGAGGAAGGCGGGTGCTTTATTATCCCGAGAGAAGGGCGGGGCTTTAATTTACTAGAGAGAAGGGCGGGCCTGCGTTTATTTATCCAGATAGAAGGGCGGGCTGCTTTATTTATCCAGAGAGAAGGGCAGGATGTTTTATTTTATTCCAGATAGAAGGGCGGGCTGCTTTTATTTATCCAGAGAGAAGGGCAGGCTGCCTTTTATTATCCAGAGGAAGGGCCAGGCTGCTTTTATTTTCCAAGAGAGAAGGGCGGGCTGCTTTATTTATCAGAGAGAACGGCAGGCTTGCTTTTATTTATCCAGAGAGAAGGGCGGGCCTGCTTTTATTTATCCAGAGAGAAGGGCAGGCTCTGTTTTATTTACCCAGAGAGGAAGGGCAGGCGCTTTTATTATCCAGAGAGAAGGGCAGATGCTTTTATTATCCAGAGAGAAGGGAGGGCTGCATATTTATCCAGAGAGAAGGGCAGGTGTTTAAAGCAGCATCATAGCGGGAAATAAGACATGCAACAATGAAGGGGAAGTGCACTAGGGTTATATTTTGTATAAAACAATGCTATATATGATATATTACCCTTCATCAAAGACAAGGATCAATATGAAACATTGTTCGTTTTAGTCCTTTAGGGCTCATGGTGACCAAATACTTGGAGCCAGTAAGTTTCTCCGTCTCAAAAGTAGTCTTGATCTGCTGCCCCCCTGCAAGCTGATGGAAACATTGGTCAATTGCCACAAACAAGGATGACACCAAGACCAGGATTTCTGAGTCTCCCAAATGAGATGTAATCAGAGGATCGATGTCCGTCAATGCACAATCTCAGGCAGGATCCGTCTTACCAATGTATGACAGGCCACACGAAGACAAAAGTTGACCCATAGCGATCTCATACGTAGTGTTGATCGGGTAATAGCAGTTATAATTTGATTTGCTTTCCAGGATGTGGGTGTTTAAAAGATGTTCCTGTCACCAGATATTAAAGGAGGTGAAGATAAAGCATTTAGAACTCTCTATGTCTTTTTAGGGAGCCAAGTGTCACGGGGGAACATAGCTTTTCACAGGATCTGTCCAGACAATATTATGTTATATATTGACATAATGTTTTTAATAATATATATATATAAATTATATCATGTTTGCACTTTTATAGTTATGAGAATGCCTGAGATATGTAATGTTGTCAAATTTGTGATTCTGATGATGATGTCATAGGTAATAGCCCCTTCCTTACCGAGACTTTATTCAGCACAATCAGGGAGATTAAATAAAAGTTCTTATCGTTTAAAAAGGTGCCTAATTGTGACCAAACCAATCAGATATGTAACATGTGAAAGCTAACATCTGATTGGTTGGGGCAAAATTAGCACATTTTTAAAATAGAACTTTATTGAATATCCCTGATTGTGTTTGATTGTTAGTATTGGCTTGAAAAAGATTCTAGCTAGGGACTCTAAAAACGTTGTCATTAGGCAATTTGCACACATAAATTTCATATTCAAAAATCCTGAGTGCAATGGCTCTACATGGACCGTTTTGTATTCTACCATTAATTATTCATACACCCAATTGTTAACATCTATGATTATTCCCCACACAAACCTTGTAACACACAATATATAGAAAATGGGCTGTTGTAAATACGTATTTAAACTGCAAATAGAGACAAAAATATATACATAAAAACCATTTATTATAATGGGTATATAATATTATAATGGGGTAATATCTATTATAATGGGGTATATACTAGGATAACAATGGTTTGTATACACAAAAATAGAATTTACTGCACAACAATTCTAATTGCATTATGGGTCCTCCCGAATGTTGTCAGTAGAATTCTAGGGGCGAAGGAAGGGAGGGGGACGAAAACGGAGCAGGAAAGGGAGGGAGGACGAAACACGGGGGGGAAGGGGGGGGGGGAAGTACCCCATTATATTATTATATATCCCATTATATTATTATATATACCACTATATTATTATATATACCACTATATTATTATATACCCCCATTATATTATTATATACCCCCATTATATTATTATATACCCCATTATATTATTATATACCCCATTATATTATTATATACTCCCATATATTATTATATACCCCCATTATATTATTATATACCCCATTATATTTATCCAGAGAGAAGGGCGGACTGCTTTTATTTATCCAGAGAGAAGGGAGGGCTGCATTTATTTATCCAGAGAGAAGGGCAGGCTTTTAAAGCAGCATCATAGAGGGAATAAACATGTAAACAATTGAATGGGGAGTGCACTAGGGTTCTATTTTGTATAAACAATTGTCCTATATATGATATCTTACCTTTCATCAAAGAAGGATCAATATGAACATTGTTCGTTTAGTCCTTTAGGGCTCATGGTGACCAAATACTTGAGCCAGTAAGTTTCTCGTCTCAAAAGTAGTTCTGATCTGCTGCCCCCCTGCAAGCTGATGGAACATGGTCAATTGCCACAAACAAGATGACACCCCAAGACCAGGATTTCTGGTCTCCAAATGCAGATTTAATAGAGGATCTATGTCCGTCAATGCACAATCTCAGGGCAAGATCCGTCTTACCAATGTATGACAGGCCACACGGACAAGTGACCATAGAGATCATACGTGTGTTTGATCGGGTAATAGCAGTTATAATTTGTATTTGCTTTCCAGGATGTGGGTGTTTAAAAGATGTTCCTGTCACCAGATATCTACAGGAGGTGAAGCTACAGCATTTAGAACTCTCTATGTCTTTTTAGGGAGCCAAGTGTATGGGGGAACATAGCTTTTCACAGGATCTGTCCAGACACTATTATTTATATATTTGCACATAATGTTTTTATATATATATATATATATATATATATATATCCTGTTTGCACTTTTATATGTTATGAGAATGCCTGAGATATGCTAATGTTGTCACATTTGTGATTCTGATGATGATGTCATAGGAATAGCCCCTTCCTTACCTAGACTTTATCAGCACAATCAGGGAGATTCAATAAAAGTTCTTATCGTTTAAAATGGTGCTAATTTTGCCCCAACCAATCAGATCTTATGTAACATTTGAAAGCTAACATCTGATTGGTTGGGGCAAAATTAGCACCATTTTTAACAATAAGAACTTTTATTGAATATCCCTGATTGTGTTTGATTGTTAGTATTGGCTTGAAAAAGATTCTAGATAGGGACTAAAACGTTGTCATTATGCAATTTGCACAATAAATTTCATATTTCAAAAATCCCTGAGTGCACTGGCTCTACATGGACCGTGTATTTACCATTATATTATTACATACACCCAATTATAACATTATGATATATTCCCCACTACAAACCATTGTTACACACAATATATAGAAAATTGGGCTGTTGTAAATACGTATTAAACTGCAACTAGAGACCAAAAATATAATACATACAAAACATTTATATTATAATGGGGTATATAATATTATAATGGGGTATATAATATTATAATGGGGTATATAATAGGATAACAATGGTTTGTATACAAAAAATAGAATTCTACTGCACAAACAATTCTAATTGCATATTGGTTACCTCCAGAATTGTTTGTGCAGTAGAATTCTATTTTTCTAATGAACTGGAGGGATGACTAACACCGGATAATGAACTGGAGGGATGACTAACACTGGGTAATGAACTGGAGGGATGACTAACACTGGGTAATGAACTGGAGGGATGACTAACACTGGGTAATGAACTGGAGGGATGACTAACACCGGGTAATGAACTGGAGGGATGACTAACACCGGGTAATGAACTGGAGGGCCTTTGTTTCTATCAGTCCGGCTGTGACCTGAGGAAGAGGGTTGATCCCTGAAAGGCTTGTCTACTAAAATAACTGTCAGATACTGATAGTATCACAGGACTTTTTACTATTGTAAGAAAGGGATCGAAATCTTGAATTGGGAAAAAAATCTTCCTCATCTGATATTTAACCTTCGTCGGATGATGACTGTACAGGGTTATAAATATCAGGCATGGGTTCAGGGGAATGTTCTGATCTGGAAGGACAGGTGGTCTGCTCTGATGTTAAAGCAGTAAAACTGCCTTGATTGCTTTGTCTAGCCTGAAAAGAGGATAATGTCTCTTTAAATCTAAAAATTCCTTCATGGTACAATGTCCAGGGGAATTTCAGATTTTCCCAACACAAGTGAGACACAACTTCCCAGTTGGCTAATCCTTGGCTACTTTGCAGTTACATCCAGGGCATCGCCTGCTTTTCTCTTGACCAGCAGAGGGAGACATAATCTCAACTTGATCCTGATCGAAGGAAACAAAGAATAGAACAGAATATAAAAGTAACAATTCCAATACTTAACGCTATAAGGAGCTTCTGGGATGTTCTCACCTTGTATAGGGTAAGCAGCGTACCGAAACAAGGCAGGGGAAACGGCACCGCGGTCAGATTCTGGCAGAGCGCCAATAAGGGATAAGTCGTGATGACATCACGCGCTAAGCGCCGGCCCCGTGTGTCCCCCAGACGTAGCGAACTTCACTGAGACCCGATTGTTAGTAAAATAAAACTCAGGTTAATAGCGCGGCAAGGAATTCCTTTCCCCAGACGGGATCATACAGACAATTTCCCACTCTGCAGCCAGTCCGCTCCCTCGGGGATTAGACAAAACCACTGGAGGGTTGGTCTGGGAGGAACTGGGACTGTCCTACCAGTGGAGGAGCTATCTCATTGTTATAGCTGCCTTGGGGGTGACAAGGAAAAATGATTCACCCCAGGCACAAGATTTTATTTCTGTCATCAAAACGTCCACCTCCAAATATTGTGCTACTCGTAATATGTTTCATTAGGGAGGGGACCGTGGGTCCGAGGCTACGCTAATCACACACCGTGTCACACAACTACACAAACACACACAACTGCACAAATACACACACATAATTACAAAATAAAGTCCCCTAAATGTTTACAATAAAAGCACAATAATAATATCTGTAAAGTATAATGGATGGTTTATGTATTTACAATGAAATATGGCATTTAGTTTTATAACAGGGATGTTCACCCTGTGGGCCTCCAGATGTTTCCAAACTACAACTCCCAGCATTCCCTATTGCAATCTGCTGTTGGTCAATGCTGAGAGTTGTAGTTTTCAAACATCTGGAGGCCCACAGGGTGAACATCCCTGTTATAAAACTAAATGCCATATTTCATTGTAAATACATAAACCATCCATTATACTTTACAGATATTATTATTGTGCTTTTATTGTAAACATTTAGGGGACTTTATTTTGTAATTATGTGTGTGTATTTGTGCAGTTGTGTGTGTTTGTGTAGTTGTGTGACACGGTGTGTGATTAGCGTAGCCTCGGACCCACGGTCCCCTCCCTAATGAAACATATTACGAGTAGCACAATATTGGGAGGCGGACGTTTTGATGACAGAAATAAAATCTTGTGCCTGGGGTGAATCATTTTTCCTTGTCACCCCCAAGGCAGCTATAACAATGAGATAGCTCCTCCACTGGTAGGACAGTCCCAGTTCCTCCCAGACCAACCCTCCAGTGGTTTTGTCTAATCCCCGAGGGAGCGGACTGGCTGCAGAGTGGGAAATTGTCTGTATGATCCCGTCTGGGGAAAGGAATTCCTTGTCGCGCTATTAACCTGAGTTTTATTTTACTAACAATCGGGTCTCAGTGAGGTTCGCTACGTCTGGGGAAGGGGACACACGGGGCCGGCGCTTAGCGCGTGATGTCATCACGACTTATCCCTTATTGGCGCTCTGCCAGAATCTGACCGCGGTGCCGTTTCCCCTGCCTTGTTTCGGTACGCTGCTCACCCTATACAAGGTGAGAACATCTCAGAAGCTCCTTATAGCGTTAAGTATTGGAATTGTTACTTTTATATTCTGTTCTATTCTTTGTTTCCTTCGATCAGGATCAAGTTGAGATTTTGTCTCCCTCTGCTGGTCAAGAGAAAAGCAGGCGATGCCCTGGATGTAACTGCAAAGTAGCCAAGGATTAGCCAACTGGGAAATTGTGTCTCACTTGTGTTGGGAAAATCCGAAATTCCTCTGGACATTGTACCATGAAGGAATTTTTAGATTTAAAGAGACATTATCCTCTTTTCAGGCTAGACAAAGCAATCAAGGCAGTTTTACTGCTTTAACATCAGAGCAGACCACCTGTCCTTCCAGATCAGAACATTCCCCTGAACCCATGCCTGATATTTATAACCCTGTACAGTCATCATCCGACGAAGGTTAAATATCAGATGAGGAAGATTTTTTTCCCAATTCAAGATTTCGACCCCTTTCTTACAATAGTAAAAAGTCCTGTGATACTATCAGTATCTGACAGTTATTTTAGTAGACAAGCCTTCCAGGGATCAACCCTCTTCCTCAGGTCACAGCCGGACTGATAGAAACAAAGGGTAACAGAAAGGAAGAAGCTAATTACATAAGATAACAAGATAATAACCCCCAATATACTGAGGAATGAGAGGGGTAATAACATAGAGAGATAACAGGTACTAGGGTGGGCAACCAAATGGAGATGAGAGAGGTAGCAGGGGGTTGGGGGAATAGTGAGGGGGGAGACCCTGAGAATATGTACATATTGTATACCATCCACATATGGTTCTACATACTAATATATCAACAGTTATAGTGGGCTAGGAACCCCAAGTCTTGGTTTAACCCATTGTTTTTGGAGTTAAATAACAGAATCATTTTGGCTTCAAATGTGTTTCTATCTTGGTTGTTACTGAACTGTCCCTTCAATATCCGGACTTGGAGGTTTTCCATGGAGGGTCCTGGTTGAGATAAATGATGCCCCACAGACAAACAGTGATTATTGTCATTATGGTGGGTGATGCTACTTCTGTGGGAGTTCATCCTTCTCTGTAGTGTTTGACTGGTTTCCCCTATATATATAGTGTCCGTCCATTGGTTACATTGTATTAAAGACCCCACATTGCTGGATGTGCAGCTGTAAGATCCCTGGATGTTAAATACCCCGTCCTGTGTGTTACAGATGGAGAACTGGTAATATTGTTACTTTACACCGAGGACCCCTGCATGGTTTGGTGCCTGGGGGGATATTTTCATCATCCGTGTGTAACTTTCTTCTTACTAGTTTTTGGTGAAGGTTTGGTGGTTGCCGAAAGACAAGTATAGGGGGTTCTGGGAACATCTTTTTAAGGGTTTCATCTTGATTAATCATAGGTTGTAGTTCTTTCATTATTGTCCGTATTCCTTCCAGTATTGGGTTATATGTTATTACCAAAGGGATCCGTAGAAGGTTATCTCTGGGCGTTCTCAATGCTTTCTTCATGTTAGTGGTAATTGTTCTTCGTGGATATCTCTCTTGTTTGAAAGATGTACCAAGTGCACCAGGTGTCTGTCTCTCTCTTCCATTACTAAACATATTCTGTGCAGTCTAGTAGCTGGGCTGTCTATGATTCCTTTCTTGGTGTGGTTAAAGTGGAGATAATTGTTTCTGTCGGTGGGTTTTTTGTATAAGGAGGTTTGAATTCTTCCATCTTTCAAGGTGACTGTAGAGTCCAAAAAATGTATGGAATCCTAAGAAAAATCCAATTCAAATGTAATTGTTGGGTGGAGTTTGTTGAAATCTTGAATAAAATGTTGTAGCTGTTCCTCTCCATATGTCCAAATCATAAAACCATCGTCTATGTAACGATAGTAACTGTGTGGTTTGTAATGTTGGACTTTCAGAAACCTGTCTTCCAAGTCAGCCATGAATAAGTTGGCATACTGAGGTGCCATCTTGCTTCCCATGGCTACATCCATCCGTTGTAAGTAAATTTCTTGGTTAAATGTAAAATAATTATGATTAAGAATGAAACCAATGAGGCTGTTAGGACTTTGGGACTTTATTTACTGTGGGGGCAGTTTTTACAAATTTACCACATGCTGCGATACCATCAGTATCTATACAGCGATACCATCAGTATGATATGTTGTTATACAGCGATATTAAGTCCATGGCTACTAGTAGAGCATTAGCAGGAAGCTGTTCAATGCTCTGGAGTTTATTAAGGAAGTCTGTAGTATCTTGTATATAACCCTTAGTTTGTTTTACAAGTGGGTTGAGTATGTTTTCTACCAGCCCTGATATGTTTTCTGTAAGAGTGTCCATGCCTGTGACAATGGGTTTGTGTATTTTGGGGAGCATGTAAAAGGTTCCAATGTCTAGGTGGTCTGGAATCAATGGAAGTATCTCTGGAAATGATTAAATCAGTTAGTTTAGTTTAGTTTAGTTCCTTGGTAGGATCTTTGGAGAGTTTGCAGTAATATATATCATCTGTTAGTTGTCTGTTGCTTCTTCAACATATTTTATTGTCTCCATAATAACAATTCCCCCCCTTTATCTGCTGGTTTAATGGTGATATTTCTGTTCTTCTGGAGCTTGTTTATTGCTGCTTTCTCTAGGTAAGATAAATTGTACATTATCCTCTCCTGTTGTGTGGATACCAGAGATGGGACTATTACTTGTGGTTTGTTGTGGAAGAATTCCTTTAACCTGAGCCTTCTGAAGAAATCTTCCATGTCAGAGTATAGCTGAACTTTATCCATATTAGTGGTTGGACAGAATACGAGTCCTTTAGAAAGTACAATGATCTCTGGCTTAGACAGTTGATAACTGGAGATGTTTAGGACTCCCTGGTTTATATTGTCGGTAAGTGTATTGTTCCTCCTATTTGGTCCAAGATCAATACTCTCATTAAGTCCAATATTATCAATAATGGTAGTATTTACTGCTTCTGGTGTATTTGTAGGCAGGGGTGCCCCTACCATGAGGCAAACTGAAACAATTGCTCAGGGCGCACCCCTGAGTAACACTTAAAAGGCGGCAGTTATAAAAAAAACTTCCTTCCTGCAATACTGCATTTCAGCACCAGTCCACCAATCAGTGTTAGTCAGCCCACCACCACAAGCCACGCCTATGTTCCCAGATGTAGCCTAGCCCACTTCACGTGCTACCACCCATCTGCCAATAGGCGGCATTTAAAAGTTGTTTCAGGTGTCAAAAACCCAGCCCTGAGTGAGATCTCCACTTGGGCCAATACGTAAAATGTCTCATTATAATAATATTTCTCATTTTTGGGGGGTATTTAGTGTCCCTTTAAAGGCTGTAGTTTTACTTCACCACACACCTGTTTGTTGCATTTATTCTTTATATTATCTGCATATTAACCATCTCTATTAAACTGAGGGACCGACATCTCCAATAAATTAAATGAAATAGGGAGAGAAAAGGGCATTACAGCTCCCTGGCAGTATATGCTAATAAGAAACAGAGACTTCTGGGTAATTTCCATGGCAGCTCTGAGGAATGCTGTAGTTATTAGCACTGCACTGAAGATGGCTCAATATAGCTGAAACTGGTCTGTAGTTGGCTCTGGTTATTGCATTTGAGGGATGCTGTAACATCGTTTAATAGATATAGCATTCCTAAGAGCTGCCATGGAAACATGGAAATTACCCAGAAGTCTCTGTTTCTTATTTGCAAATCTAGGGACAGTAGAGAGATGAGAGAGGTGATAAATAGAAATAAGCGCCTCCCCGGGACCCTTAGGGCATGAGAAGAACTAGACCTACAGGGCATAATTTAGTTTATACAACACAATATCCAAGCTATGGATCATATATGTTAGTTGTTACCCGTGTTGACACGGTTTGCAAGATGAACACCACCACAGCTTCCCACCACGTACAGTGAGTGTGTAAATACCTGGAGTCCATTGTGTGAGATACCTGCTGTGTGAAGACGGAGATTCTTACGCCCAAGACAACGTCCATCCCAGATAAAGCCACTGCGTGCACCACGGACTATATTTATATTGCACCAAACCTGCTGAATGGAAGGACTACTTTATATAAATGTAATCTACATGGACTATTGGACTATTGGTGTAAACACAGAGTAACGTGAACACAGAGTAATGTGAACACAGAGTAACGTGAACACAGAGTAACGTGAACACAGAGTAACGTGAACACAGAGTAACGTGAACACAGAGTAACGTGAACACAGAGTAACGTGAACACAGAGTAACGACCTACTAGGAAGTAACGTTGTTGTACTGATCCATTTGACCTTGGAGTGATATTGTTAAGCACATTTGTGCCCTGGTAATTACCTGACAATAGTAACATGGATTAGGAAAATAAAACACGCAGGTGAATTCAATAGACCGAGACCAAACCCTCTTTTTACGTGACCAGGGAAATGGACACAGATGAGCAATAGACCCTCACATGGTTACAGTGCAGATTATTGGCTCTTTATGATAAAGATGGACATGACATCACCAATTAATACGTTTTATGCAGCAATGATGGAACCTACATGATCCTATAAATGTATGACCTGCTCTGCACCTTTCTAGGCATCTGCCTCCACGTAGATAACACCACCTGGGAACAGACCCTGTAAAATAAAGTAAGAAGGAATATTATGATTGGCTTTCATTTAGGGCAAAACACACACACACAGTCCCCAGCTCTTTAGTCAACACCATGTCATACAATACATTTTATTGGGTATTAAATGCTACATCAATAATCTTATTTTTGATTGGGTGTTAATTGTAAGGTTAGGTATCATATTAATCCTTAGTCTTGCCCCTTCCTGAAACATGACCCTCCCCCACACCCTCCCCCCGACATGCCCTTTAAGGATGTGGAAGCCAGAATTAGCCTTATAAATCTTAGCCTTGACTGTTTTAAAATACATAAATTTTTGCTTCTCTGGACATTTTTTGTGTAGACAGAAAAAAAAAAGTTTTTTTTATACAGATTTTAGAAGTTTTGAGCCTATTCCTCATAGATATTGGGCAATTAAGTATGTCTGCTTACTGGGTGGAAGGTGTGGGGGCGGGGCATGTTTCAGGAAGGGGCAAGACTAAGGATTAATATGATATCTAACCTTACAATTAACACCCAATCGTTATCATTATTATCGTTGTTGTTGTTATTATTATTATTATTAGCGTTATTATTATTATTATAATTATATTATCATTATTATATTATTATCATTATGTATTATTATTATTAAATTATTAGCGTTATTATTATTATTATTATTATCATTATTATTATTATTACGTTTTATTATTATTTTATTATTAATTATCATATTCATTATTAACGTTATTATTATTATTATTATTATCATTATTATTCTTCTTTTTGTTTTTTTATTCTTTTTATTCTTTTTTTTGTTTTTTTATTTTTTCGTTTTTTATTTCTTTTTTTTTTTTTTTTTTTTTTTTTTTTTATTTTGTTATTTTTTTTTATTTTTTTTTGTTTTTTTTATTTTTTTTGTGTTTTTTTATTACGTTCTTATTCTTTTTTATATTGATTTTTTATTTTTGTTTTTTTATTCTTTATTAGTTTCTTATTATCTTATTCTATATTATTTTTTATTATTAATTTTAATATATTATTCTTTTATTATTTATCATTATTATTATTGTTATTCTTATTATTTTATTAATTTTATTTTTTCTTATGATATTATTATTATTATCTTATTTTTATTATTATTATTATTGTTTTATTATTTCTTTATTTATTCTCGTATTATTATATATTTTTTTTTTTGTTATTATACTTATTATTAACGTTATTATTATTATTATTATTATTATTATCATCATCCTTGGTTTCCCTGTGTGTTTCTGCCTCTATAAACGTTTTTTGGAAATTGTTTGGAATTAATAACAAGGAGGCAGACAGTTCTTGTTTATATCAGAGTCCAAATCTAGAAATAACCATCATAGATAAACACTTAACCCTTTCACTGCCAGGAGATTTTCATTTTTTTTTGCGTTAACTGCCAGAAGAATTTCAGGATTTTGCCCTTAATCGCTTTAGACTAATTTTACAGTAGGAAACCTTGCAGTAAATCAGGAATATTATACATTGTTTTTTTCAGCACAAGTCTACTTAACATGGTAACAGAATTTGTAACTTTTCTGGAATTTTACTGGAATTATGGGTAAAATATGTAAAAAATGAAAATTTGCAATTTTCATGGATTTTTCCCATTTTTACTTATAGTTATCTTAAGGTTACACACAAAAAATCTTACTGTCTCTAAAAGCTCTGATCTCCCGAGTCAACGATACCAGATATATGTAGGTACCACCCGACGTTTCCTGTTACAGGAGACCCCCCCCCAAACTAAAACTGTACCTCCAAGAATATTACACCAAATTAAAATGTATTACCACTACTGACAGTTAACATAGATATCACCAAATTATCTAAACTAACCCCACAAGTGAGATATTTTTAGAAACTACCACTCGCAGGATTTTACGAGTAGTTAGTTTCGATCAAAATGCAGATACCCGGACGCAGCTCTTCGTCAAATTGTAAGTTACTTTCTCACATTTTCCTTTTTTTCCTCAACTGTAAAATCAGAGACAAAATCATGCATTTCAGCTAAAAACTACTGTGGAGGAAAGTTCAAACGCATCTCAAATAGGAAAGCCTAACCCCTCCCGAATAAAACGGTATGCCACATTCATGGTGTACCAGACATGGCTACCAACTAACCCAACGTGACCAGTGCCAAATGTCAGTAGCAGCAAAAAAAAATTAGCCAGTTTTGTATTTGAACAGTCTGCAGTTTTTCCACAAAACCCCCCCCCAACTCAAAAATACCCCCCACAAACTATATTCCTGAAATCTACACACACATTCAGCTATGTACGCTGTAGTTCGTTCATTCATATCATCAATGGTGTGGGCGCAGTTCTTCGTAGAAATTTGCACTTTTACCAGATTTTCAAAAAAAATGAACATCAACAGCGTTCAAAAAGGTCGAAATCATGCCAAAACCCTATGGAATGTAAAAAAAAGTTACTAAATATCAATCTCCCAAATGTCCTGAATCAAACGGTATGCCATATGTGTGGTTACACACGCAGACGTGGAAGCGAAAAGCCACAAAGTGAGACAATGCACGATGGCTCAAACGCGAAAATATTTAGCCAACTCCGAATTTGGACAGTCTGCAGTTTTTTCCACAAAACACCCCCGTACTCAGAAATAACCCCCACAAACTATATATTCCTGAAATCTAAACACCTTCAGCTATGTAGCACTGTAGTTCGTTCATTCTACCATCAATGGTGTGGGGCGCAGTTCTTCGTAGAAGTTCGCACTTTTTCTGAAAAAATGAACAAAAAACAACTTCAAAAGGTAGAAATCATGCCAAACCGACGGAATGTAAAAAAAGTTACTAAATAATCAATCTCCCAAATGTCCTGAATCAAACGGTATGCCATATGTGTGGTTACACATGCGGACGTGGAAGCGAAAAAGCCACGATGTGAGACAATGCATGATGGTTGAGAAACAGCGAAAATATTTAGCCAACTCCGAATTTGGACAGTCTGCTATTTTTTTCCACAAAACACCCTGAAACTCAGAAATACCCCCCACAAACTATATATTCCTGAAATCTAAACACCTTCAGCTATTGTAGCACTGTATTTCGTTCATTCATACCATCAATGGTGTGGGCGCAGTTCTTCATAGAATTTCGCATTTCTACACAATTTTCTGGAAAAATAGAGAAAAATACATTTCAAAGCCCCATGTAATGTAAAAAAAACTTACCAGATATCAATCTCCTAAATGTCCTGAATCAAATGGTATGCCATATGTGTGGTTACACACACGGACGTGGAAGCGACTAGTCAAAATGTAAAACAATGCGCAGTGAGCCAATAACAGCTTTTCCAGATTTTTCAAACTGAACACCCCTCTAACTTGGAAATACCCCCACAAAACTATATATTCTCAGAATCTACATACCTTCAGCTACGTACCGCTGTAGTTTGTTCATTCATACCATGAATGGTGTGGCGCAGTTCTTCGTAGAAATTCGCATTTGTCTGAAAAAATGAACAAAAACAACTTCAAAAGGTAGAAATCATGCCAAAACCCCATGGTATGTAAAAAAGCTACTAAATATCAATCTCCCAAATGTCCTGAATCAAACGGTATGCCATATGTGTGGTTACACACGTGGACGTGGAAGCCAAAAGACACAAAGTGAAACAATGCACAATGGCTCAAAACAGCAAAAATATTCAGTCAAATCTGAATTTGAACATTCTGCAATTTTTCCCCACAAAACAACCCCCACAAACCATATATTTCTCGAATCCACACACCTTTATCTACGAAATTCTGTAGTTTGTTCATTTGTACCATCAATGGTGTGGGCGCAGTTTCTTCGTAGAAGTTCACAGTTTTAGCAATTTTCTAAAAAATTTGAAAAAAAACACTCTCAAAGGTAGAAATCATGCCAAAATCCCAAGTAATGTAAAAAAAATTTACAAAATATCAATCTCCCAAATGTCCTGAATCAACGGTATGCCCTATGTAGTGTTCCCCACGCAGACGTGGAATCAACTAGCCACAAAGTGAGCACTGAACAGTGGCCCAATTACAGCAACTTTTCAGATTTGTCAGCTAAACACCCCTCTATATTAGAAATACCCCCCAAAACTATATATTCTTGGACCTACATACAACCTTCAGCTACACAATGTGTGATTCTTTTATGCATACCACCAATGTGTGTTGCAGTTTTGTGTACAATTTCGCTTTCTTACCAGATTTTCAGGAAAAAATTATAAAAATACAATTCAAAGTTAAAAATCATGGCAAATTTCCATGTCATGTAAAAAAAACTTGTCAATTATCATCTTCCAAATGCCCTGAATCAAACGGTATGCCATATGCGTGGATGCACACAGGGGCGTGACCACCAACTAGCTCAAATGGGACGCATGCACCAGTGTAATTACAAGAAAATATCAAAGTGCTCTGTAATTTCAAACAGCCCCCAAACTTTGAAATGCCCCCCACAAATAAAACCCCCAACTAAATATCAATCTCCCACATGTTCTGAATCAACGGTATGCACATATGCGTGGATGCACACAGAACGTGGCCACCAACTAGCTCAAATGGGACGCATGCACAAATGCAATACAAGAAAAAATCAAAGTGCTCTGTAATTTGAACAGCTTACCCTTTTTCTAAGGAAACAGTCCCGAACATGGAAATTCCCCCCCACAAACTATATATTTTTGGAATCTACACACCTTCAGCTACGTTACGGTGCCATGCTTTCATACATGCATGAAGAATTCCAGACCCAGCGATCCAAAGAACTCTGTGTTTTTACGAGATTTTGTGAAAAATAAATAAGATGATTCAAGGGTTGAAATCCTACCTAAACCCACTTGACAAGCAAAAAACCCCACTAAATAGCAATCTCCCACATGTCCTGAATCAATGTGTGCCATTTGCGTGGGTGCAAACAGAGACAGGCCCCAACTAGCTCAAATGGACGCATTTAGAAGTGCAGTTACAAGAAAATTTTTAAAAACGCCACACCCACCCCCCACACACACACTCTCCCCCTTTTAGTGGTATTTTAGTGAAATCGGTTAGTATGGAGAGTCACACACGGTTTTTGCACACTTTACTGATCCTAAAAATTCAATACGGTCTTTATTTGGTACCCTCTGCAAAATTTCCTTATAAATATAGGCTTAGTTTCCCTTGAAATCGTACAAATAAGTATCCGCGTTTTACTTTACCATATCACTGGGGACATTGGGGAGCTTGGAGAAGACAACTTTTTTTCTAATTTATAGTTTTAGGGTAAAAAAAAAAAAGGGTGTTTGTATCACTTTAAGAATTTTTTTGTGTGTATTTCCCCTTTTTTTCCCCCGATCATTCCCAAAGATGATCATCAGATCATCTTAGGGAATGATACCGACTTGGAATACGGGCATAAATGCCCGTTTTCCAATTCGAAATCCGATCAGAAAATCACTTCCCGGAAATAATTTTCCAGGAAGTGATTTTTCATTCATTGGCAAAGATCAATAATTTGGTGTTCAGAAGTGATCACCAAATTTTGATCTCTGTCCCCATTTTTTTTCTAAGTCTTCGCTAAGTAGCAAAGACTTAGAAAAAATCCTATTTGTGAATGGAACTTTGAGTTCCATTCACAAATGTATAGTAAAATCTGGCAGCTTGACAGCTTTTACTATACTTAGGTACTGCAGCATGATCTATGGAGATCAAGCTGCAGTACCTCAACTAGACCACCAGGGGCAGTCTCCTACCACTTCAAGGGAGACCCCGGTGAAGGAGGAAGCTCCGTGACGTCACCGGGGTCTCCCTTTCCGCTTCCTCCACGTGGGACCGGCTGCACATCGCGGGACCCGGCTAAAGGTGAGTGTATCTTCCGATCCCCCCCTCGGATTTGGATCACACCGAGGGGGGATCGAGGGGGCTAGGGGGGCAGTTGAATGCTGCCCCCCGATCGGCCCTAGCAGGGGGGGAATTTTTTTTTGCAGGGGGGAAGCCACAGATCGTATATTCACGATCTGTGGCAGTTAAAGCATTCTCTGCACAGATCGTGAATATACGATCTGTGGCAGGGAAAGGGTTAAAGGGTATCTCCACTCGTTTTTAGAAGTTTTGGTAATCCAGTTCTATTGAAGAACGGGGGGTAAAGGAGCTGTGCCTTACCTTCCGTTCTTCAATAGAACAAACAGGAGCCAGTAGAGAAGGTAAGAAACTTACCCGCTCGCTCGCTCCCCCGGTGTGTAGTCTGACAGGTCCCGACGGACCTTGTCTTCTATACACATAGATTGCGCATGCGCATAGAAGACAAGGTCCGTCGGGACCTGTCAGACCAAGCGCCGGGTGAGCGAGCGAGCGGGTAAGTTTCTTACCTTCTCTCCTGGCTCCTGTGTGTTCTATTGAAGAACGGAAGGTAAGGCACAGCTCCTTTACCCCCCGTTCTTCAATAGAACTGGATTACCAAAACTTATAAAAACGAGTGGAGATACCCTTTAACAAGCAGTTTCCATATTGGGAATGATATTATTTAAAGCCCGTCCTTTCCCTTGTCCGCCATATAGACATTATCAATCTATAACCTACCCCTGTAGTGGATTTCTATGGGAGGAACTGTAAGATTATAGCCTTATAATCTTACAGTTCCAGGAGAAGAAGGAAACCATAGGCCACAAAGGGGTAGGTTATAATAAATAATGCACCCCCAACTGTAAATTAAAGGCATATTAGAAGTCACCTTGGAGTTCCGTGCCCTGTATAATAGGTACTCGGCCTGTGGCCTCGTTCTTTTATATGGTCACGGAACTCCTCGGTGACTTCTAATATCCTTATAATTTACAGTAGGGGATACATTATCCCTTATAATACATGAGTGGTACCCAGAGTTCCCTGTATAACTCAGTCTGTGTCCTTGTACCTTTATATGGTCACGGAACTCCTCGGTGACTTCAAATATCCTTATAATTTACAGTTGGGGATACATTATCCCTTATAATACATGAGTGGTACCCAGAGTTCCCTGTATAACTCAGCCTGTGTCCTTGTACCTTTATATGGACACAGAACTCCTCAATAACTTCTAATATCCTTATAATTTACAGTAGGGGATACAGTATCCCTTATAATACATGAGTGGTACCCAGAGTTCCCTGTATAACTCAGTCTGTGTCCTTGTACCTTTATATGGACACAGAACTCCTCAGTGACTTCTAATATCCTTATAATTTACAGTAGGGGATACATTATCCCTTATAATACATGAGTGGTACCCAGAGTTCCCTGTATAACTCAGTCTGTGTCCTTGTACCTTTATATAGACACAGACTCCTCATGACTTCCTAATATCCTTATAATTTACAGTTGGGATACATTATCCCTTATAACTACATGAGTGGTACCCAGAGTTCCCTGTATAACTCAGTCTGTGTCTTGTCCTTTATATGGTCACGGAACTCCTCGTGACTTCTAATATCCTTATAATTTACAGTAGGGGGATACATTATCCCTTATAATACCTGATTGGTACCCAGAGTTCCCTGTATAACAGTCTTTGTCCTTGTACCTTTATATGGTCACGGACTCCCGGTACTTCTAATATCCTTATAATTTACAGTAGGGGATACTTATCCCTTATAATACATGAGTGGTACCCAAGTTCCCTGTATAACTCAGTCTGTGTCCTGTACCTTTAATGGTCACGGAACTCCTGCATTGACTCAATTCCTTATAATTTACAGTGTGGGGATACATTATCCTATATCAATGAGTGGTACCCAGAGTTCCCCTGTATAACTCGCATATGGTGCTGTGTTCCTTGTACCTTTATATGGACACAAACTCCTCAAGACTTCTAATATCCTTATATTTTACAGTAGGGGGATCGCTATCCCTTATATCACTGAGTGGTACCCAGAGTTCCCTGTATAACTCAGTCCTGTGTCCTTGTACCTTTATATGGACACAGAACTCCTTAGTGACTTCTAATATCCTTATAATTTACAGAGGGGATACTTATCCTTATAATACATGAGTGGTACCCAGAGTTCCCTGTATAACTCAGTCTGTGTCCTTGTACCTTTATATAGACACAGAACTCCTCAGTGACTTCTAATATCCTTATAATTTACAGTTGGGGATACATTATCCCTTATAATACATGAGTGGTACCCAGAGTTCCCTATATAACTCAGTCTGTGTCCTTGTACCTTTATATGGTCACGGAACTCCTCGGTGACTTCTAATATCCTTATAATTTACAGTAGGGGATACATTATCCCTTATAATACATGAGTGGTACCCAGAGTTCCCTGTATAACTCAGTCTGTGTCCTTGTACCTTTATATGGTCACGGAACTCCTCGGTGACTTCAAATATCCTTATAATTTACAGTTGGGGATACATTATCCTTATAATACATGAGTGGTACCCAGAGTTCCCTGTATAACTCAGCCTGTGTCCTTGTACCTTTATATGGACACAAAACTCCTCAATAACTTCTAATATCCTTATAATTTACGTAGGGGATACAGTACCCTTATAATACATGATGGTTACCCAGAGTTCCCTGTATACTCAGTCTGTGTCCTTGTACCTTTATATGGACACGAACTCCTCAGTGGACTTCTAATATCCTTATAATTTACAGTAGGGGATACATTATCCCTTATAATACCTGAGTGGTACCCAGAGTTCCCTGTATAACTCAGTCTGTGTCCTTGTACCTTTATATAGACACGAACTCCTCAGTGACTTCTAAATCCTTATAATTTAACAGTTGGGGATACATTATCCCTATAATACATGAGTGGTACCCAGAGTTCCCTATATAAACTCAGTCTGTGTCCTTGTACCTTTATATGGTCACGGAACTCCTCAGTGACTTCTAATATCCTTATAATTTACAGTAGGGGATACATTATCCCTTATAATACATGATTGGTACCCAGAGTTCCCTGTATAACTCAGTCTGTGTCCTTGTACCTTTATATGGTCACGGAACTCCTCAGTGACTTCTAATATCCTTATAATTTACAGTAGGGGATACATTATCCCTTATAATACATGAGTGGTACCCAGAGTTCCCTGTATAACTCAGTCTGTGTCCTTGTACCTTTATATAGACACAGAACTCCTCAGTGACTTCTAATATCCTTATAATTTACAGTTGGGGATACATTATCCACTATATTATCTTTAGCCTCTTTGGAAAGATTAGTATATGGTCGGTGTAGCATGAGGGCTGTTCAGATTTCTAAACCCACACTACCCAATGTACTATCGTGTTAGGAACTAATTCCGCACTGCATGCGGCATAGAGATAGAAATAGAGCAATGTATCCTATGTGCCATATTTGGACGATGCTCTATGTATTGCTTTTCTTACATCGGGCCATGTGAGCTCTTGTATCCAGAAAACGATGAAATAGAGGCGTTAATGTCCTATCATAATAAAAACTTTATATATTGCTCACATTATGAGTCATTATTATTGAAAGCTAAAAGACAGTCAGGGAGATTCAATAAAAGTTCTTATCATTTTAAAATGGTGCTAATTTTGCACCAACCAATCAGATGTAAGCTTTCAAATGTTAAATAACATCTGATTGGTTGGAGCTAAATTAGCACCATTTTAAACTTTTATTAAAAAACCCTGAGAATATGTATTTATATGACTAAAGGAATTTTAAAAATCCTTTATTCTGTTCTGCCATTACAATTTATTTATACTCACGGTTGGGCGAGTTGTGTTGCAATTTAAACCCTGGTGACTGGATAATTTAAGGTTTGACCAAAAACGTATTTTCTTGTGATTCATGTTAAGCGGTAGAAAAAAACTAGGGGGCAAATTTATGAAGGTTCGCTAATATCGCCATACGTCACCATGGCAAAGATTGCTATTATCGCCATATTTATAAAGCGGATTGTTTACAGGACTAAACAGAATGAATATTGTGATGTCACCGGCGCATAGAGGCGTATTCATTGCGTTAATTACTGTATCGTGTAAAAAGAGAAAATAATTGCTATTTTTTTGCCCTTTGTATTACTTGCACTACCCTTGTATGTAACGTATGTTTTCCTTATGTATTTTAACACAACTGTAAAGAGCTACGGAAGATGTTGACGCTATATAAATCCACAATAATTATAATAATAAGGTGGCAGGTGTGCGAGGACCTACTGGGAAGGGGGCGTGTCCTGCTAGTGACGGGATAACAATTAGATTTGGTCTTTCAGCGATCCTATATGAAGAGGGGCAATCCTGCGCAGAACTCAGGATGTTGAAGAAGATGGAAAAAGATAGAAGAAGATAGAATGGTGGTGGTAACATCAGTGGTGACAAAAAAGATGAAGACCTGGAAAGGTCCTTTTTAGCTGGTCCTGGGTTTCGAGCTACGGGACCACCTTACCCTAAATGATCATATTTGAGCCACAATGGCTTTAAGAGCCAGGGGTCCTGCAGGACCCCACAATGGCCCTTATAGGTGGCCACAAAATAATTTCTCAGTACTGCAAGGGCACTTATCATTGCCAGGGGGTTCCAGTTTCAAGCTGTGGGACCCACTTAAGCCCCAAAGGCACTTGTCAGCGCCGGGTAGTTTTGCGGGATACGGTAATACGAATCGGGTTAAGGGTTTTCCGTTTAAGGGAAACTGCATAAAAGAATCGTGAAATATTAGAATTGTTATGTTCCAATGGTTGTTTTTTTCCTGTAGGCTTGTAGAATAAGTTTCTGACCACCCTAGTCCAGCAGTTTTATTAGGAGGGTTCCTATGTTCTGTAATGTAAATAAATATATCAAATATGTCAAATTCCAAGGTGTGGGTGGATCTAATCTGGAAGGTATGGGGGGTGATAGGAGGTTCCTTGTGTCCTGTATGTATTGTCCCCCAGTTCTGGCATAATCTGGAAGTCCCCGTCTTTGGTGTGTAGGCCCAATGTCAGTCTTAAGTGGGGCTACATCTGTGTCTGATATGAATGGTGCAGAGCCTGGAGGGAAAGGTACCAGCTGGCATACTAACTGTACAAGAAGAACTCCTCAGTGCAGCATGAATCCTGGATGATGTTCTTGGTAAAGGTTGTAAGGTGAGGAGAGCAACAAGACAGAAGGTCGCCCTCCGTGGATATATTCAACAATGTATTGGTGACCACACATTATACCACAACGTTTCAGGGGGGATAACGTGTCCCCTTCCTCAGGTGACGCAAGTGTAACAGTGTCTCATGGTGAAATAGCCATTCTATAACCGTTGGGCCACCATATAAGTGACACCAACAATAAAATTAGGATACGATCCTGAAATGCAGTATTCTTAAAATTGTCCATAAGATGGCGCCATTAAAACAAAGGAGCTGAAGGCAAAGAGAGAGAATGAAAAAAGATACTGTGTTACTTTAGAAAAGGCACTTAAACAACTAGATACATGTATCAACCAAGTTCCAATTTACATAAGAACTTCCCACTGATTAAAACATGTTACAATATATAAATACAAAAGGGTTTATAAAAAGCAAGTCCTCATTTAACCCCTTAGCTGCTAGAGTTTCTAATTAGTCTATTCAGTAAAGCTCTCTGTAAAGTTAGATTTTATTATGGTTCCCATCTCTCAGTGTTTACTCAACCAAAAAGGCAAGTACCAGTAGGATAGGACCCAGTTATATAAAGTACCAGTAGGTTAGGACCCAGTTATATGTAAGTGATACTAAAAAAAAAATTACTGTACTGATCTGTACTATAAACTAGTAACTATACTGAACTATACTATACTATACTGTACTATATGTACTATCCTGTCTATCACTATACTGTAACTAGGCCCTAATCACGATAACTGTACTTAAACTATACGGTACTGTAGTGTGTGTTCGCTGGTTCGTGTGTACGATCTGTACTAAATACCATCTGTACTGTACTATACGGTACTATTCTGGAGCTGACTGACTAACATAGCGGTGTACTGTATAGGGCTATAACTGTACTAGTACTATATTGCAATATACTGTAACTATACTGGTACTGTTAACTATACTGTACTTTACTAATAACTATTACTGGTACTATACTATACTGTACTATACTAAATTGTAATATACTGTACTATACTATAAAAAACCCTGTACGTACTATAACTATACACTGTACTATCGGTACTGTACTATACATTACTATACTCTACTATCTGTCAATCCTAATTTCTTTCTATACTGGACTGTACTATACCATTACTATACTATACTTTACTATACATACATACTCTACTGTACTATACTATACTACTGCCCTGTACGTACTATATGTACTGTACTACTTGTCTATACTATATTGGAACTATACTAGTACTGTACTATAACTAAAACTGTACTATACTGTATTCTCTATATTACTTTAAACTATACTATACTAGACTGTACTATACTTAAACTGTACTCTACATCCGCACTATCTTGTACTATACTATACTGTACATACGCTAACTGTACTATACTGTACTGTACTATACTATAACTTTACTGTACTATACTGTACTTTACTGTTCTATACTATCTATCTTACTATACTAGACTGTAACTATATTGTCCTATACTATATTGTACTATACTACACTGACTATACTGACTAACTATACTGTTACTATACTGTACTTACTTTACTTATACGATACTGTGCTATACTATACTATAGTGTCCTGTCACTATAGTATACTGTCGCTATACTATACTAACTGTACTATACTATACTGTACTATGTTGTACTCATACTATACTGTACTGTACTGTGGCCTATACTATACTGTACATATACTGTACTATACGTGAGTGGGTAGGGGGGCTATACTATAATACTATACTATCTGTACTGTCACTGTTTCTCGTGGCGCTGTACTATACTATACTGTACTGTACTATACTATACTGTACTATCTAATACTATACCATACTCTACTGTACTATACTATACTGTACTATATTGTACTATACATTTGTAACTATACTAAACTGTACTATACTGTATCTATACATACTGTCATACTGTACTGTACTGTTACTATACTATCCTGTGCTATACTATACTAGATTACTGTCACTAATAGTATACTGTACTATACTAGACTAATACTGTAACAGTACTATACTTACATGTGTGTACGATACAATACGGTACTGACTGTACTAATAACATAAACTGTATATACTGTACATACTACTACTATACTATCTAGACTGTACTCGTACTTACTAATACTGTACTATACTATACTGTAGCTGTACTATACTATACATGATCTATAACTCTACTGTTACTGAGCGATACGATACTGTACTATACTAGAACTCCTTGAACGTTCTTCAGAACGATCGTAGTAGTAGTAGTTCAGCAGCTTTATGGGAATAGATCATGCCCAGCCAAATTTAATATTGGTTTTTTTATAGAAGTGAGTAAGAATTTAGATGCAAAGGCACAGCAAGTGGATACGAAAGCCTTTGATACTTTGCCACATAGCGACTAATGTAGAAACTGATGACTGATGCCTGAAGAAACCATTTGTTAACTGGATAAGAACTGGTGTATTGACCTCAAACCGAGAGTGGTGGTTTTATGGGCTACATCTATTGGTTAAAGTTCTAAGTGGGCCCCTCATGGTTTCTGTACTGGGGCCACTGCGTTTAATAATCTGTTTATATGACTTAGAAGGGGGCATTGAAGAACAAGGTCTCTGTGTTTGCTGATGACCTAAACTATGCAGGTTTCTTTACAGTGAGAACGGTGACACTGTGGAACTGTCGTCCAGCATGTTGGTAATGGCAAGTTCGAATATCTTTTAAAAAAAGGCTGGATAAGTTTCGAAACTAAAAAAATATTGAGATCTGGTATTATACATAGACTGAGTTCGGGTTGTACGGGGAACTATATAATATTGAGATTTACTGGGGGGTATTAATACATAATCTGTAAGTTCTGCGTTGGTACGGGGATCCTCTATTAAATAATTGAGCATTACGGGTCATTAATACAGATACGGTAGTTCTGGTTTGGTTACTGGATACGTATATGAATATTGAGAATTACTGGTATTAATACATATACTGTATTCTCGGTTTGGTACAGGATCCTATATAATTGAGAATTACTGTCTTAATACATATACTGTAGTTCTGGTTGGTACAGGGAAATCCTATAATAATATTGATAACTACTGGTATTAATACATTCTGTAGTTTCTGTTGGTACAGGAATAACTATATAATATTTGATAATACTGGTATTAATACCTATACTGTAGTTTCCTGGTTGTACAGGATACTATATATATTGAGAAATACTGGTATTAAATACATCTACTGTGTAGTTCAGGTTGGGACGGGGATACTATATATCTTAAAGCATTACTGGTAATCTAATACATAATATTGTAATTCTGCGTACGGGATACTTGGCAGGTGAATATTGGAATTATGGTATTATTACATATAACTGTGTTCTGGTTGGTACAGGGATCATATCATATAGAGAATTCTGGTTTAATACACATAAACTTGGTCAAGTCACTTACTGGTTGTACGGGGAGACTTATAATATAAAATTACTGGGTATTAATACATATAGTGTAGTTCTGTTCTACGGGAATACTATATAATATTGAGAATTACTGTATTATTACATATACTGTAGTTGGTTGGTACCTGGATGCTATATAATATAGAGAATTTACTGATTAATACACATCTGTATGACTCTGGTTGGTACGTGGATACTATATCATATTGAGAATGAGAATTACTATGGTATAAATATCATATCTGTATTCGGTTGGTACAGGGATGCATATAATATAGAAATTACTGGGATTATACATATCGGTAGTACTGTTGTACGGGATACTTATCAATATTGAAATTACTGGTATTAATAGACATATAACTGTAGTTCTGGTTTGTAAGGTTTTATACTATTAATATCGGATTACTGGTACTTATACCTACACTGTGTTCTGGTTGGGTACGGGCATATATATTATAATTGAGATTACTCGGTATTAATACCTATACTGTATTTCTGGTTGGGACACAGGGACTACTATAAAATATTGAGAATTACTGGTTTAATACATCATACTGTAGTATTCTGGTTGTACCAGGGATACTATATCATATTGGTACAGGGATACGCGTCCTCATAGTGAGAATGAACTAGGTATTTAACAATAACTGTAGTTCCTGTGGTAACGGGGATACTATATTATATTGAGACTTACTACTGGTATAATCCTATACGGTGTTGGTTGGTACGGGATACGATATATATTGAGATCTGTATTAAATCTATACTGTAGTTCTGTTTGGTAAGGATAACGATATGATATTGAGAATTACTGGTATTAATACATATACTGGAGTTCTGGTTGGACGGGATACTATTTAATGAAATTACTGGGTATTATACATATACTGTAGTTTCTGGTTGTACAGGGACTATAAAATATTGAGAATTACTGTTATTAATAAATAAAAAATACTGTAGTTCTGGGTTTGGTAGCAATGCTACTATAATAATATTGTACAGGAATCTATATAATATTGCACTTAACTTGGTATTTATACATATACTGTCGTTCTGTGTTGGTACGGGTGGATAACTATAGTATATTTGATAATTACGGAGGTATTAATAACCTATACTTAGTTCTGGTTGGACGGGATACTATATTATATTGAGAATACTGGTATTAATACATTCCTGTAGTTCTGGTGGGTACAGGGATACTATAAAGTATATTGAGATTACTGTATTACAATATATCTTCTTGTCATACTCAATCATTAACTTGCGAAATTACCGGTAGTCACTCTTCTCAATGCACCTGCACTTCTTCTAGGATTTTTTAGTTTTATTTGATGTTTAAAAAAGTTCAACTTTAAAAAGCTGGCATATTGTACCACTTTCTATTATGTATTAAACATCTTGCAATAAGAAATTTGAAAAGTTAGCGGGACCTTGTCAAAAAGCTAGACCTCAGACCATTTGATCTAATAGAATCAACCGTTATTCATGAAACAGATAAATGAATATTATCAGTATAACCGTGAACCTGCGATGATGAATATACAGATATACCGACCTGAGATGGATGAATATGACGATATACACCGGTGTACCTTGATGAATGAATATTCATACAGATAACCGTGACCCGTATGGATGAATATTACAGATATTCCGTACCTGGAGGGAGAATATAACAAATTACCGTACCTGGTTGATTAATATTACAGATATAAAACCGTGACCTGGATGATGAATTATTAACATTATACCGTGACCTGGATGTATGAATATCAGATATACCGTGACCTGGAAATGGATGAATTTAACAGTATACCGTGACCTGATGGCTGTACATAGATTCACAAAAACAAATATACTGTGACCTGGAAATGGATGAATATTACAATATACCTGACCTGGATGGATGAATATTACAGATATCCCGTTACCTGGATGGATGGAATATTACAGTATACCCTGTTACCTGGATGGATAATATTACAGATACCCCGGACCGACTGATGGACTTTAATATTACCAGTCCAGAATACCGTGACCTGGAATGGGTGACTATTACAG
The DNA here is from genome assembly GCA_019447015.1 of Hymenochirus boettgeri. Classification (NCBI taxonomy): domain Eukaryota; kingdom Metazoa; phylum Chordata; class Amphibia; order Anura; family Pipidae; genus Hymenochirus; species Hymenochirus boettgeri. The sequence continues at coordinate 213,234 of JAACNH010000144.1, read as the reverse complement.
ATATACCGTGACCTGGCTGGATGAATATGCAGGATATCCGTGACCTGGATGGATGAATATTAACATATATACTACCGTGAACCTGTATGGATTACTATTACAGATATAACCTGACCTGGATGGATGAATATACAAGATATACCGTGACCCTGGATGGATGAATTTACAGATATAATACCGTTGACCTGGATGGATGAATATTACCTTATACCGTGACTGTGGATGAATATTACAGAATATACCGTGACCTGGAATGGATGATATCTTACCGATATACCGGACCCCTGGATGGATTAATATTACAGATATACCGTGACCTGAGGGTGAATATTACATATATACCCGTTACCTGATGGATGAGATATTAATACAACAGATATACCGTACCTGGATGAATTGAATATTACAGATATACCGTTACCTGGATGGATGATTACTTACAGATATACCGTGACCTGGATGGCTGAATCGTACAGATACCGTGACCCTTGATGGATGCATATTACAGATGACCGTGACCTGGACATTGATTGAATTATCAGAATACTACCGTGGACCTGGATGGATGACTATTAACAGATTACCGTGCTGATGGATGAATAACAGACATACCGTGACCTGGATTGATGAATTTACAGATATAACCGTGACCCTGGATGGATGAATATTAGCAGATAACCGTGACCTGGATGGATGAATATTACAGATATACCGTGACCTGGATGATGATTAACAGATATACGTGACCTGAATATGAAATATTACAGATATACCCGTGCACCTGGATGGTGAAATATTACAGATATAACCATGAAACTGGATTAAAATATTACAGATATACGTGACCTGTATGAATGACTATTACAGATATACCATACCGTGACCTGGATGGTGAATATACAGATATACCGTGACGGATGAATGAATATTACAATATACCGTACCGATTTGGATAATATTACAAGATAGACGTGACCTGGATGGATGAATATTACAGATATACCGTGAACCTGGATGATGAATATTCAGATATACCGTGGACCTGGATGGATGAATATACAGATATACCGTACCTGAATGGAGGATATTCCACGATACCTTGACCTGGATAAATGAATATTACAGATATACCATACCGTGACCTGAATGCTGCATCGGATTTATTACAGATTAGCACGTGACCTGATGGATGAATAAGTACACGATATCCTGACCTTCGCTCGGAATTTATGACACCCTATTACCAGATCATAACTAACACCGTTACCTGGATGGATGAAGATTACAGATCTACCGTGACCTGGATGGATGAATATTAACAGATAACTGTACCTGGTGGAATAATATTACAGTATACCAGTACGGATGAATGAATATTTACAGATATACCGTGGACCTGCATTAATGAATATTACAGAATACCAGGACCTGATGATTAATATTACGGGATGGATGAATATTACAGATATACCTATGAACCTGGATGATAATATTACAGATTCCGTCACCTGGAATGGCTGAATATTCAGATATACCGTGACCTCTGGATGGATGAAATATACAGATATACCGTGACCTGGATGAATGAATATTACATATTACGTGGACCTGTATGGATGACTATTACAGATAACCAGTGACCTGTGGATGAATATTACATAATACCGTGCCTGGATGGATGATAATCCAGAATACCGTGACCTTGATTTGGAGAAATTACAGATATACCGTGACTGGACGGGATGAAATTACAGATATACCGTGACCCTGGATGAGAATAATTACGATCTACCGTTACCTGGATTGATGAATATGACAATATACCGTGCCCTGGATGGATAATATTACAGATATACCGTGACCTGGATGGATGAATATTACATGAATACCGTGACTGGATGAATGACTATACAGATATACCGTGACCGGATGATAATAATACACGATATACCAGTGACCTGGATGATGACTATAACATATATACCGTGACTGGATGGATGAATATTACAGAATACCGTGACCTGGATGTATGAACCTTACCAGATATACCGTGACCTGGATGAATGAATATACAGATATACCGTGACTGGATGGATGCATATTACAGAATCTAACCTGTCTACCCTGGAATGGATGAATATTACAGATATACCGTGGACCTGGATGGATAGAATATAACAATATACCGTGACCTGGATGGTGAATATTACAGATTACGTACCTGGATGGATGAATATTGACGCAGATATACGTGACCTGATGAATGATTATTCAGAGTATACCGTGACCCGGAACTAGCGTATTGATGAATATTACAGATAGTCCGGACCCGGAATGGATGAATATTACAGATATACCGTGGCCTGATGAATGATATTACAGGATATACCCGTCCTGGTGGATGAATATTACGATATAAACCGTACCCTGGGATGGGATGCAAGTATTAACAAATACTACCGTGACCCGGATGGATGAATATTACAGTATACCGGGCGCCGGTGTACCCCTGATGGTGAATATTACAGATCTACCGTACCCGGGAGGATGAATATTACAGATATCCGTGACCTGGATGGATGAATATTTACAGATTATACCGTGACCCCGGATGATGATATATTACAGATAATACGTGACCCTGGATCGGATTGAATATTTACAGATATACCGTGACCTGGATGGAATGACTATTACAGTGGATACCATAGGGGGTACCTTCGTGTCTGGATGATCTGACCGACTAATACCGTGCCTGGATGATGAAGTCTTACAGATATTTACCTGGTTGACTACCTGGCTGGAGAATATTACAGATATACACTCCGTGACCCGTGCCTGGTGCATGTGACAGGATGATACAGATATCCACACACACCCAGGAATCAAAACGGAGGGCGAGTACCGGGATGGATGATAGTTACCCTGAGAGTATAAGAACACACAGACCGTTGGAGGTGCACTTGAACATGTGGGGTGTTCGACTCACGTAGTTACCCAAGCAGTGTGGCGTGCGATGTCAGCGGTTTGGAATGGAGGTTTAATTCAACTTACTCTCTGCGATATAGCCGTCGACCTGGTAGACAATTACATACTCTTCAGCGTACTGACAACACGTTATCCCTTTGAGGGACTCTCCTATATGTTACAAGATACCCCCAGTGCACCGGTGTAGGATCGGTTGATTAATTTATACAGATTAAGCTCCCGGAGGTGACCCTCGATTCGTAACTACCTTTCCAGATTACTACCGGGACTGGAAACGGCACTGTATAGCTTTTCAGCATGATGCATCATTTACCGTGACCCGGATGGATGAATGTACAGATATACCGTGACCTGGATGGATGAATATTAATACAGATATACCGTGACATGGATGGATGAATAGTACACAGATTCTACCGTGACCTGGATGGATGAATATTACAGATATACCGTGACCTGGAGATGGATGAATGTTACAGATATATACCGTGACCTGGGTGAATTGAAGTTACAGATATAACCGGTGACCTGATGGATAATATTACAGATATACCGTGACCGGGATGGATGAAGATTCAGAGTAACCGTGACCTGGATGGATGAATATTACGGATGGATGATATTACAATATACCATGAACCCTGGATTGATGATCTTACAGATAGACTCCACCTGGATGGATTAAATAGTACAGATATACCATGCCTGGATGGATGAATATACCGATTATACCGTGACCTGGATGATGAATATTACAGATATACCATACCTGGATGAGAATAATGACAGATTACCCGTGACCTGGAGGTGAATATTCAGAATATCACCGTACTTGGATGAATGGAATATTACAGATATATCCGTGACCTGGATGATGAATATTCAGATATACCTAGAATACACCTTACTGGAGGTGGAGCATGAATAGTACTGCATATATACACTGCACTCGCATAAGGTCAATACACTGGAACTCCGTGTAGGTGATACAGAGGATAAACCGGGAGCACCGCATGGGGTGAAATCTTACAGCATATACCGGGACCGGTGGGATGGAAAGAAGGTAGAAATATAACAGATATACCGTGAACCGGATGGATGAATATTACAGATATAAACCCGGGAACCTGGAGAAATGAAGATTACAGATATACCGTGACCGGATGGATGAAGATTACATAAGACCCGTGGAACCTGGAGGTATGAATATACCAGATTACCGTGACCTGGATGGATGAATATTACAGATAACCGTGACCTGGATGGATGAATATTACAAAGTGACCATGACCTGGAATGGATGAATATTACAGATCTACCGTGACCTGATGAATGAATATTAACAGATATACCGTACCTGGATGGATAATATTAAAGATATACCGACGTGGACCTGTATGGGATGAATCTTACAGATTACCGTGACCTGGACTGGATGAATAGTCAGATATACCCGGACCTGGATGGATGATTTGACAGATATACCGTTGCCTGGATGATGAATATTACAGATATACCGTGAACCTGGATGGATGAATAGTACAGATATACATGACCTGGATTGATTGAATATTACAGTATAACTCGTGACCTGGATGGATGAATATTACTGAATATAAGACCGTGACTGGATGGCATATTAGACAGATATACCATGACCTGATGAATGCATATTACAGATAAATACGGTGAACATGGAAATGGAGGAATATTACAGATAATACCAGACCTGGAGGATGAATATTACAGATATACCGTGACCGGGATGTGCTGAATATTACAGATATAATCCGTGACCTGGATGGAGAATATTTACAGATATACCATGAACCTGGATTGATGATTATTACAGGATAGACCAACCCTGGATTGAATAATATTACAGATATACCGTGACCTGGATGATGAATATTACAGATAAACCGTGATCTGGATGATAATATTACAGATATAGCCGTGACCTGGAGGAGGGAATTTACTGATATACCTGACCCTGGATGGATGAGTAATTCAGATATACCATGACCGATGATGAAATATACAGATATACCGTGACCTGGATGGATGAATATTACAGATATACCGTGACCTGGATGGATGAAACTATTACAGATATAATAACCGTGACCTGGAGCTGGATAATTATCCGATATACCGTGACCTGGATGTGAAGTTACTGATACAATACCGTGACCGATGGAGATTATACAGATATAACCAACTGGAAGGAATGAATATTACAAGATAACCGTGACCTGGATGGGATGAATATTACCAGCTATACCATGACCTGGATGATGATATTACAGATATACCGTGACCTGGATGGATGAATATTACAGATATACCATGACCTGGATTGCTTATTATTACCATACCGTGACCTGATGGATGAATAGTACAGATATCCCGTGACCTGGATGGATGAATATTACAGATATCCGTGACCTTGGATGGATGACTCTTACAGATATACCAGGACCTGGATGAATTAATAATTACAGATATCCTTGAACCTGTATGGATGATATTACGATATACCGTTACCTGGATGGATGAATATTACAGATAGAACCCGTGACCCCTGGATGGATTAAAATATTACAGATATACCATGACCTGGAGGGATAAGATTACAGCTGACCGTGACCTGGAGGATGACTTGACATATATCCGTGGACCTGGAGTGGATGATATTACAGATATACCGTGACCTGGATGACACATGAAAATACACTATACCGTGACCTGGATGTGAATATTACAGATATATCCCGTGGACCTGGCATGGATGAATATGACGATATACCGGACCTGGATGGATTAATAACAGATATACCGTGACCATGATGGATGCATATTACAGATATCCCGTGAACCCCGGATGGAATGAATCATTAAAGATCTACCTGAACCCGGAGGGTTGATATTACAGATATACCGTTACCTGGATGGATGAATATTACAGTATACCGGATGACCTGGATGGATGAATATTACAGATATAACCGTAGACCTGGAATGGAGGAATATTACAGTTACCGTACCTGGATGAATCAATATTTACAGATAACCGTTCCTCGGATGGATTAATATTACAGATATACTGTTACCTGGCTGAATGACTATTACAGATATACCGTGAGCTGGATGAATAATATTACAGATATACCGTGACTGGATGGATGAAAATTACCGATATCCGTGACGCTGGATGAAATGAAATATTACAGATATACCGTGACGCTGGAATGAATGGAAATATTACCGATATACCGTGACCTGGATGGATGCAATATTACAGATATACCGTGACCTGGATGGATGACATATACGATATACCGAGACCCCCTGGATGGATAATATTACAGGATATACCGTGACCTGCGATGAATGAATATACAGATATACCGTGCCTGGAGGATGAATATTACAGATATACTGTACCTGGATGGGATGAATATAAGATATCCGGAGCTGGATGAATGATATACGATATAACCTTGCCTGGATGGATGAAATTACAGATATAACCGTGACTGGAGAATGACTATTTAACCAGATATACACACGTGACCCTGGATTCAATGAATATTACAGATATAACCGTGACCTGGAATGGCTGAATATTACAGATATAATACCGTGACCTGGCTTGAGGATATACAGATATACTATAATTGATCTTATATAAGTTTTTAGGAAATTTGGTTCACATGGATTTGGAACTTTATACATTTGTAACATGAATGTTATATTTAACTTTATATTAAACTTACTTATTAGTTACACAATACACGATTTACCTGTACTATTCTATAACGTTCATTGCTACCATAATGAATATTATAAAAATATTATAAACATCATTTAAGTTATATTGAATGTAGAGACATGTGTATTTATCTTAACAGATTTGTTTTTCCCCATAATTGGGACCTTGCGTTCATTTCGGGTCTTAAGTAAAACTGATGTAACATTTTGGGATAAAATATACATCCTAATAGTCCAGCACTTGAGGTCAATATGGCAAATATCCCTCCACACACACAGTGGTTTTTCCCTTGTGCTCAGAATAGCCGGATCATTGTGATCCAAACACTGCAGAAGACCACTGCTGAAAGTAGATGGTACTTGGCCTCATTAAACTATCCTGTAAGGTCCCGAGCTAAAAAATGCTAAATCAAAACTAACACTGCCAGAGCCCCATAAACTCCCATAACCTGAGTAAAACGGCAATAGCTTGACCCTCATTGCACTGAATATGATTGTTTCCAGGGAAGGTGAATGTCCATATCCCTGAACGGGAGGGAGAAATGGCCACCCACGTCCAACAATTTTATTGTCGATAGTATGACAGATCAAGCCTCACAGAATTGACAGTTTTGACTCCCCCCCATTTTCCTCCCCTCCATGAGCTCCCACCCAGGCTTGTGCTTTGAATGCAAGTAAACCATGATATCTTGGCCAGGGAGAGAAGAGACACTTATGAAAGGTGATTCCAAAGTGATTTATACGTAACATGCAATGTTTATCCACAGGTGCGACCGAGGAACGGCACACAGTGAGAGAAGCTCAACTTATGGAGACCAGGAGAGGGAAACTGAGGTCCCTGTTAGTGGCTCTCTACAATTGGAGTACCCCTATATTCATAAAAAACTATTAATATTTATCAGGGTTTTCATGTAAAAAATAATGGGATAGATGGCACCATATGAAATGGCTTCATTCCTGCAGGATTCAACATCTTCTCGTCTTGCAATCACATTTCTTTTCAATATCGGGCCACTCAAGTCTGGACACCTAATGCAGAATTCCTGTCCGGTGCAGATAAATCCATATAGATTATCTACTGGTGAAGAAAAAAAACTTTTTTTTTTTTGCCTTTTCTTTCTCCACCATGGGAAGATAACCCAGATTCGCTATTGATCCAGTCCAAATCATCTCTCCCTCCTGCTGATTCTATTTGCATTACCCACCCTATGCGTAAATGCCAAAGGGCCATCTAACCATAGACAGGTATTTTAATAAAACATACGCTATTAGGCCGCATCAGTGAAAATCAATGAGCTAAAAACAAAAAAGCAAACGTGATATTGAATCTGATCGCCTAATCTCGGTGTATTCTGCAGTTAGCACAACTTATTACTCCATATTAGACCGAATTGCTTGGGTTTATATTATGCAAAAAGAACCCCCATGCAACAGGCGCTAATTTGGAGCTAACGTCTGCTAATAACCTATGGAAGAACTGGTTAGCGTGACTTAAATACATATTATTGGCCTGTTCGGGGTCTGGGTAAATGAGTCAGCATGTGTTCTATTTACAAACTCACTCAAGGCATTATAAAGCAGTATGGGGTATAAGTTTTCGTATATAGTATAGTTAAGTACATACCAGTATAGTATAGTACATAGAGTACAGTATAGTACGTCCAGTATAGTCCAGTAGAATACAGTAAGTATAGTTAGTACAGTATAGTATAGTATAGTACAGTATGTACAGTATAGTATAGTACAGTATAGTATGTACAGTATAGTATCAGTATACAGTACCGTATAGATATATAGTTACAGTATAGTATACTTACAGTCATATTATAGTTACAGTATGTACAGTACCGTAAATAGTATATTAAATATAGTCACAGTATATTACAGTTATAGTACAGTATATTATAGTAAGTAAAGTAACGTACAGTCGAGTACCCGTAAGTCTAGTACATGTACAGCTATAGTACAGTATGTATATTACAGACCAGATAGTATAGTAATAGTATGAGTACAGTATAGTAATAAGTATAGTAAAGTACCGTACATATAGTATATTAGTAACAGTAGCGTATAGTATAGTACAGTATAGTACATTACAGTATAATACGACAGGTATAGTACAGTACATATATTATAGTAATATATATTATCTACAGTACGTATTACAGTATAGTAATAGTATAGTACAGTATAGTACGTACAGTTATGGACAGTACAGTATGTACAGTACAGTATAGTCCCTTATTTACAGTACAGTCCAGTAAATAGTACAGTATCGTCTAGTATATTACAGTATATTACAGTATAGTACGTACAGTATGTACAGTACAGTATAGTATATACAGTAATATGTACAGTAAGTAACAGTAACAGTAATAGTATAGTCCAGTACACGTAGAGTACCATACAGTATAGTCCAGTCAACCTTATAGTAGAGTATAGTATAAGTAAAGTATAGTATGTAGCGTAGCATTATAGTATAGTAACAGTTAGTACAGTATAGTACAGTATAGTATGTATCGTATGTAATCGGCCCTTAATCTTATATATCTTAAACTTCTCTTCCCTTCCCTTCTATTATATTCCCTTCTATTACCCCTTCTATACAGTCTATTTATATTCTAACATTCTCTATCCCTTACATTAGTATATTACCACATTGCAATTACAGTATAGACAGTGCAGTATGTCTAGTACAGTACAGTTTGTACGTAACCAGTATGTACAGTAAGTATAGTACAGTATAATTACCGTACAGTACGTAATAGTACAGTATAGTATAGTATATACATATATTACAGTATCGTACAGTACATTATAGTAAGTACGTAATAGTATAGTACAGTAACGTATAGTAACAGTACAGTAGATACATATAGTACAGTACGTGATTAGTACAGTATAGTACAGTAACAGTAAGACAGTAACAGTATAGTAAACAGTAAATCAGCGTCTAGTCCAGTCACAGTATAGTATAGTATAGTACAGTATAATACAGTACAGTATAGTACAGTTACAGTCTAGTACAAATTATAGTATAGTACTTATTCTACAGTACGAGTACAGTATAGTACCGTACAGTATAGGTACAAGGGGGTAACATCTATAACAGTAACAGTACAGTCTAATACCAGTACCGTATAGTACAGTATATACCGACAGTATCGTAGCACGTACATTATATTATAGTATAGTACAGTATAATACAGTACAGTAAATAGTCCGTACAGTATAGTAAAGTATCGTAACTACAGTATAATACAGTACATAACAGTATAGTACAGTACAGTATAGTACAGTACCTTATAGTACAGTACAGTCAGTATAATACAGGCTATAAGAAAAGTATAGTATAGTACAGGTAACTCACAGTTACAGTATAGTATCATATAGTAATATACATGTATAGTATAGTATAGTCTAGTACAGGAGAACGTTGAACTGTGGAACGGTCGTCCAGCAAGATGTGGTAATGGCAAGTCATCATTATTAACTGGTATTAATGCATAGAGATCTAGTTTTATCCAGGATACTTTTCCGATTGCCGTTTGGAGTCAGGAAGGAATTTTTCCCCCCCTTTTTAGCTGGGGGAAAGTGATAGGTTTGGACTTAATGGACTGTATGTCCTTTATTCAACCTAATTGACTATGTGACTATGTTACTATGTAAAGACTTATAGACCGTACAGAGTAATTAGTATTGAGTATGAGAGAGACGTCCATCCAGTCCAACCCATCTAGCAATATCCCTCATTTCCTTCCGGCCTAACTGTTTATCCAGAGGAAGGCAAAAAAAAACATCCCACCAAATTGTATGAGGGGGAAAATTCCTTCCTGACTCCAAGTGGCATCGGAAATTTCCCTGGATCAACTCTACTTTATTTATCAATACCAGTAACTTGTACATTCCTTTTTTGTAAAAAACTATCCAGCTTGTTTAATTAACCGACCAATGTACCTGCCATAACAACGGCCACTGGAATACAGTTCCATAGCTTTAACCGTTTTCTCACAGTGACACCCTTTCCCACTCTACTTTATGTACCAATACCAGTACTTGTAACATTTCCTTGTTTTAGGAACTCATCCCTTTTTATTAAACTGACCACTGAACCTGACTGCCATAACAACGTCCACTGAAAGACAGTCCATAGCTTTATTTACCGTTCTCAGCAGTGACACATCCCTTTCCCAACTCTACTTTATGTATCATACAGTAACTTGTAACATTCTTGTTTGTGAAACCCATCCATCTTTTTTATTAAACTGACCAATGCACCTCCATAACAACGCCACTGGAAGCAGTTCCAAGCTTTACCGTTCTCCAGTGACAAAACCCTTTCCCAACTCTAAACTTTTGTATCAATACCAGTAACTTTTAACATTCCTTGTTTAGAAACTCATCAGCTTTTATTAAACTGACCAATGAACCTTCAGAACAACGTCCACTGGAAGACAGTTCCATATCTTTAACCGTTCTCACATTGACAACCCGTTTCCCCACTCTACTTTATGTCCTCATCAATCCAGTAACTTTTAACATTCCTTGTTTGTAGAAACCATCCAGCTTTTTAATTAAACTTACCAATGACCTGCCATAACAACGTCCACTGAAACATTGTCCCTACTTTAAACCGTGCTCTCACAGTGAAAACCCTTTCCCAACTCTTACTTTATGTAATCAAGGTCCCCAGTAAATTGTAACTTTCCTTGTTTGTAGAAACTCATCCAGCTTTTTATTAAATGCGACCAATGAACCTGCAATAACAACGGTCCACTGGGAAGACAGTTCCATAAGCTTTAAACCGGTTTCTCACAGTGACAAACCCTTTCCCCAACTCTACTTTATGTATCAATACCAGTACTTGTAACATTTCCTTGTTTGGAGAAACTCATCCGCTTTTTATTAAACTGACCAATGACCTGCCATAACACATCCACTGGAATACCGGTCCATAGCTTTAACCCTTCTCACGTGACAAACCCGTTCCCAACTCACTTTAATGTATCAATACCAGTACTTGTAACATTCCTTGTTTTTAGAACTCATCCAAGCTTTTTATTCAAACTGACCAATGAACCTGCCATAACAACGTCCACTGGAAGACAGTTCCATAGCTTATTACCGTTCTCGCAAACAGTGACAAACCCCTTTCCCAACTCTACTTTATGTATCAATACCAATAACTGTTACATTCCTTGTTTGTAGAAACTCACATCCACTTTTATAAACTGACCAAGGGAACCTGCCATAACCCATCCACTGGAAGACAGTTCCATAGCCTTATTACCGTTCTCACATTGAAAAAAAAAACCCCTTTCCTTCCTTCCCCCCCTCTAACTTTATGTATCAATACCCATAACTTTAACATTCCTTGTTTGTAGAACTCATCCAGTCCAGCTTTTTATTAAACTGACGGACCAATGAACCTTGCCATTACACTACGTCCACTGGAAGACAGTTCCATAGCCTACCTCTCACGTGACAACCCTTTCCCAACTTGAACCCTAAACCGTTTCTTTACAGTGTTAGGGATTCCTTGTGTCCTCTGACATGTTCTATTGGTGAACAATGCCCCAGATAGTTTATTGTATGGCCCGTTAATATATTTATACACATCAATCATAGTCCCCACCACGCGCCTATATACTCCAGCCGTACATTAGAGCTGGTACTTTGACCAGTCCTGCACACCCCTCTCCATATTCAAGCGCCCCCAATCCCCTTAGTAATTTTAGTTGTGCCCTTCTTCTGAACCCTTTCCATTTCAACTAATTTCCTTTTTGTACACAGATTCCCAAATTGCGACTGCGCATATCCCAATAGTGCCTTACCAATGCTTTTGTAAAGAATGGAGATTCATTTTCCTCCCTTGAATCCTACCCCTCTTATACAACAAGACATACCATGCTGGCTCTGGCTGTTGCCGCCTGGCACTGGCTTGCACTTTAGGGTTTGGTTGATCCCACCAAAGGGGACTCCCCAGCATCCCTTTCCAACAGGGATTCACTTAACACAGAAGCCTTTATCGTATAAATTAGCACAGGATTTTTAAGTCCAAAATGCATCCCTTCTTTACAACAGTGAATTTCACATCTGCCACTTTAGCATCCTCAATGTGACAATCTATTAGAATCCCCCTGTGAACGATTGCACATCCTCGAATTTTTTATGGTCGCAAAGTTTTATTTGCCCAGCAAACACAGAAACCTGGCTGACAATACCCACTTTCCAAATCATTAATAAATAGAGTCAAATAGAACCCTGCGTAGATGTCCCATTTTATCTATGCGCTGGATTGGTTCAGTGTCAAAAACTTACCACCTGCCGCTCCGGTCCCCGCTTCGCTCTGCACTTCCGTTGGGGCCGTCGTCGTATGCGTCATGACGGCACTACGCCGCCACGCCGGCGATTGGGAGAATTAAAAGCCCTGCGTCCTCCTGGACCCGGTGCCCGATTAGTACGTTTGCTACCCCCTCCCTAGCACTGTACTCCCTGCCTTGGATCCTGTTCCCTCTCCTAGCTTACAGCTACTTACCCTTCCCGGCCTATAGACTATACCTCCTGCGCTTGTTACAGTTCCCAGCAGCACTTGTTCCAGTATTTCCATCCTACAGTTCCCAGCAGCAACGTTGTTCCAGGTATTCGCCCTACGTTCCCCCAGCGCACTTGTTTCCAGTATTCCCAGCCTCGTTTCCACAAGCACTTGTTCCAGTTATTCCAGCCTACAGTTCCCAGCAGCACTTGTTCCATATTTCCAGCCGCCTACATTCCAGCAGCAACTTGTTTCCATATTCCAGCCTACCAGTTCCCCAGCAGCACTTGTTCCAGTATTCCAGCCTACAGTATCCCAGCAGCACTTTTCCAGTATTTCCAGCTCTACGTTTCCCAGCAGCACTTGTTGTCCAGTAACATTACTCCAGCCTACAGTTCCGGACAGGCACTTGTTCCCTGTATTCCAGCCTTTAATAATAACACCAGTCCCACAGACTTTGTTCCAGTAGTCCAGCCTATACAGTTCCGCAGCAAGCACGTGTTTCCAGTATTCCAGCGTCTACACCCCTTTTCCCAGCAGACTTTGGTTCCCAGTATTCCAGTCTACTACAGTTCAGCCGCACTTGTTCCAGTATCCAGCCTACAGTTCCCAGCAGCACTTGTTCGCAGTAATTCTTCAGCACAGGTTCCCAGTCAGCCTTGTCCCCTCCAGTTAATTCCAGCCTATACAGTTTCCCAGCAGCACTTGTTCCATTATTCCGCCTAATCATTTCCACCCGCACTTGTTTCCAGCCTACATTCCCAGCCACACTTGTTCCATATTCAGCGCTACAGGTCCCAGTCAGCACTTGTTCCAGTTTTCCAGCTACAGTTCAGCAGCACTTGGTCCAGATTCCAGCCATACAGTTCCCAGCGCACTTTTCCAGTAATTCCAGCCTACAGTTCCCAGCAGCACTTGTTCCAGTATCCAGCCTACAGTTCCCAGCAGCACTTGTTCCAGTATTCCAGCCTACAGTTCCCAGCAGCACTTGTTCCAGTATTCCAGCCTACAGTTCCCAGCAGCACTTGTTCCATTATTCCAGCCTACAGTTCCCAGCAGCACTTGTTCCAGTATTCCAGCCTACAGTTCCCACCAGCACTTGTTCCACCAGCCTACAGTTCCCAGCAGCACTTTTGTTCCAGTTTTTCCATCCTACAGTTCCCCGCAAGCACCTGTTCCCGTTATTCCAGCCTACAGTTCCCAGCAGCACTTGTTCAGTCATTCCAGCCTACAGTGACCACCAGCACTTGTTTCCAGTATTCCCAGCCTACAGTTCCCAGCATCACTGTTCCAGTATTCCAGCCTACACGTTCCCAGCAGCACTTGTTCCAGTTTCCAGCCTGTCATTTCCCCAGCCCACTTGTTCCGTATTCCACACTACGTTCCCCACAGCACGTTTTTCCAGTATGCCAGCCTACAGCTCCCCCAGCACTTGTTCTAGTAATCCAGCCTACAGTTCCCAGCAGCACTTGTTCCGTATCCAGCCTACAGTTTTCCCAGCAGCACCTTGTTCTAGTTTCAGCCTTACAGTTTCCCAGCAGCACTTGTTTCCAGTATTGCCAGCCTACATTCCCACCAACACTTGTTCCGTATTCTTCCAGCCTACGTTTCCCCATCAGCAAGCACCTGTCCAGATTCAGCCTCTGTTCCCATCAAGCCTCTCTGTCCCGCGCAGTTTCCGACTATCGGCCTCCTCCTAAAGCGTACTGTAAGTAACCCGGCCTCCCGGCCATTTATTACAGTCAGTTGCTGTACTATATACACATCTTTTACCTTCAGAAGGTAAAGCAAATCTGCAGAACTGTTGGAAAGGGCACAATCCAGAGCTATGAACTTGTATGAAGTCCAAGTCATGGGATAGATAAACTGCACAATAACTTAACGCAATAAACAATTCCGACAATAAACTCACAACAACACATCACTTTTATATGTGGAAGATATTGGCAGCAGATGGGGGGGGGCAGATTTCATTATTAGTAGTAATTTTACCTAACATTAATGAATGATATCAAGTTTCAATGATCTATAAACAGTCAGAGGCTATCAATGCGCTTGTTCCTTTAAGACAAGAATTAAATTACACTCCCGGCACATTGCCTTTGCAATTGAACCTGGACAACCTCCACTGAACCAAACATTTCCCGATAAAAGTTCAACACAAAAATATCAGAGACAATATTGACAATGGAGTTTGTGGTCCCTGTAAATTCCACTGAATCCACCCTCAAAATTGAAATGTTAGAACAAAAAAAAACAATGTTTAACCTTGCTTTTGCAAACTTGGGAGATAATAGTAGAGAAATTGACCCGTGTTACCCATTGATGAAGTGAAGACATCTTTGTTAAATCTTGGATTAAAACGTGAGATATAGTAGAGAATTGTAAGCAGTTTGCCATTGATGAAAGTGAAGACATCTTGGATTAAACTTGATTAACTTGGAGATAGTAGTAAAATTGTCGTATGTTAGCCCATTGTGAAAGTGAAGAGACATCTGTGATTAAATCTTTGGATTAACAAATCTTGGATTAAATTTGGAGATAGTAGTAGAAGAAAGTGTACTGTGTTAGCAGTGAGGTAAAGTGAAGACATCTTGGATTAAATCTTTGATTACATCTTGGATTAAACTTGGAGATAAGTAAGTAGAGAATGTACTGTGTCGCCCTTGATGGAAAGTGAAGACATCTTGGATTAAATCTTGGATTAAATCTTGGATTAAACTTGGAGATAATAGTAGAGAATTGTACGTGTTAGCCATTGATGAAAGGTGAAGACATCTTGGATTCAATCTTGGATTAAACTTTGAGATAGTAAGTAGAGATTGTGCATTTACCATTGTGAAAGTGAAACATCCTTGATTAAATCTTGGATTAAATCTTTGCTTAAATTTGGAGATAGTAGTAAGAGAATTGTACTGTGCTAGCCATTGAGAAAGTGAAGACATCTTGATTAAATCTTGGATTAATCCTTTTCTGGATTACACTTGGAGATAGAGTACAGAATTGTAACCGTGTTTACCATGATGAAAGGAAGACAAATCTTGGATAAATCATGGAATTAAATTTTGAGATAGTAAAGTAGAGAATTGTACTTGTTTCAGCCATTGATGAAAGTGAAGACAGCTTGGATTAAACTTGAGATTAAACCTTGGAGAATAATAGTAAGAGAGATTGTACCGTTTTACGCGTTGAATGAAAGTGAAGACCATCTTGGATTAAATCCTTGGATTAAACTGAGATATAGTAGAGAATTGTGCCATTTTAGCCATTGAGGAAAGTGAAGACATCTTGATTAATCTTGGATTAAACTTGGAGATAATAGTAGAGAATTGTACTGTGTTCGCATTGCTTAAAGGAAGACATCTTGGATAAAATCTTGGATTACACTTGATATAATATTCAGAGAATTGTACTGTGTTAGCCATTGATAAAGTGAGACATCTTGGGATTAAATCTTGGATTAAACTTGGAGATAGTCTTTAGAATTGTACCGGTTACCATTGATGAAAGTGAGACATCTTGGATTAAAATCTTGGATTACCTTGGGATAGTAGTAGAGACTTGTACCGTGGTTAGCCAGTTGATAAGTGAAGACATCTTGGAATTAAATCTGGATAATCTTGGATTAAACTTGGAGCTAATAGTAGAGAATTGTACCATGTTAGCCATTGATGAAAGTGAAGACAATCTTGGATTAACTCTTTTGGATTAAACTTGGAGATAAGTTAGTAGAGAATTGTACGTTGTTGCCATTGATGAACGTGAAGACATCTTGGATAACTTGGATTAAACTTGGATAGAGAATTGTACTGTGTTAGCCATTGATGAAAGTGAAGACATCTTGGATTAAATTAAGATAGTAGTAGAGAATTGTACGATGTTAGCCATTGATGAAAGTGAGACATCTTGGATTAAATCTTGGATTAAACTTGGATAATTGAGTCAAAATAGTGAGAATTGTACCGGTTGTAGCCATTGATGAAAGTGAGACACTCTTGGATTAATCTTGGAAATTGGATAACTTTGGAGATAATGTAGAGAATTGTACCAGTGTTTAGCCATTGATGAAAGTGAAGACATCTTGGATTAAATCTTGGATTAACACTTGGAGATATAGTAGAGAATTGTAGCTGTTGCCATTGATGAAAGTGAAGACATCTGGATTAAATCTTGGATTAATTCTGGATTAAATTGGAGATAGTAGAGAGAATTGTGACGTGTTATGAATTAAAGTGAAGACATCTTGGATTAAATCTTGGATTAAATCTTGGATTAAACTTGGAGATAGTAGTAGAGAATTGTACCGTGTTAGCCATTGATGAAAGTGAAGACATCTTGGATTAAATCTTGGAATTAAATTTGGAGATAGTAGTAGAGAATTGTACTGTGTTAGCCATTGATGAAAGTGAAGACATCTTGATTAACTTGGATTAAAACTTGGAGATAATAGTAGAGAATTGTACCGTGTAGCCATTGATGAAAGTAGACCTCTTGGATTAAATTTGGATTAAACTTGGAGATATAGTAAGAATTGTACCATGTTAGCCATTGATGAAAGTGAAGACATCTTGGATTAAATCTCTGGATTAATGAGATAATAGTAGAGAATTGTACTGTGTTAGCCATTGATGAAAGTGAAGACAACTCTTGGATTAAATCTTGGATTAAACTTGAGATAATAGTAGAGAATTGTACTGTGTTAGCCATTGATGAAAGTGAAGACATCTTGGATTAAATCTTGGATTAACCTTGGAGATAGTAGTAGAGAATGTAACCGTGTTTAGCCATTGATGAAAGTGAGACATTTGGATTAAATCTTGGATTAAACTTGGAGATAGTAGTAGAGATTGTACATGTTAGCCATTGATGAAGTGAAACATCTTGGATAAATCTTGGATTAAATCTTGGATAAATTGGGATATTAGTAGAAGAATTGTAACTGTTTAGCCATTGATGAAAGTGAAGACATCTTGGATTAAATCTTGGATTAAACTTGGAGATAGTAGTAGAGAATTGTACCGTGTTAGCCATTGATGAAAGTGAAGACATCTTGGATTAAATCTTGGATTAAATCTTGGAGATATAAGTAGAGAATTGTACTGTGTTAGCCATTGATGAAAGTGAAGACATCTTGGATTAAATCTTGGATTAACTTGGATATATAGTAGAGAAGTGTACGTGTTAGCCATTGATGAAAGTGAAGACATCTTGGATTAACTTGGATTAAACTTGGATTACTTGGGAGATAGTAGATAGAATTGTACTGTGTTGCCATTGATGAAAAGTGAAGACATCTTGGATTAAATCTTGGATTAAACTATTTGGAGATAATGTAGAGGAATTGTACCGTTTAGCCATTGATGAAAGTGAGACATCTTGGATAAATTGGATTAATCTTGGATTAAACTGAGATAATAGTAGAGAATTGTACCGTGTTAGCCATTGATGAATAGACATCTTGGAATAACTTGGATTAAACTTTGGAGATAATAGAGAGAATTGTACTGTGTTAGCCATTGATGAAAGTGAAGACATCTTGGGATTAAACTTGGATTAAACTTGGAGATAGTAGTAGAGATTGTACCGTGTTTAGCCATTGATGAAATGAAGACATCTTGGATAATTGGATTAAACTTGGATTAAACTTGGAGATAGTAGTAGAAATTGTACTGTGTTGCCATTAGAAGAAGACATCTTGGGATTAAATGATTAACCTTTGGATTAAACTGGATGTAACTTAGGAGATAGATAGTAGAGAATTGTACCGTGTTAGCCATTGAAGAAAGTGAAGACATCTTGGATTAAACTGATTAACTTGGATTAAACTTGAGAGATATAGTAAGAGATTGTAACCGATGTTTAGCCATTGATGAAAGTGAAGACATCTTGGATTAAATCTTGGATTAAACTTGGAGATAATAGTAGAGAATTGTACTGTGTTAGCCATTGATGAAAGGCGGACATCTTGGATTAAACTTGATATAAACTTGGAGATAATAGTAGAGAATTGTACTGTTTCCATTGATGAAAAGTGGGGGAAGACATTTGATAAACTTGGTTAAACTTGGATTAAACTTATTAAACTTGGATGTATCGTGGAGATATAGAGAGAATTGTACCGTGTTTAGCCATTGTGAAGTGGGAATCTACTTGGATTAATTAATTACCTTGATTATTGGCTTAAACTAAAATGATTTGAAATGCAAGCTTGAAGCACTTGTAGGCTTGGTGTATGCCTGAGGAAAAAGCCACAGTCTTGGAAACTTGGATTTTCAATCATTATTAGTTAGTGCATAAAAGTATTACTTTATATCCCAACCTTGGAGTGTAATTTTAATTTTAACTTCTTCCTGATATTTCTCTATGATAAATGACTGTTCTTAATTGTCATGGTCCATTTAACCAGGCAAAATAGAAAACTTGGATATGGAATTGTCTAACGAATTTTAATATTTAACGCCTGCCGGGTTGATTTAATAAAAGTTCTTATTAAAATGGTGCTATTTTGCCCAACATAAACAGTATGTAATAGTACAGTAAGTATGTAGCAGAACAGTAAGTACACGTTAGTATAGTATAGAGTATAGGTTAAGTACAGTATCTGTATAGTTAGTACAGTATAGACAGTATATTACGTGTATACAGTCGTTACAGTATAGTACAGTCATAAGTAGTATAGATAGTAAGTACTAGTACATAACAGTGATTTGTATAGTAGACGTTAACAGTATAGTACATTATAGTACAGTATAGTTATAAGTAAGTACATATAGTACATAAGTACAGTACGTAAGTACGTACAGTATAGTACACGGTTAACCGTATGTATATAAGTATAGTGAGTACAGTACAGTACCGTATAGTATAGTATAGTGTATACCAGTCAGTATTTGATAGTACAGAAGTAAGACGTACAGTCAGTCATATACAGTATAGTACAGTACTTGTATTATCGTAATAGTGCAGTACAGTACGTACGTTAAGTATAGATAGTGTAGTACAGACAGTTTGTATTACAAGTAAACAGTGCAGTTAACATACGTATAGTTAGTACAGTACAGTAACTACGATGAATAGTAACCGTATAGTATAAAGTAAACAGTTCTGATTACAGTGCATAATAACAGTAATGCAGTTACGCTAGTAGCTAGACGTACAGTATATAAGTAACTAGTACGTATAGTTACAGTACAGTATCAAGTACGTACTAGTACTAGTACCGTTAAACCGTACGTACCATATAGTATAGTAGCCGTACTATTTACTTAATGCAGTATAGTACATATAGTACGGTACAGTATATTACTAGTAATGTATAGTTATAGCTAGTACTATATAGTACAGTATATAGGCTAGTAGCAGTATAGTACATGAGTATAGTAACATGCGTATAGTACAGTAGTAAGTCAGTACAGTACAGTACATTAGTAGTACGTAGAGTACAGTAAAGTACAGTATAGTACAGTATAGTATACGTAAAGATAGTCAGTGCAGTACAATATAGTATAGTAAGTATGATACAGTGCAGTATAGTATAGTACAGTAATATAGTACAGTACAGTCATATGTATGTACAGTGCAGTTAGTACAGTCAGTGACAGTATACAGTAGTAGTACAAGTATAGTATAGTACGGTCTAGTACAGTATGAAGTGCAGTACAGTACAGTACCGTATAGTATAGTACTAAGTTCAGTGTAACAGTACAGTACAGTATAGTATAGTCAGTATAGTACAGTGAGTAGTACAGTATAACAGTAACATATAGTCAGTATAGTAACAGTACCGTATGTATAGTATAGTAGCAGTACAGACAGTATTTACAGTAGTATAGTCACAATAAAAGTATAGTACAGTACAGTACGTACAGTATAGTAATAGTACAGTACCAGTATATTATATATATAGTACAGTATATATATAGTACAGTATAGTACAGTACGTATATAGTATAGTATATAGTACAGGTACTAGATATATCTAGTAAAGTACAGTATAGTACCGTACAGTACAGTACAGCAGTATAGTAATAGTATAGTATTGCAGTACAGTACAGTTAGTAATATACAGTATAGTACAGTATAGTACATTGTACGTACATCAGTACCGTACAGTACTAGTACGTTACGTACAGTAGCCCGTATAGTATAGTATAGTATAGTACAGTACAGTATTGTATAGTATAGTACAGTATAGTACATTATAGTACAGTATATATATATAGTACAGTATAGTACAGTACAGTACAGTACAAGTACAGTACAGTACAGTATAGTATACAGTACCAGATAGTATAGTACTAGTATAAGTGCAGTACATAGTACAGTACGTATAGTATAAGTATAGTGTAGTACAGTAAGTATTGTATAGTACTAGTACAGATGTACATACGTACATATGGTACAGTACCTATAGTATAGTATAGTATAGAAGTACAGTCAGTATTGTATAGTAATATAGCAGTAATTCCAGTACTATGTACTAAGTTAGTATAGTACGTAAGTACAGTAGTGTAGTAAGTACATACAGTTATAGTAACGTACATATAGTATAGGATAGTATAAGTGCAGTAACAGTACAGTACCGTATAGTATAGTATAGTGTAGTACAGTACAGTATTGTTATAAGTACAGTACAGTAGTACAGTACAGTACAGTCAGTATAAGTAGTACAGTATCGTATCAGTACCCGTATGTATAGTATAGTATAGTGCAGTACAGTCAGTAAACCGTATAGTATAGTATGTGGTACAGTACAGTATTGTATAGTACAGTACAGTACGTGCAGTACAGTACAGTATAGTGTAGTACAGTTACAGTACAGTACGTAATAGTAAGAGACAGTATAGTACAGTATAGTACATCAATTAGTAGTATCAGTATAAGTGCAGTACGTATAGTACGTACGTACAGTACAGTATACAGTACAGTAACACGTATACAGTACGTAATAGTAAGTACGTACCAGTACCATATAGTATAGTACAGTATTAGTACAGTGCAGTATAGTACAATATAGTAGAGTAAGCGTAATAGTACAGTACAGTATAGAACAGTACAGTATAGTACAGTATAGTCATAGTAACAGTAATAAGTACCAAGTGCATTTAGTACAATATAGTATAGTACAGTATAGTACAGTGCATACAGTACAGTAAGTCGTACAGTATGTCAGTAAGTACCGTATATGAGTACAATGTACAGTGCATACAATATAGTCAATAGTACCAGTATAGTACAGTGCATATAGTATCGTACAGTATAGTACAGTACAGTTATAACAGTGATATAGTACAGTGCAGTATAGTATAATAGTAAGTATATAGTACAGTATAGTACAGTACAGAACAGTACAGTATCCTATAATTATAATACAGTGCAGTTATAGTATAGTACGTATGTACAATATAGTGTAGTACAGTATAGTACAAGTGCAGTATAGTATAGTACAGTACAGTACAGTATAGAACAGTCAGTATAGAACAGCATATACAGTAAGGTAGAAACAGTACAGTAATAGTCCAGTACACAGTAAAGTATAGAACAGTACAGTCATAGTACATACAGTGCAGTAATAGTACAATAATAGTATAGTCATACAGTAATAGTATAGTACAGTATAGTACAGTATAGTACAGTACAGAACAGTATAGTATAGTACAGTATAGTACAGTGCAGTACAATATAGTATAGTACAGTGCAGTATAGTATAGTACGGTATAGTACAGTACAGTATAGAACAGTGCAGTATAGTACAGGCAGTATAGTATAGTACAGTAGTATATAGTAACAGTAATAGTACAGTACAGAACGTACGTATACTATAGTATAATACAGTGCAGTATAGTATGTACAGTATAGACAACCATAGTTTATGTACAGTATATTACAGTGCAGTATAGTATAGTACAGTATAGAACAGTGCAGTATAGTACAGTACAGTACAGTACAGTGCAGTATAGTACAGGTGGGCGCCGGCGACCTCAACGAGGCCGATGTTGCCGGCGTCTTGATCCGTCGCGATGTCTTCGAGCTGGCGACACCAACCCCACTGAGTCGCCGATGCCAGGCAGGCTCAACCGCGGCCACCAGTGAGCCCGCTGGCACCGCCGGCCTCAGCGGAGCCGTGTTGCCAGCTGCTTCTTTCTCACCCCTGTCCATATACTTTAGGGACTTTTTCCCCTCACCCCTGTCCATACACTTTGAAGGACTTTTTTTTCCCTCAGCCCCTGCCATACACTTTGGAGGACCTTTCCCCTCACCCCCTGTCCATACACTTTGAGGGACTTTTTTCCCTCAGCCCGGTTGTCCATACACTTTGAAGGGACTTTTTTCCCCCTCCCCCCCTGTCCATAACCTTTGGAGGACCTTTCCCCCTCAGGCCCCTGCCCTACACTTTGAAGGGACCTTTCCCCTCACCCCCGTCCATACACTTTGAAGGGACCTTTCCCCTCAGAGCCCCTGTCCATCACATCTTGAGGGACCTTTCCCCCTCAGCCCTGTCCATAACCTTTGAAGGGACTTTTTTCCCCTCAGCCCCTGTCCATACACTTTGGAGGAATTTTCCCTCAGCCCCTGTCCATACACTTTGAAGGGACTTTTTTTCCCTCAGCCCCTGTCCATACACTTTGAAGGGACCTTTCTCCCCTCAGCCCCTTCCATACACTTTGAAGGGACCTTTCCCCTTCAGCCCCTTTCCATACACTTTGAAGGGACTTTTTTCCCTCAGCCCGCCCTGTCCTAAACCTTTGCAGGACTTTTTTTTCCCATCAGCCCTGTCCATACACTTTGGAGGGACCTTTTCCCCTCAGCGCCCTGTCCATACACTTTGAAGGGACCTTTTCCCCTCACCCCTGTCCATACTTTGGAGGGACCTTTTCCCTCAGCCCACTGTCCATACACTTTGAAGGGACTTTTTTTCCCTCAGCCCCTGTCCATACACTTTGAAGGGATTTTTTCCCCTCACCCCTGTCCATACACTTTGAAGGGACCTTTTCCCCTCAGCCCCTTCCAATACACTTTGAAGGACTTTTTTCTCCTCAGCCCCTGTCCATACACTTTGAAGGGACCTTTTCCTCTCCTCAGCCCCTGTCCATCCCCTTTGAAAGGGACTTTTTTTTCCCTCAGCCCCTGTCCATACCTTGAAGGGACTTTTTTTCCCTCAGCCCTGTCCATACACTTTGAAGGGACCTTTCCCTCAGCCCCTGTCCATACACTTTGAGGGACCTTTTCCCCACAGCCCCTGTCCATACACTTTGAAGGGACCTTTTCCCCTCGGCCCCTGTCCATACCTTTGAAGGCTTTTTTTCCCTCAGCCCCTGTCCATACCACTTTGGAGGGACCTTTTCCCCTCAGCCCCTGTCCATCACTTTGAAGGGACTTTTTCCTTTCCCTCAGCCCCTGTCCATACACTTTGGAGGGACCTTTCCCCCCTCAGCGCCCTGTCCATACACTTTGGAAGGGACCTTTTCCCCTCAGGCCCCTGTCCATACACTTTGAAGGACCTATTTTTCCCTCAGCCCCTGTCCATACACTTTGGAGGGACCTTTTCTCTCCCTCACCCCTGTCCTACACTTTGGAGGGACCTTTCCCCTCAGCCCTGTCCATACACTTTGAAGGGACCTATTTTCCCCTCAGGCCCCTGTCCCATACACTTTGAGGGACCTATTTTTCCCCTCAGCCCCTGCCCATACATTTGGAGGGACCCTTTTCCCCTCAGCCCCTGTCCTACACTTTGGAGGGACCTTTTCCCCTCAGCCCTGTCCCATACACTTTGGAGGGACCTTTTCCCCCTCAGCCCCTGTCCTACACTTTGAAGGACCTATTTTTTCCCTCAGCCCCTGTCCATACACTTTGAAGGACCCTATTTTTCCCCTCAGCCCCTGTCCTATTACTTACTTTTTGGAGGGACCTTTTCCCCTCAGGCCCCTGTCCATATAACTTTGGAGGGACCTTTTCCCCTAGCCCCTGTCCATACACTTTGGAGGGACCTTTTTTCCCCTCAGCCCCTTTCCATACCTTTGGAGGGACCTTTCCCCTCAGCCCCTGTCCATCTTGGAGGGACCTTTCCCCCCTCACCCCTGTCCATACACTTTGGAGGGACCTTTTCCCCTCAGCCCCTGTCATACACTTTGGAGGGACCTTTTCCCTTCACCCTGTCCCATACACTTTGGAGGACCTTTTTCCCCCCTCAGCCCCCTGTCCATACACTTTGGAGGGACCTTTTTCCCCCTCAGTCCCCTGTCCATACACTTTGAGGACCTTT
Organism: Hymenochirus boettgeri; assembly: GCA_019447015.1. Classification (NCBI taxonomy): domain Eukaryota; kingdom Metazoa; phylum Chordata; class Amphibia; order Anura; family Pipidae; genus Hymenochirus; species Hymenochirus boettgeri. The sequence goes on along the minus strand of JAACNH010000144.1, from coordinate 187,675 downwards.
TCTCCCTTTCCAGCCCCTGTCCATACACTTTGGAGGGACCTTTTCCCTCACCCCTTTCCATACACTTTGGGGACCTTTTCCCCTCAGGCCCCTGTCCATACACTTTTGAGGGACCTTTTTTCCCTCAGCCCCTGTCATACACTTTGGAGGACCTTTTCCCCCGCCCCTGTCCATTACACTTTGAAGGGACCTTTTTCCCCCGTCAGCCCCGTCCATACACTTTGGAGGACCTTTTCCCCTCAGCCCCTGTCCATACACTTTGGAGGGACCTTTCTCCCCTCAGGCCCTGTCCATACACTTTGGAGGGCCCTTCCCTCAGCCCCCTGTCCATACACTTTAGATAGACCTGTTTTTCCCTCAGCCCCTGTCCATACACTTTGGAGGGCCTTTTCCCTCCCCCTGTCCATACACTTTAGATAGACCTGTATTTCCCTCAGTCCCCTCCATGAACTAACTGTCCTTTCCTTTGTTCTCCAAATAGGTCTTCTCTGGTCTCTTTAACTGTTACGCTATTAACTTGCTAACCTGGAAATAGCAGGGACTGTGCCGCCATCCATATGCTTCAGCGTCTAAACAGTCCATGACAACACGCTTTTTCTTCGCGCAGGCGCCATGACAACGCTAGTTTCGCGAATGCGCATTAATCAACTCAACCGGCGCGTCTAAACAGGTTACCCATGACAACGCAAGTTTCGCGAATGCGCATAATCAAACACGGCGCGTCTAAACAGTTACCATGACAAACGCATATTTTCCGCGCATGCGCATAATCAACCGGCGCGTGTGTTACTGGGACACTGATGTATGCCACACAGCAAAACTTTCCTGCACGAAATGAAATGAAGGGGCTGAGAGGCTGCGGCGGGGGAGCTACAGCCCCTCTGTCAATGCAACTCTGTATTGCCTGGAGGGAATACAACAACAGCCTGAGGAATAGAATGCACACCAAGTGGCAAAAAGAGTAACTGCAGGACACACACACACGGAGAGAGGGACGCACACTTTGCTTTTATTATATAGGATGGCCATTTGTATGTTTTAGCCCACTGTTTTTAGAATTTATGTGATCACTACTTCACTTTATGTACAATTGTCCTATTTTGTGCACACATATATATCTATATGCACTTTATTTAGAACCAGCTGTGTGTTTTTTATTTGCCGCTAGGGCCAAACCACGTAACTTGTATATATATTTTTTTTAGGTTCCATGGTAATCGTTCTGTACTAGCCACTTGCACTAGTTCGTTTGTGGGTGTCTATTATAACTTGGACCATGTTTACTGACAGCACCCACCCTCTATGGGGGCTTCCCGGACATTTATGGATACTAAATATAACAGAATTCAAATATAATTACCAACTGGCACTCTTTTTCCACCTGTCTCTTAAATCTAAGCCAAACACACACCTGCAACGTAAAAAATACTATAACCCACATGTGTACAGGGCAACACTGGTTACAACTGCCTAGTAAAAAAATACTGTACCCACTGTGTACACGGGGCAACACTGGTTACAACTGCTAGTAAAAAATACTGTACCCACTGTGTACACGGGCAACACTGGTTACAACTGCTAGTAAAAAAACTGTACCACATGTGTACATGGCGCACACTGGTTACAACTGCTAGTAAAAATACTGTACCACATGTTACCGGGCAACACTGGTTACAACTGCTAGTAAAAAATACTGTAACCCACAGTGTAACACGGGAACACTGTTCAACTGCTAGTAAAAAATACTGTACCCACATGTGTACCCGGGCAACACTGGTTACAAACTGCTAGTAAAAATACTGTACCACATGTGTACACGGGCAACACTGGTTACAACTGCTAGTAAAAAATACTGTACCCACATGTGTACATGGGCAACACTGGTTACAACTGCTAGTAAAAAATACTGTACCCACATGTGTACACGGGCAACACTGGTTACAACTGCTAGTAAAAAATACTGTACCCACATGTGTACAACGGGCAACACTGGTTACAACTGCTAGTAAAAAATACTGTACCCACATGTTGAACGGGCAACACCGGTTTCACTGCTAGTAAAAAAATACTGTACCCACATGTGTACACGGCAACAACTGGTTACAACTGCGTAGTAACAAATACTGTCCCCACATTGTTACACGGGCAACACCTGGTTAGAACTGCTAGTAACAATACTATACCCACATGTGTACACGGCAACACCGGTTACACTGCTAGTAACAAATACTATACCCACATGTTACACCGGGCAACACCGGTTACAACTGCTAGTAACAATATTATACCCACATGCGTACACGGGCAACACCGGTTACAACTGCTAGTAACAATACTATACCCACATGTGTACACGGGCAACACTGGTCACTCTAGTAAAAAATCTGTACCCACATTGTGTACACACGGCAACACTGGTACAACTGCTAGTAAAAATACTGTACCCACATGTGTACAACGGGCAACCTGGTTACAAACTGCTAGTAAAAATACTGTCCCACATGTGTAACATGGCCACACTGGTTACAACTGCTAGTAAAAAATACTGGTCCCACATGTGTACACGGGCAACACTGGTTTACAACGTAGTAAAAAAATACTGTACCCACTGTGTTACAACGGGCAACACTGTACAACTGCTAGTAAAAAATACTGTACCCACATGTGTACACGGGCAACACCGGTTACAACTGCTGTAAAAAATACTGTACCCACATTGTACACGGGCACACCGTGTTACAACTGCTAGTAAAAAATACATGTACCCCACATGTGCTACCGGGCACACACTGGTTACAACTGCTAGTAAAAAATACTGTACCCACATTTGTTACACGGCAACACTGGTTACAACTGCTAGTAACAAACATGTACCCACATGTACAGTAACACAGGTGCAACACTGGTTACAACTGCTAGTAAAAATAACTGTACTCACATGTGTACACGGCAACACCGGTTACAACTGCTAGTAAAAATACTGTACCCACATGTGTACACGGGCCAACACTGTTACAACTGCTAGTAAAAAATCACTGTACCCACATGTGTACACGGGCAACACTGGTTTACAAATGCTAGTAAAAAATACTGTACCCACATGTGTACACGGCAACACCGTTAACACTGCTAGTACACAAATACTATACCCACATGTGTACACGGGCAACACCGGTTACAAACTGCTAGTACAAAAAATACTATACCCACATTGTATCACGGCAACACCGGGGTACAACTGCTAGTAACAATACTTACCCACATGTGTACACGGGCAACACCGGTTACAACTGCTAGTAAAAAATACTATACCCACATGTGTACAGGGCAACAACCACGGTTACAACTGCTAGTAAAAATACTATACCCACTGTGTACACGGGCAACACTGGTTACAGACTGCTAGTAAACAAATACTATACCCACATGTGTACATGGCACCACCGGTTAAAACTGCTAGTAACAAATACTAATACCCACATGTGTACACGGGCAACACACGGTTACAACTGCTAGTAACAAATACTATACCCAAATTGTACACGGGCAACACCGGTCCAACTGGTAGTACAATACTGTACCCACATCGTACACGGCACCTGTTACACTGCTAGTAAAAAATACTGTACCCCAATGTGTACACGGGCAACACCGGTTTCAACTGCTAGTAACAAATACTATACCCACATGTTACACGGGCAACACCGTTTACAACGTGCTAGTAACAAATACTGTACCCACATGCGTACACGGGCAACACTGGTTACAACTGCTAGTAAAAAATATGTACCCACATGGTACACGGGCAACACCGTTACAACTGCTAGTAACAAATACTAAACCACCATGTGTACACGGGCAACACTGGTTACAACGCTAGTAACAAATACTGTACCCACATGTGTACACGGGCAAACCCGGTTAGAACTGCTAGTAACAAAACTATCACCCACATGTGTACACGGGCAACACCGGTTACAACTGCTAGTAACAAATACTATATCCACATGTGTACACGGGCAACACCGGTTTACAACTGCTGTAAAATACTGTACCCACATTGTACCGGGCAACACTGGTTACAACTGCTTATAAAAAATACTGTACCCAATGTGTACAACGGGCAACACCGTTACAACTGCTAGTTTGTTAATAAACTCTCTTTGCCACTCTTGTTATTGTTTAAAAATGCTGGAGAAAACTTCCAGATCTTTAGATTATCTATTGACCTCTGCTCCTAGTGAAATTTGCCATGCTTGATTCATGTTCTGCCTATGAGCCTGCTATTTGAATGCCCAGCCCATAGGCAAAACTCTATTCGCAAAATTCAACGGGCACCAAACAGACTAACTCCAACCTTTATACCCTACCCATAATTGTCTGTATAACAGTTACATAGTAAACATAGTATTGGAGGTTGTATAAAGACTAACGTCCGTCTATCCAACCTTTATACCCTACCCTAATGTCTGTATAACAGTTACATAGTAACATAGTATTGGGGTTGTATAAAGAACTAACGTTCCATCTATTCCAACCTTATACCCTACCCGTAATGTCTTATAACAGTTACATAGTAACATTGTATTGGAGTTGTATAAAGACATACGTCCATCTAGTCCACCTTTATACCCTACCCATAATGTCTGTATAACAGTTTCACATAGTAACATAGTATTGGAGTGTATAAAGACATACGTCCATCTAGTCCCAACCTTTAATACCCTACCCATATGTCTGTATACAGTTTACATAGTAACATATATGGAGGTTGTAAATAAAGACATACGTCCACTAGTCCAACCTTTATACCTAACCCATAATGTCTGTATAACGTTACATAGTAACATAGTATTTGAGGTTGTATAAAGACATACGTCCATCTAGTCCAAACCTTTATACCCTACCATAATGTCCTGTATAACAGTTACATAGTAACATATTATGTGGAGGTTATATACAGACATACGTCCATCTAGTCCAACCTTTACCCTACCATAATGTCTATATAACAGTTACATAGTAACATGGTTATGTAGGTTGTAAAAAGACATACGTCCATCTAGTCCAACCTTTTATACCCTACCCATAATTCTTGTATAACAGTTACATAGTAACATAGTATTGGAGGTTTGTATAAAGACATACGCCATCAGTCCAAACCTTTATACCCTACCATAATGTCTGTATAACAGTTACATTATAACTAGTATTGGAGGTTGTATAAGACATAACGTCCATCTAGTCCAACCTTTATACCCTACCCTATGTCTGTATAACAGTTACATAGTAACAATGTATTGGAGGTTGTAATAAAGACATACGCCATCTCAGTCCAAACCTTTATAACCCTACCCATAATGTCTGTATAACAGTTCCATAGTAACATAGTATGGAGGTTATAAAAGACATACGTCCATTCTAGTCCAACCTTTATACCCTACCCATAATGTGTCTATATAACAGTTACATAGTAACATAGTATGGTGTTTGTATAAGACATACGTCCATCTAGTCCAACCTTTATACCCTACCCATAATGTCTGTATAACGTTACATATTAACATAGTATTGGAGGTTGTATAAAGACATACGTCCATCTAGTCCAACCTTTATCCCCTACCCATAATGTCTGTATAACAGTTACATAGTAACATAGTATTGAGGTTGTATAAAGACATACGTCCATCTAGGTCCAACCTTTATACCCACCCATATGTCCGTTATAACAGTTACATAGTAACATAGATTGGAGTTGTATAAAGACATACGTCCATCTAGTCCAACCTTTATACCCTACCCATAATGTCTGTATAACAGTACATAGTACCATAGTATTGGAGGTTAATAAGACATACGTCCATCTATCCAACCTTTAGTAACCCTAACCATAATGTCTATATAACAGTTACATAGTAACCATAAGTATTGTGGGGTTGTATAAAGACATACGTCCATCTAGTCCAACCTTTTATACCCTAACCCATAATGTCCTGTATAACAGTTACATAGTAACATAGTATTGGAGGTTGTATAAAGACTACGTCCATCTAGTCCAACCTTTATACCCTAACCCATAATGTCGTATAACAGTTACAGAGTAACATAGTATTGTGAGGTTGTATAAAGACTACGTCCATCTAGTCCACCTTATACCCTACCCATCAATGTCTGTTAACCAGTTACATAGTAAACATAGCATAGGAAGGTTTGTGTAAAGACATACGTTCCATCTAGTCAAACCTTTATACCCTACCCATAATGCTGTATAACAGTTAAAGTAACAGTATTGGAGGTTGTATAAAGACATACGTCCATCTAGTCAACCTTTATACCCTACCCATAATGTCTGTATACAGTTACACAGTAACATAGTATTGGAGGTGTATAAAGACACTACGTCCATCTAGTCCAACCTTTATACCTACCCATAATGTCTGTTAACAGTTACATAGTAACATAGTATTGGAGTTGTATAAAGACATACATCCATCTAAGTCTCGCCCCCCCCCCTTCACCTACTGGTACATTTTATAACACAGGGGTCCTCACCTACTGGTACTTATATAAATGGGTCCAACCATCCATGGTAATTTATATAAACTGGGTCTAACCTACTGGTACTTTATATAACTGGTCCTACACCTACTGGTACTTTATATGAACTGGTTCATACCTCACTGGTTACTTTATATAACGGTGTCCGAACCTACTGGTATTTATATAACGTGGGTACCTAACCACTGGTACTACTTATTATAACCGGGTCCTAACCTGAACTGGTACTTTTCATGAGTTTAACGGGGTCCTACCTATGGTACTTTATATACTGGCTTGTCCTAACCACTGGTACTTTATATACTTGGTGTCCTTATCCTACCTGGTACTTTATAACTGAGTCCTAACCTACTGGTACTTTATACGCCTAACTGTAACTCGGGTTTTACTGTCCTAACCTACTGGTACTTTATATAACTGGGTCCTAACCTACTGGTACTTTATATTAACCGGGTTTCCCGTCCTACTTGTACTTATGATGATAATGGGTCCTAATCCTACTGGTACTCTTATATAACTGGGGTCCATACTCTTCCTTCCCCCTATTAAACTTGGGTCACTAAATCCTAATCTTGGTACTTTTATTAACTTACTACTTGATCACGTGGGTACTTATAATACTGGGTCCTTACCAGGTTATAACTGGGTCCTACCTAACTCTTACTTTTATATGGTACATCTATTATTTATATCAAATGGGTCCGTATCCTACTGGTACTTTATATAACTGGGTCCACTAACCTACGGTACTTTAGATGAACTGTCCCACTGGTCCTTATGTCCCTAACACGGACTTTATATAACTGACTAACTGGTCCTAACCCTACAGGTACATGTTATATAACTGGGCCTCAACCTAACAGGTACTTTTATAACTGGGCTCCTAGGTCTTCTAACTGGCAACTAGATTTAATAACTGGGTCCATTAACCTACTGGTACTTTATATAACCTGCGTCACTGGGTCCAACTACTGATATCTGTATACTCGGGTCCTAACCTACTGGTACTTTATCATAACTGGGTCCTAACCTACTGTACTTTAGTATAACTGGGTCCGATATACGAACTTTATAACGGCCACCTACTGGTACTTTTGATAAACTGGGTCCTAACCTACTGGTACTTTATATACTGTGGTTCTAACCTAAGCGACTTTTTTATAACCGGGTCCCTAACCTACTGGTACTTTATAACTGGTGTCCTAACTACTGGTCTAATTATAATAACGGTCCTAACCTACTGTTACTTTATAGAACGGGTCCTAACCTACGGTACTATTAATAAAGCGGTCCTACCTATCCTGCCTGTTTATATAACGGGTCCCACCTACTGGTACGTATATAACGGGTCCTAACCTACTGGTATTTAGTATAACTGGGTCCTAACTACTGGTACTTTATATACACTGGCACTCTGGAATACCGGGTCTAACCTACTGGTACTGTTAATATAACTGGGTAGCCTAACCTACTGGTCACTTTTATATAATGGGTCACTAATCCTACTGGTACTTTATAAATCAAACTGGGTCCTACCTCTGGTAGGGTACTAGGTGGAAATTATATATACTGGTCCAACCTACTGGTACTTATTAACTGGGTCTACCTACTGGTACTTAGTATATAACCGGTCCTAACTACTGGGACTTATTATCTGGGTCCTATGTTAAAACCATATGATACTTTATAATAGAATGGGTCAACCTACTTGTACTTTTATAAAGGGCCTAAACCTACTGCGTACTTCGATAACGGGTCCTTAAACCTACTGGTACTTTATAAACTAGGGTCTAAAAACTACTGGTACTTGATAAACTGGGTCCTAACTACTGGTCTTTTTATAACAGTATAGTATAGTACAGTATAGTATAGTACAGTATAGTACAGTATAGTATAGTACAGTATAGTACAGTATAGTACAGTATAGTATAGTACAGTATAGTATAGTATAGTACAGTATAGTACAGTATAGTACAGTATAGTACAGTATAGTATAGTACAGTATAGTATAGTACAGTACAGTATAATATAGTACAGTATAGTATAGTATTGTACAGTACAGTATAGTATAGTACAGTATAGTATAGTATAGTACAGTATAGTACAGTATAGTACAGTATAGTACAGTAAAGTATATTACAGTATAGTATAGTACAGTAAAGTATATTACAGTATAGTATAGTATAGTATAGTATAGTACAGTACAGTATAGTATAGTACAGTATAGTATAGTATAGTACAGTATAGTATAGTAAAGTATATTACAGTATATTATAGTACAGTATAGTACAGTATAGTACAGTAAAGTATATTACAGTATATTATAGTACAGTATAGTACAGTATAGTACAGTATAGTACAGTAAAGTATATTACAGTATAGTATAGTATAGTACAGTATAGTACAGACAATATATAGAAAATTGGGCTGTTGTACATCCATATTGAAGTGCAACTAGAGACCAAAAATATAATACATACAAAAAACAGAATTCTAGTGCACCAACAATTCTAATTGCATATTGACTACCTCCATAAGGATTCTACTACAAACAGTCTACTAAACCCTGAATGTACAACAGACCAATATTCTATATATTTTGTGTAACATTGAAGGTTTGACCAAACCTTCTGGGAAATTGTACTCCACCCAGAGTTAGGTCATGTGCTCGTTTGAGCAAAGTACTTTAAACTAGAGTCAGCTTCCAGCATCCAGGCCACACAGGAGAAGCTGTCAGCTCATGTAGCCAAAAAGGCAAGTACCAGTAGGGTAGGACCCAGTTATATAAAGTACCAGTAGGTTAGGACCCAGTTATATAAAGTACCAGTAGGATAGGACCCAGTTATATAAAGTACCAGTAGGATAGGACCCAGTTATATAAAGTACCAGTAGGATAGGACCCAGTTATATAAAGAACCAGTAGGTTAGGACCCAGTTATATAAAGTACCAGTAGGTTAGGACCCAGTTATATAAAGTACCAGTAGGATAGGACCCAGTTATAGAAAGTACCAGTAGGATAGGACCCAGTTATATAAAGTACCAGTAGGTTAGGACCCAGTTATATAAAGTACCAGTAGGTTAGGACCCAGTTATATAAAGTACCAGTAGGTTAGGACCCGGTTATATAAAGTACCAGTAGGTTAGGACCCGGTTATATAAAGTACCAGTAGGATAGGACCCAGTTATATAAAGTACCAGTAGGTTAGGACCCGGTTATATAAAGTACCAGTAGGTTAGGACCCAGTTATATAATTACCAGTAGGTTAGGACACAGTTATATAAAGTACCAGTAGGATAGGACCCAGTTATATAAAGTACCAGTAGGTTAGGACCCAGTTATATAAAGTACCAGTAGGTTAGGACCCAGTTATATAATTACCAGTAGGTTAGGACCCAGTTATATAAAGTACCAGTGTTAAGGAGGCCATTTATGTGAAAATAAAGAAACCAAGCCTAAATAGAGGTGGGGGGGTTCGACACCAACTGTCTGCCATGTACAATGCTGTTT
>JAACNH010000144.1:0-168544 GCA_019447015.1 Hymenochirus boettgeri | reverse complement strand
GACAGTGTATATAAGTAGATATAGATATATACATGGATAGGTACAGAAGCGGACGGATACAGACATGCTATATGTAGATAGAGATAAGTTACTGTATATGGTACAGAGAAGGAACAGGATATACAACAGTGTATAGTATAGTGAGATATATACTGTCTATGTATCCGAGAGGCCAGGCTACAGACATTGTATATATAGTATATGAGATATATACTGTATAGGTATAACGACAGGATACAGATAGTGTATATATGTTAAGATAGAGATATATCCTGTATATGGTACATAAGAGGACAGGGATACCGACAGTTGTCTATCTAACCGAAGATACGAGATATATACTCAATAATGCATATGGTACAGGAGAGAGGACAGGGTAACAGACAGTGACTATATAGAGAGATATAGACTGATATGTACAGAGAGGGACAGGATACAGACAGTGTATATATAGTGATAGAGATATATACTGTATATGGTACGAAGATGACAGGATACAGACAGTGATATATAGTATAGATATTCTGTATTGTACAGAGAGGACAGATACGACATTGTATATATAGTAGATAGAGATATATCCTGTATATGGTATAGAGGACAAGGAACAGACCGTTGTATATTTAGTAGATAGAGATATATACTGATAATATGGTACAGAGAAGGACAGGATACAGCAGTGTATATATAGAAGATCGAGATTATACTGCATATGGTACAGAAGGAGACAGGGTACAGACAGTGTATATATGTAGAGATATATACTGTATATGGTCCAGAGGAGGTGACAGGTCCATGACAGTGGATATATCGTAGAGATATAATACTGTCTATGGTACAGAGAGGCCAGGATACAACATGTATATATAGTAGATAAGATAATATACTGTATATGGTAAGATGAGAGGAACAGATACGACGTGTATATATAGTAGAAGAGATATATACTGTTATATGGTTATAGAGAGGACCATGTATACAGACATTGTATATATAGTAGATAGAGATATTACTGTATATGGTACGAGAGAGGACAGATAACAGACGTGTATATATAGGTAGATAGAGATATCTACTGTAGTAGGTACAGATATGACATGATACAGACAGTGTATATATAGTAGTATAGAGAAATATATACTGAATATGAGTACGAGAGAGACAAGGATACAACAGTGTATAGATAGTGATTAGAGAATATATACATTACTAGAGTATAGGAGAGACAGATACGACAGTGTATTATATGTAGATAGAGATATATCTGTACATGGTACAATGAGAGAGGACAGGATACAGACAGTGTATATATATAGGATGATGAGTCTATATACGTACATGGTAAGGAGAGGAACAGGATACAGACAGTGTATTATAGTAGTAGAGATATATACTCTTACCTGGTATAAGCAGAGAGGAAACAGGATCCAGTACAGTTGTATATATTTAGATAGAGATATATACTTTACATGTATAAGAGAGAGGACCAGAATAAGACGTGTATATATAGTGATCGATAGTATATACTGTAATGGTAAGAGGAGGAGGACAGGATACAGACAGTTATGTATATTAATAGAGATATATACTGTCATAGGTAGATAGACGAGACGTACAGACAGTGTATATCTGTAGATAGAGATATATACGTGACAGGTACTAGAGAGAGACAGGATACAACAGTTATATATACGATAGAGACTATATACATGTATATGTAAGAGAGAGGACAGGATACACGTTAATAGATAGATATATCTACATGGTCAGGGGGTAGATGATATATGTAGATAGAGTATATACTTGTATATGTATATCAGCATGAAGACAGGATCACAGACAGTTATATCAACGTAGACTAGAGGATTATATAACTGTACTGGTCAGAGAGAGACAGGATATCAACGTGTATATTATAGTAGATAGAGATTATACTGTATATGGTATAGAGAGAGCAGATACATACAAGTGTAATATATATGATAGAGATATATAACTGTAACATGGTACGTAGAGAGAAGGTATACAGACATTGTATCTCATAGAAGATAGCGAGATATATACCTGATATATGGTACTAGAGGAGGACGGATACAGACAGTGTATATAATTGATAGAATATTGTATATGGTATAGGGACAGTGAATTGATATCTAGTACAAGAGATCTTGTAGGACGATTAGAGACATACACTGATTGGAAAATCGCATAGTTCACATAGGGACGGTAATACATGTAAATAGTAGATATACTGAAGGTACGGCGGATACGACCAGTAATTATAAAAAAATATATCTGTGATATGGTACAGAGAGAGGACAGATACAGACATGTATATATAGTTAGAGATATATACTGTATATGGTACAGAGAGGACAGGATGAGACAGTGTATATATAGTAATAGAGATATATACGTAATATGGTATAGAGACGGATACCAGACACGTGTATATATAGTGATAGAGATATATACTGTATAGGTACGAGAGAGTACAGGTATACAGACGTGATATATATAGAAGATAAAGATATAATACTGACTATGGTAACATAAGAGGACAAGGGTCACAGACAGTGTATACTATAGTAGATAGTATAATACTGTATAGGTACAGAGAGGGACAGTAGATACAGACAGTGTATCAATAGTATAGAGATATATGCCGTATATGGTACAGAGAGACAGGATACCGACAGTGTATATATACGTAGATAGAGATATATACTTATATGTACGAGAGATACGATACAGACAGTGTATATATAGTAGATAGAGATATATACCTGTTATATGGAATAGAGAGGAAGGATAACCGACAGGTATATATATAGTAGATAGAAGTATTCACTGCATAGTTAACGGAATAGGGGGAAGAGGACAGGAATACAGACATGTATAATAGTAGAAGAGATATATACTGCATATGGTAGTACCAGAGAGAGACATGTACAGACAGTGTAATTTAGTAGATTGAGAATTACGTATATGGTAACAGAGTGGGGACAGTACTCACAGTTATATAGTAGTAAGAAATAACTGTCTATGTACAGAGAGACAGATGACAGACGTGTTATATATAGTAGATAGAATATTACTGGTAATATGTACAGAGAGAGGACGCGATACAACAGTGTATATATAGTCAGATAGAGATATATCTGTAACTATGGTACAGAGAGGACAGGAAATCAGACAGTGTTATAATAGTAAGTAGAGATATATCTGTTACATGGTAGAGAGAGGAACAGGATACAGACATCGTATTAAGTAGCTAGAGTATATATACTGTATATGGTAAGAGAGAGGTACAGATACAGACATTGTATACTAGAGTACGATAGATATTACTGTACATGAGTATAGAGAGGAGCAAGGGTACCAGACGTGTACTAATATAGTAATATATAACTGTATATGGATACAGATGAGAGGACAGGTACAACAGTGTATATATATAGATAAAGATATAATCCGTAACATTGTACAGAGATGGACCAGGATCCAGACAGTGTATATATAGTAGATAGAGATATATACTGTACATGGTATAGAGAGAGGACAGGATACAGACAGTGTATATAGTAGTAGATAGAGATATATACTGTTACATAGGTATAGAGAGAGACCAGGATACAGACAGTGTTATATATAAGATAGAGATATAACTTACCTGTACAAGGAGGACAGGATACAGACACGTGTAATATATAGTAAAGATAGATGAATACTATATATGGCACAATAGAGGAGCAGGATACAACAGTGTATATATAGTAGACGCTATATACTGTATGTATGGCACAGAGAGAGGACGGAGGAATACAGAACAGTGTATATATAGTAGCTAGAATATTACTGTATATGGCACAGAGAGAGACAGTGATACCAACATGGTATATATATAGAATAGGATATATACGTATATGGTATAAGAGGACGGATCCAGACGAAGTGTATATTCTGATATGTACAAGAGACGGTAGAAGATATTATACTGATATATATGTGTACAGAGAGGGTACAGGATACAGACAGTTATAAGTATAGCTATATAGTATATGGAGATAGAGATTAGCAGATAGTGTATTGTATATGAGTATAACTTAAGATGCACAGACGAACGACGATTTTTCAGTTAATGATATGGACAGAGGGCAAGATCTCACGTATATATAGTAAGTATAGATGAATAGTACTGTAATCTGGCTATAGAGTAGGACAGGAAATCAACATGTAATATATAGTAGATAAGATAATATACTTTATATGGTATAGAAGAGCTAAACGATTAAATAGTATACGTAGTACAGAGGATACAGACAGTGTATATATAGTTAAGATAGAGATATATCTGTAATTGATGGTATCACAGAGAGAGACAGAAATACAGACAGTGTTATATAGTACTTAGATAGAGATATCTACCGTGATATGGTACAGCGAGAGAGGACAGGATACGACAGTGTATATATTAGATAGAGATATATCACTGTATTCGGCGACAAGAGAGAGGACATGATACCGACAGTGTTATATCAAGTAGATAGAGATATATACCTGTATATTGTCACAAAGAGTAGCACAGGATCACAGACAATGATATATAGTATATAGATATATACTGTAATATGTGTATCAGAAGAGGACAGGATACAGACAGTGTATATCATAGTTAGATAGAGATATAGTACGTATATGGTACCGAGAGAGACAGGATACATGACAGTAAAGCCTTATAAGTATATATACTGTTCGGAAGAGATAACTTATACATACGGTAATATAGTAGAGATATACTGTATAGGGACGGAGAGGACGGAATACAGACAGCTGTATGTAGTATAGTAATATAATAGATATAAACCAACTTTGATAAGTAAGAGAGACGTACGAGTTATAAGAAGTATTATACGGAAAATATAAAACGAGATTTACAGTAGTTGTCTACATAGCTATATATGTTACTAGGTGACACATATAGGTATCTTACGGTACTAGTCAAGGTCTGACTGACTATGGTACCTATCGTCAGGTGACAATTACATTATACGGTACTAAGTGACACATTATAGGTAATACGGTACTAGTGACACATTATAGGTATCGGTTCTAATGACATATAACTGTACTAAGTGACACATTATAGGATAAATACGGTACTCAATTGACACATTAAGTATATACGGTACTAGTGACACATATCAGGTATACTACGGTCAAGTGATGACACATTTATAGGTATATACGGTTACTAATGAACACATTATAGTATATCCCGTACTATGTGACACAAATTAAGGTATACACGGTACAAGGTGACCATATAAGTATATCTACGTACTACAGTGACACTTATATATATGGTACTATACTAGGCTATTCGTAGGTGACACATTATAGGTAATATACGGTAAGCCACTTATAGTTGTACTACAATCCTTGATAGGTATATACGGTCTAGGTTGACCCATTCATAAAGGTAATAGTACGGTACTAAGTGACACACTTATAGGTATATATACGTTACTAGGTGACACATTCATAAGGTTATATACGTACTAAGGACACATAATAGGTATATACGGTACTAAGGTACAACATTATAGGTAATACTAAGGTACTATGTGACACATATAGTATTCGGTATATTACTAGTATATAGTACTAGTGACCCATTATAGGTATAACGTACTGTTACCATAAGGTTCGGACAGACATTATACGGTATATCACGGTACTAGGTGACACATTGGTATCGTACTAGTGACATATGGTATTACGGTATAGGGGATGACAACTTATAAGTGATATATACTGTACAGTGACACTTACGGATATATACGGTAAACTAGGTGGCACATAATAGGTATATACGGTACTAAGGGTGAACATCGTAGATAGTACTGGTACTATAGGTATCCGGTACTAGGTGACACCTTATAGGTATAATACGGTACTAGGTGCACATTATAGGTATTATACGGTACTAGGTGACACTTATAAGGTATATCGGTACTAGGTGACACTTATAGGTATAATAGGTACTAGGTGGACACATTATAGGTATCTACGAGTACTAGGTGACACTTATGTAATAATAGGTATATGTGACTTATAGGTATACGTAGGTGACACTTAATAGGTATATACGTACTAGGTACACATATGGTCTATATATCGTCCTGGGTACTGGTGAGCACTTATAGGTATATATTACTAGGTGACACATTATATAATTGTACGAATGAAATATAGTATAACGTCTAAAGGGACACAATTAATAGGTATATAACGGTACATGGTGACACATTATGGTATTACGGTACTATGACCTTATAGGTATATACAGGTACGAGGTGACACATTATAAGGTATAATACGGTACTAGTGACACATTATAGGATATACGGAGTATAAGTGACAACATTACTAGGTTATACGGTACTAGGGTGACCATTATAGGTATATACCGGTACTAGGTGACACATTATAGGTATATCGGTAACTAGTGACGCTGTGTACTTAGGTGCCCATCATATATCATACGGTAACTAGTGACACTATCTGGTATATACGGTACTCAGGTGACCACATTCTATAGGTATATACGGTACTAGGTGTACACATTTATAGGTATATACGGTACTAAGGTGACAATTATGGTATATACGGTACTAGAGAGTGACACATATCGTATATCGGTCTAGGTCCAAACGCGTACTATCGTCTACTAAGGCCACCTTAATTCGTATATACGGTACTAGGTGACATTTCGTTATACGGTATAGTGACACTCGTAACGGTACTAGGTGACATCATCGGTATTACGGTACTAGGTGCCATTAATCAGTATATACGAGATAACTAGTTACATTATCGATATATCGTACTAGTGACATTATAGGTATAATAAAAACGTACTGTGAACTATAGGTTGACGTTAATCAAATCATCCGGTATAATACGTACTAAGGTACCTTATCGTTATATTACCGGTACAGAAGCTGATCGGATAATATAGGTACTAGAGTTACATGGTAATAGTGATACTAGGTTAGTACATTACGGTCTACTACGGTACTAAAGGTGACATTATCGGTATAACCGAAGTACTTAGGTGACACCTTATAGGTATATACGGTACTAGGTGACATATGGTAATATATGGTACTAGTGCCTTAAAGGTATAAGTACGTAAACTAGGTGACATTATCGTATAATACGTACTAGAGTGACACATAGTAGTTATATACGGTACTAGGTGACAATTAACGGTATATATGGGACCTAGGTGACGCATTATCGGATATATACGGTACGTACTGTTGACATATAGTCGGTATAATACGTACGAGTGACTTATACGTATATACGGTCCTAAGGTGACACATTATGGTATTACCGTACTGGGTGACATACGTAATAACGTACGGGTGACTTACGATATCGGTGTCATTATGGCATTATAGGTATAGGTGATATCTTAATACGGTACTAGTACAATGAAGTTACGGACTTATCGATTATACGGTAACTAGGAACATGACACCTTATAGTATATACGGTACTAGGTAACACATTATGATAGGTATTAACGAGTACTAGGTAACACATTCTAGGTATATAAAACGGTAATAGGTGACACATAATAGGTAATACGGTCTAGGTGACATTTATCATCGGTATAATACGGTACTAGGTGACACTTATCCGGTATCTACGGTAACTAGGTGACAATATAGGTAAATCCGGTCCTAGTGACACATTATATATAGTAGGTATAGGACAATTAAGGTAACGGTACTAGGTGACCATTATAGGATATAATACGGTACTAAGGACACATTAATCGGATATAGGTACTAGGGTACAGTTTATGTCAGATCACGGATCACGTGAATTACTGGTAACTATCCGGTAGGACACATACTATCCCGGTTATATACGGTACGAGGTGCATTATCGTATAATACGGTCATGGAATGTGACATTATCGTATATACGGTTACTGGTTGACATTAACGTGATATACGTACTAGACATAGGTAAGCACAGTCCATTATTCTAAGAGTATCAGTACTGTACTAATGGTGACATATGAGGTATTACGGTTAAAAAGGGGGGGGTTTGACACATTATAGGTATATACGTGTACTAAGTGACATATAAGGTATCATGACTCGAGTACCACATATGGTATCGGACATTGACACATTATGAGGTATATACGTAAAGGTTATTCTAAGGTGACCACCTTATGGTATACGGTACTAGGTGACACATCGTATATACGGTACTACGTACGACCTTATAGGTATAACTACGGTACTAGGGACACATTATAGTTATATACGGTACTGTCTAAGGTGACATATCGGTTATATACTGCGCTAAGTTTTTTTGGGGACACATTATAGGTATATACGGTACTAGGTGACAACATTAATAGGTATACGTACGTACATATCAGTACTTCGGACTAGGTGACTTAGTCGACTATTTTATAGGTATAACGTATAAGTGCACATTCATAGGTTAACGGACGTGCTTATCGGTATAAATACGGTACTAGTGACATTATAGTATAATACGGTAACTAAGGTGACACATTATCGGTAATATACGATAGGTGACCATTATCGGTTAGTACACTGTACTAGGTGACACATTATCGGTATAAACGGGTCTAGGTGGACACATTATCGTATGATACCGGTACTAGTGTGACACTTATACGGAATATAATATAACAGGTACAATAGTGGTACTCCGAACTATGACAATTTCGGTATATACTGTACTAGGTACACCTATCACGGATTAATACGGTACTAGGTGCACATTCTCGGTATATAACGGTACTTAAGGTGACCATCCTTATTCGGTGGTAATATCTACGGTACTAGTGACATTATTCGAAATACGGTACGGTGAACACCTTTAGGTGTATATACCCTAGGTGACATCGATCGGTATATACGGTACTAGGGTGACACATTAAATCGGTATATCCGGTAACAGTTGACACATTATCGGTATATACGGTACTACAGGTAGCCACATTAGTATTATACGGTACTATGTGACACTTATCCCGGTAAAATATCACGTGTACTAGGTGACCTATTATGGTATAAATACCGTACTAGGTGACACATTGATAGTTAATACGGTAACAGGTGACATTATGGTATATACGGTACTAGTTGACAGTCAAAAAAACTTATCGAAACGGTATATACTATAGTACGTACTAGGTGACTTACGATACTACTCACTTACTAGTGCCTTATATAAGATCGGTACCTTACTTGTATGTTAGGACACATATCGGTATATACGGTTACTATCAGGTACTATCTCATTCATAGGTATTATCGGTACTAAGGTGACCTTATCTGTTAATATACTGTACTAGGTGACATTATAGGTATATACGATACTAGAGGTTGACAACTTTTATGGTATATAGTACTAGGTGACACATTATCGTATAGTCCTGTGCCATACTATATGTATTAGAACGGACCCTTATAGTTGTATATACGTACTAAGTGTGACATGATCTGTGGATATACGGTATAGGTGACATTATCGTATATACGTACTAGGTGACACATTATACGGTACTATACGGTCTAATGACACATATGTTTACGGTTATGGACATTACTATTATTAGGTATATATGCGGTACTAGGTTAAGCACTAATCGTATATACGGTCTTAGTTACCTTCTGGTACGTACTTGTGACCAACTTATAGGTAATATACCGGTACTAGGTGACATATATGTAATATACGGTCTAGTTACACATTCTCTGTATTACGGTACTAGGTGACATTATCGGTATATACTTGTTACTAGGTGACCACATTATTGGTATATACGGGTACTAGGGTTGACCATTATCGTATATACGGTACTAGGTGACACTTATCTAATATCCTTACTAGGTGACATTATCGTATATATCGTACTAGGTGCAACATTATGGTATATACGGTACTAGGCGGACATACATTATACGGTTATATACGTCACTAGGTGACCACATTATATGTATTACGGTACTAGCGGGTGACATTATCTGTATATACCGTCTAGGTGACAAAAAATTCGGTACTATAAGGTACTAGGATACACATTAACGGTATTACGTGTACTAGGTGACCATTATCGTATAATACGGTACTAGGTGACATTATCGTATCTACAGGTGACAATTACACGGTAATATGACCTGTACGTAAGACAGCAATATAAATCGGTATATCCGGTACTAGAGTGACACCATATCGTATAGTACGGTTACTAGGTAACACATGTATCGTATTATCGGGTACGAGGACATTATCGTTATATACGGTACTCGTGACATTTCGGTCTATACTGTCTTAGGTGACCTTAGTTTATAAGGCACATTATCGGTATATACGGTGGTACTAGGTGGACACATTATCTTTATAAACGTATTATACCATTTGTCTCGTAACTAGTAGACACATTATCAGGTTATACGTACTAGGTGTACACCTATAATCAGTAATATAACGGTACTAGGTGACACATTATCGGTATAGTCACTGGTACTAAGGTGACACCTTTAGTATATACGGGGACAAGGTGACACATTAATAGGTATATACGGTAACGAGGTGACATTATCGGTATAATACGTGTACTAGTGTGTACACGATTAATCTGTTATACGGTACTAGGTGAACATATCGATCAACAATTAATACGACTAGGGCCCATATATATAAAAAAACGGTAATGACGAGTACATATGACACTATTATAACGTACTACTACTAGGAGTCACGTTATAACACCTACGGTACTAATCATTATCATGTATTACGGTACTAGGTGACATCTATGTATATATAGACATATCACGTAGGGGACAATTATCGTCAGAATATACGGTACTAGTGACATCTATATGTATATACGGTACGGTACAATATGGTACGGTAAGTGACACATTATAAGGTATATACGGTACTAGGTGACACTTATCGGTATTTATACGGTACTATTGAAATTATCGAATATAATAATCCGGTGCAGGTGAATATATAGGTCAATAATACGGTACTAAGTGACACATTTATGAGGAGATATAGGTAACTAACGGTGACTTATCGGTGACATACTTACTGTCACAGACAGTATAAAATCGGTATAGGTGACATTATGCACAGACATATACGGTAACTAGGTGACAGTTTCAGACATTAGGTTACAGGTAATTATGTATACGGACGGTGCTAAAGTGAACACCCCATTATTAAGTACTATACGGGTACTAGGACATATCGGTATGATACGTACTAGGGTCTACGTAACGGTCTAGTGCCTTATAGTATATAAGAATTATATACGGTATAGGCATTAGACTATAGGTACATACATTACCAAATACGGTACTAAATAACCAACATATAGTATCGTTACAGGTGACCTATTGACTATACGTAATGTGAATATCACATACGACAGGTATATACCATTAATCACACTTACACACTTCCTCTGTCGGTCCTCGTCACTGATATACAATCACACGCTCCACCGCTTTCCGGGTAATAGACAACAGTTCCTTACGGACGGTGATTGGCTACAGACCGGAAAGAGCGTCAGAACCCACTTCCTGTGTTGGTCCTATGTACCACGTGTTACCCACTGAAACGTAACCCCACCCGCCCTGCACTACCACCTAGTCAGTCATGTGGTCCGGGAGGGGCGGGTGCTTAGTAGGATTTAACTCTTAATTCAAGTTCAAAAGGTAATGTTTAATAATATAATCATCTTCATCCTCAATAAATATATATTCATCATCATTAACTCATCATCATTTCAGCATTTACTTATAATATATAAATAACCTACCCATAGAGCATACATTGATAATTGATATGAATACTACACTACACTAGAGATCCATTCTAATTATAATTACACCATTAGAGAAACACTTATAATATATATAATACCCTACACAAGATACATTATAATATATAATATACACTACATAGAGATACAATTATAATATATATTACACATAACTCATAGAGATACAACTTATAATATAAATATACACTACATAGAGATCATTAATAAAATATGATAAGATACACGACACTATACTACACACACTTAAATATATAATATCCACTACATAGAGATACATTATACATTATAATACTAAATCAATAAATAATATCCTACATAGAGTACTTATAATATATAATATACACTACTACTACAAGCACTAATATAATACATTAACTATAATAATATACAAACTAACACTAGCAAGATACAACTTATAATATAATAATTACACTAACAGAATAACATTACTAAAGATATATATACACTACCATAGAATACAAACATATAATATACTACAATAAACTACATGTAGAACTATAAATATAACTACACGTAATATATACATACAACACTACATAGAGATACAAATTAATAATAATAATATACCCTACAACATACATAAGTAATATATAAGTAGTACACTACTAGAGATAACATTAGTAATATCTAAGATACACTAACAAATACCTAACCTACAGTATAACATAAATAAATATATAACCACTACATAGAGATATCATTAATAATAATATATACACTACATGAGATACTATTAATAATATATATTTATACACGACACTAGATAAGATACATATTATAATAATATATACACTCACAAGATACATATTATAATATCTAATATACACCACACTAGAGATTTACTTATAATTGAATATACTACACAGACTAAACAGATAATGCTATAATATAATCTAACCTATTGAGATACATATATATTAATATACAAGAACATTACACAGAAAAACGATACCAAACAATATTATTTACACGACTAGAGATACTATATATAAAATATACACTAACATATATAATGATACATACTATAGAGTACTATAATTAACACGACAGAGCAAAGAAGATAAATCTCAAACAGTACTTATACATATTAATAAACCTACATACGAATACATTATATACTATAATATACACTAACCACAGAGATACATTATACTAATAATATCACTATTACTACATTTATAATCTACATAGATAAGATCATGATAATAGAAATAACACTACATAAGATACATTATAATCATATAAATAACACTACACATAGAGATCATTGTAATATTAATATACACTACAATAGAATACATTTATAATATATAATATACACTACACAGATACATATTATAATATATAATATACACTACATAGAGATACATATAACATATAGTAACTTCTAATATATAATATACACTATAGATCATACTAATATATTATCACTAAGTACATATATATATATACACTACCTAGATATCCATATAACATATATATATACACTACATAAGAGATACATTTAATATATATATTACACTACAAGATACATTATAATAATATATATACACTACACTGAACTACAGGAATAATATATATACACACTACATAGGATACATTAATATATATATACCCAATAATACTGAAATAATAAAGACACTACATAAGTACATTATATATATATACGAATAGAACATATAATAGACACTACATAGAGATACATTATAATATATAATATCACTGACCATGAGATACTTAATAATATATAATTACACTAACATGATACATTAATAATATATAATATACACTACAGCAGATCCACATTATAATATATATATATCACTACACAATACACTTTACATTATATACCACTAGGATATTAACTATAATACACTACACAGATACCATTATAATATATAAATATACACTACATAGAGATCATTATAATATATAATATACTACTCACAGAGATACATTATAATATATCTAATGACACTACATAAGATTACACTTAATATTATATACTCACTACATAGAGATCTATTACTAATATAAATAACTAACTACATAGATAGAATTATATATATAATTACACACATAGAGACATCTTATAATATAACTATCACTACCAGATACACATTTAATATATAATAAACTACATGACTACACATTATATATATAATATACACTACTAGAGATACATTATACTATATAATATCACTACATAGAGATACATTAATATATAATACACTACCTAGAGATACATATAATATGATAAGTAGCACTACATTAGAGATCATTATACTATATATATAACCACTACACATGAGATGACTTATAATATATAATATACACTCCATAGGATCATATGAATATATATATACACTACAGAGATACTTATAATATATATATCCAGCTACATACGAGATACAATTTATAATATATAATATTACACTACATAGCACATTATTAAATACATCTACATAGATATATTATAACTATATGAGATACATATATAATATCGAATACACTACGAAACTAAATATATAATATACACTACATGAGATAACATATATATAGTATAATATACACTACATAGAGATACATTATAATATATAATATAACACTACACTAGGAGATACTTATAATATAATATACACTACTAGAGATACATTGTAATACTATAATATACACTACACAGAGCTACATTAATAAGATATAATATACACACATAGATCATTTAAATATAATAGATATAGCAACTTATAGTCATACGACAAGATAACCTTATACTCATATAATATACTACTAGGATATATCATAATATCATCACAGAGATACATTATTATATAATATAAACTAGTACATATAATTCTACAAAGATACATTATAATATCTAAATACACTACATAATACCATTATAATATATAAATAACATATCTAACACTAGAGATACATTATAATTATATTACCACTACAGAGATACATAATAATATAATATACACTACATAGAGATACATTATAATATATAATATACACTACAAGAATACATTACTAATATATCAATATACATACATCGATCACATTATTTAATATATAATATACACTACATCAGAGCAACCTTATCTATATAGTCTACACTCCAGATACCATTATAAATAATATAGACACTACATAGAGACTACATTATAATATATAATAACACTCCACAAGAGATACATATAAATATAATATCAACTACATAGAGGATACATTGTAATATATATATACCTACACAGAGATACATAGAATCTATAATATACACGACATAAGATACATTATAATATATCCTATACACTACAATAGAGATAACAGTAATAATATATTAATATACACTACATATAGATACCTTATAAATATATATACATACACAGAAGATCCATTTATAATATATATATCCACTACACAGAGATCATTATAATATATAATATACACTACAGAGCGTATCCATTATAATATATAATAACACTACATCGAGATACATTATAATAATAATATACACACACAGATACACATTATAATAATAAGATACACTCATAGAGATACATATCTCTTTTTTTTTTTGACCTAACAAAAGGAATTTCCTGTGAGTGTAACGCACTTGTAGTGGTCCCTTTCCTCTTAAGGACTTGAATCCTCAAGGACCTAAAAAAGCAGGACACTGTAATCATTTGACGGTTTAATGGTTTGTGTGAAAGTTTGAAAATAAGATTTTGTACTGTTCAGACTGTGGTGTCGCGGATTGGTGTGCAGTAAGCAGCTAATCTTTCGTTCTTCCATTTTAAAGGGGAGTGCGGGACTTTCTATATCTAGTATGTTGCAACGCATGCAAAGCAGAAAATTGCAAAGCATCACAGCAAAAAAAAAAAAATTTGCAATTGGCAATTGTCAAATTGCAACAAATGGCCGCAGCAGCAAAAGCAAATGCAAATTAGCAAACAACAATTTGCATTGCACATGGCAAAAAAAAAAAACACACCTGTTTGTAATCACAAACAGGCTGTGAATGGTTATAAGTGTTTTTTTTTTCCTCTCTTTCTGGCTCTTGCACTAATTGGTGTGAGGGTGTGGGGCCCTATTAGTTTAAATAGATTCACAGTTGTTGGGCCTGTGGGTTTGGACCCAAACAAAAGGAGTTTCCCTGTGGAGTGAAATGAACGAGAAGTAAGTGGTCCCCCCCTTTCTCTTAAGACCTTGATCTCAGAACCATAGCAAAGGACCATTGAAACAAGAAGGCAATTAACTTAGGTTGGTGACATCACTGTGTTGGTGTGGGTGTATTAAAGGACAAGTTTTGTCAGTACCATCAATGTGCATCCTGCCACAATGTATAGAACCTGGAGCAGATGTTCCAGGGGAACCTATGTCTGTGTCAGGTGGTGAGTGGGTTGCCCTTTGGAAGCTGAGTTGGAGAGTTCCTAAGTGGCAGCTTGCAAGCAGTGTCGGGATTGGCAGAACTGGGAGTCAGCAGGCACTGGCTGGGGCCATGTATAGAGGTTGGTTGGCAGAGGGACAAGAAAGGATGAGGAAGGAGGGTTTTTTTTTTAGTTTTTTGTTAGGGTTACTAGGGGAATGGGGCGGAATAGTAGGGGCTTCTTCCCAGATTTTTCCATCCCAACCTATTTTCCCGCCGTAGTAATGAAGGGGAGGAGGACACCCTGCTCGGATTCGCATGTATGGAGGGGGTGATAGTCCCCTTAAGCACCCAGGGACTGCCATCTCTGATCCAAGGGAGGATGAACGAAGGGTCAGAATCAAGGCAGGTGGGAGTGGTTTTTAGGGGACTCCATTATAGGAGGTAGATAGGGTAATCTGCCGCCAAGGACCTAAAAACATGACGAACGTGTGTTGCCTGCCTGGTGCTCGGGTTTCGGCATGTGGTGGATCGTGTAGAACACTTAATTGGGTGGGGCCGGGTGTGGACCCGTGGTCTTGGTTCACATTGGTTGCCATGACAAAGTTAGAGGTGGAAGGTTAGTCCTTAAACCTATTTCTTCCTAGAACTGGGGCAAAAATACAGCAAGGACCTCCAGGTATTGTTTTTCAAAAGACTACCGCAGCCACGTCTAAGCCAGGGAACAGCGGGAGCTTAGAGCATTAAATGCGTGGCTAAGAAGAGTGGTGTAAGGAAGAAGGGTTTTGGGTTTATTGAGAACTGGCAGACTTTGCTGTCGGCTACAGGCTCTTTATTAGGGATGGTGTTGCCCTCACTGATGGTGTGCAAAGCGTTTTAGGGAGAAAGATGGCTAGAGGGTTGGAGGAGAATTTAAAACTAGGTTTGGGGGGGGAGGGTATTAGCCAGCTCACTGGGATATTGTGGGATTTGTCCAGGAAGAAAGCAGGGTGTAGATAGGCCAGTGGTGGGTGGAACGGGGGTGGGGCTAGCATAGTGGATAGGAGGAATGTGTATCAAAGTGGTACCAATAAATTCAGGATCATAATCTAAAGATTAATGTTTTGCAAATGCAGAAGCCTGGCTGACAAAAATGGGTGAACTTGGAATGATGGCATTGAATGAAGTATGATGTATAGGTATATCAGAACGTGTTGACAGTCTCACTACTGGCTGTAAATATAAAAGGATAATGCTTGGTTTAGGCAGTACAGAAAAAAAGGACAGGGGGAGGAGTATGTGTAATCTGTTAAAAACGACTTGAAGCCAAATTTAAAAGAAGAGATAACTGGTGATAATGGATGATAAGTGGAGGCAATATGGGTGGAATTAGGCAAGGAAAGGGGTAAATGTCATTGTTGGTGTCTGCTATAACCCGCCAAATGCTAGCAGAGAGGAGGTGATTCAACTCAATAGCAGTTGGCAAGGGCCGGCAGTTTGGGGATGTGCTCAGTAATGGGGGAGAATTCACTTACCATGACCATTGATTGGTTTGGTGAGAACTCCATCACACAGAACAAGGGCGATGAGTTCCTGAAATTTGCTGCAGGATAATTTTCCTCTCACAGGTGGTGAAGGTTCTACTAGAAAAGGACTTCTGTTGGATCTGGTAATTATCTACCATTGTGGAGCGCATTATGATATAAAGGTACTGGAGGGCTTAGGGAATAGTGACCATGAAATAGTGGCATTTGGAACTTTGTTATCGAAAGGAAAAGTGTTGCTGGGTTTAACAAAGACATTTAATTTCGGGAAGCATATTTTCCCAGGTTAAAAGCAGCAGAATGTCACTGGGATAACGTATTATCAGGTAAAGGTACTGAACAGAGTCATAGAGTATAACCGTATAATACTGGAGTATAAACTGGATACTGTATTATCCAGGTAAAGGTACTGAACAAAGTCAGAGATGTACCGTATATACTGGAGTATAAACTGGATATAATGTATTATCAGGTAAGGTACTGAACAGCAAGTCATCGAGTAATACCGTATATTACTGGATATAAACTGGGATAAGTATTAAATCAGGTCAGGTACTGAACAAATCCCATAGACGGATACCGTATATACTGGAGTATAAACTGGATAATTGTCTTATCAGTCAGGTACTGAACAGAATCCATAGAGATAAAACCGTATATACGAGTATAAAACTGGATAATGTATTATCAGGTAAAGGTACTGAACAGAAAGTCATAGAGTGTACCGTATATACTGGAGTATAAACTTGCTACTGTTTATCAGGTAAAGGTACTGAACATAAGTCATGGAGATTGGACCGTGATATACTGGAGTATAAACTGGGATAAATGTATTATCATGTAAATGTACTGAACAGAAGTCATAAGAGTATACCGTATATACTAGGGAGTATACCCTGGGACTACGTCTTAATCAGGTAAATGTACTGCACAGAAAGTCCCATATAGTATACCGTATATACTGGAGTAAAACTGTTGATAATGTATTATCAGTAATGTACTGAACATAATCAAGAGTACCCCCGTATATCCTGGAGTATAAACTGGGATAAATGTATTATCACAGGTAAATGGTACTGAAAAGATCCATAAGTATACCGTATATACTGGAGTAACAATAAACTGGGGATAAATGTATTATCAGGTAAAGGTACTGAACAGAAGCATAGAGTATAGCCTTATATACTGGGTATAACTGGGATAATGTATTATCAGGTTAAAGGTACTGACAGAATTCCATAGAGTAGACCGTATATACTGATGTATAACTGGGATAATGTATTATCAGGTAAGGTACTGAACAAATCATAGAGGTTTGTACCGTATATACTGGATTATAAACTTGGGAAATTATTATCGGTAAATGTAACTGAACAGAATTCATAGAGTATACCGTATACATACTGGCGTATAAAACTGGGATAATGTATTATCAGTAGGTACTGAACATAATCATAGAGTATACCGTATAACTGGAGTAATAAACTGGGATAATGTATTATCGAGTCAGGTACTGAACAGAAGTCATAGAGTCTACCGATATACTGAGTATAAACTGGGATATGTATTATCAGGTAAGGTTACTGAACAGATTCATAGAGGTGTACCGTATATACTGAGTATAAACTGGGATAATGGAAATTATCAGGTAAAGGTACTGAACAAAGTCATAAGAGTGTACCGTATATACTGGAGTATACACTGGGATAATGTATTATCAGGTACAGGTACTGAACAGAAGTCATAGTAGGATACCGTATATACTGGATATAACTGGGATAAACGTAGTATCAGTAAATGTCTGAACAGAAGTCATAGAGTATACCGTAATATACCTGGAGTATAAACTGGGATAAAGTATTATCAGGTAATGTACTGAACAGATTCATAGAGTACCCGTATATACTGGAGTAGCAACTGGGATAATGTATTATCAGGTAGAGGTACTGAACAGCCGTCCATAGAGTATACGGTATATACTGGAGTATAAACTGGGATAATGTATTATCAGGTAAAAGAGGTACTGAACAGAAGTCATAGAGGATACGTATAGACTGAGTATAAACTGGATATTTTAAATCATGTTAAAGGTACTGACAGAATCTATAGTACTACCGTATATACTGGAGTATAAACTGGGATAATGTATTATCATGTAAAGGTACTGAAACAGAGTCATGAGTATACCGTATATACTGGAGTATAAACGGGGATCATGTATTCTCAGGTAACGGTTACTGAAGCAGAAGTCATAGAGTATACCGTATATACTGGAGTATAAACGGGATATGTATTAATCAGGTTAAAGGTACTGAAGCAGAAGTCCATAGAGTGTACGTAGAACTGGATTATAAACTGGTATAATGTCTTATCAGGTAAAGGTACTGAAACCGAAGTCATAGATTCCGTATATACTGGAGTACAACCTGGGATAATGTATTATCACGGTAAAGGACTGATCAGTCATAGAGTATACCGATATCACTGGAGTATAAACGGGGGATAATGTATTATCGGTAAAGGTACTGACAGAATTCATAGAGTATACTGTATATACTGGAGTATAAACTGGGATTAAAGTATTATCAGGTAAAGGTACTGACAAAGTCTAGAGTGTATCCGTATATACTGGAGTATACACTGGGATAATGTATGATCAGGGTAAGGTACCGCACAGCAGAAGTCATAGAGTTGTAACCGTATATACTGTGAGTATAAACTGGATAATGTATTAATCATGTAAAGGTACCGAACAGAAGTCATCGAGTGTACCGTATTACTGGAGGTATAACTGGTATACTGTATTTTATCATGTAAAGGACTGAACCTAAGTCATAGAGGTGTCCGTATATACGGATATACAACTGGGATAATGTATTATCCAGGTAAAAGGTACTGAAACCGAACACTAGAGTAACCGTATACTACTGGATTATAAAACTATGATAAATGTATTATCAGTTAAAGGTACTGACAGAAGTCATATAGTATAACCGTATATACTGGAAGTATCAACTAAACTGGGATAAATGTATTATCAGGTAAAGGGACTGAACAAAGTCTAGAGTATAAACCGTATAAAACTGGAGTAAAACTATGAATGTATTATCAGTTAAAGTACTGACAGAAGTCATAGAGTAGACCCGTATATACTGGAGTATAACTGGATAATGTATTATCAGGTAAAAGGGACTGACCGAAGTCAATAGAGTATACCGTCATATACTGGAGTAATAAACTGGGGACAATGTATTACAGAAAGGGACTGAACATAAGTCCTAGAGTTTACCGTATAACTGGAGTATAACTGAGATAATTTATGTCAAGTAAAGTACTGAACATAAGTCATCGAGTCTAACCGTAATATACTGGAGTATAAACTGGGATAATGTATTATCAGGTAAAGGTACTGAACAGAAGTCATAGAGTAATACCGTATATAATGGAGATAAACTGGGGATAATGTATTATCAGGTAAGGTACTGAACATATGTCATAGAGTGTAACCGTATAGACTGGAGTATAAAAACGGGGATATGTATTATCAGGGTAACGGACTGACAGAGTCATAGAGTATACCTTATATACTGGAGTATAAACCTGGGATAACGTATTATCAGGTAAAGTACTGAACAAAGTCATAGAGTGTACCGGATATACTGGAGTATAAACGGGATAATGTATTAATCATGTAAAGGTACTGACAGAAGTCTAGAGTATACCGTATATACTGGAGTATAAACTGGTACTGTGTTACAGGTAAATGTTATGAACAAATTCATAGAGTCTACCGTATGAATACTGGAGTATAAACTGGGATAATGTATTATCAGGTAAAGGTACTGAACAGATGTCATAGATGTACCGTATATACTGGATTATAACTGGGATAATTATTATAGGTCAAGGTACTGAACCGAAGATCATAGATTATACCGTATATACTGGAGTAATAAACTGGAATAAACGTTTTATCAGTAAGAGAGTACTGAACAGAATCTCGATTGTACCGTATATACTGGAGTATAAACTGGATAAGTTTCTCAGGTCAAGTACTGAAACAGAAGTCATAGAGTGTACCGTCTATACTGGAGTATAACTGGGATAATGTCTTATCAGGTAAGGTACTGAACAAGAAAGTCCATAGAGTGTCCGTAGATACTGGGAGTATAAACTGGGCTACTGTATTATCAAGGTAAGGTACTGAACAGCAGTCATAGGTGTACCGTATATACTGGAGTTACACTGGATATGTATACCGGTACAAAGGTACTGAACGAAGAAAATAGAGTGTACCTATATACTGGAGTATAAACTGGTATAACGTATTATCAGTAAAGGTACTGACAGAAGTCATAGATATATGTACCGTATATACTGATTATAAACTGCAGATAACGTATTCTCAGGTAAAGGACGACACAGAGTCACGAGTAATACCGTATATACTGGAGTATAAACTGGGATAACGTATTATCAGGTAAAGGTACTGAACAGAAGTCACAGAGTATAACCGGTATATACTGGATATAAACTGTGATACACGTCTTATCAGGTAAGTTACTGAACAAAGTCATATATTATATACCGTATATACTGTAAGTATAAACTGGGCTAACGTATTAATCAGGTAAGGTACTGAACGCGATTGCATAAGTGTACCCGATCATATGGAGTATAAACTGGGAATAATTTCTTATCAGGTAAGGTACTTAACGAAGTCATAGAGTTGTATCCGTATAACTGGTATAAACCTGGTATAATGTATTATCAGTTAAATTTACTGAACATACGTCATGAAGAGTGTACGTATATACTTTGTAGTATAAACTGGGATTATGATTAGCGGTAAAGGTACTGGAACAGAATCCATAGAGTGTCCCGATATCCTGGAGTAAAACTGGATAATGTATTATCAGGTAAAGGTACCTGAACAGAAGTCATAGAGTATAACCGTATATACTGGAGTATAACTGGGGATAATGTATTATCAGGTAAAGGTACTGAACAGAAGTCATGAGTATACCCGTAAATATACTGGGGTATAAAAACTGGGATAACGTATTATCAGGTAAAGGTACTGAACAGAAGTCATAGATGAGTATACCCGTATATCTGGAGTATAGCCGTGATAATGTATTATCAGGTAAGGTACTGAACAGAAGTCATAAGTATACCGTATATACTTGGAGTATAAACTGTGGAAATATAATGTATTATCATGTAAGGTCTGGACAGAATCATAGAGTATAACCGGATATACTGGAGTATAAACTGGATAATGTATTATCATGTAAGTAACTGGGAACGAAGTCATAGAGTATACCGTATATACTGGATTATAACTGGCATAAAAGGGTTTAAAACATTTTTTATGCAGGTAAACTGTCTGAACAGGAGTGACTGTGTTCCAAGGGGATTTTAAGCCAGTTCACATCTAAATCTATACCCATGGAATAAATGTAAAAAAATAAATCCGCGCCCATGTGTCTGAATCCTGATGTAAAGAGGCAAATGGCAGGAGAAAAGGCATTTAAAAACCTTTAAGTGCCGAGGGAACGGAAAGGGCCCTTTAGGGAGTATAAAAACGGTAAACAAGGCGTGTAAGAAAGATCAAACTAATAAATTAATAATGAGTTAGGATAGCTGAAAAAGCATCACTAATCTACACATTTTTTTAAGTTATATTAATAGTAAGAGATGAGGCCTGAAGAATGTGGCACCATTAAATTAATGGGATAGTTTAGGTACGGGAGGATGGCGATAAGGCAAATGTCTTGAATATTTTGTCCCCCCTCTGTATACACTATAGAAGATCCAAGTCAAAGATATTCATAGAGTATAGTAGCAATAAAGTGTACAAAGATTCACGTTCACTTGGTTAACGAGGATTATGGTAACAGAAGAACTAAATAAGGGTAATTAGTAATCTCCTGGACCCCGGATAAATACATCCTCGTGTACTTCGGGAGCTTAAGTTCAGTTTTATCTAGAGCCATTGTTTCTTATTTTTGATGATTCCCTCATGTCTCGTATTGTTGTGCCTCGGATGGAAAAAGGCTGATGTTATTCCATATTCAAAAAGGTTATCGTTCCACCGCCAGTAATTACAGTCCTGTTAAGTTGAACTTCAGTGGTGGGGAAGATCCTGGAATGTTTTAATAGGGATCATGTTCCTAGAGTAATGTTTTCAAGACTGACATTATCGTAGTACACCAGCATGGAATTTAGAGGAATAGTCTTTGTGCAACTAACTTGCTTGGCTTTATGAGGAAGTTAAGTAGAAATTTAGACCTGGTATGCAGTAGAATGTAGTTTACTTGGATTTTGCAAAGGCTTTTGATACAGTTCCCCATAGGCGACTAATGAAATAAGCTAAGGTCTTTGGGTCTGGGGAGGCAAATTTGTAATGGATAGAAAATTGGTTAATGAATAGGATGCGATAGTAGTTGTTAATGGGGCTTCATCATTTATGGACTAAGTGCTAAGTTGGGTGGCCACAGGTTCTGTGTTGGGGCCGCTTCTATTTTAATCTATTTATTAATGATTTGAAGTGGGTATTTCAGCAATGTTCTGTTTCTTCTCTGTGTTTTGCTGACGACACAAAACTTTGTCGACCATTAAAAACTTCAGAGGATGTGCAATCGTTACTGGGACATCTAGAATAGATTGGTCAACACTTGGGCGCTAGTGGAGATGAAATATCCAAGTTGTAACTGGAAGGTAATCGCAGTTGGACTTAAAATACTTGTGCTCCTTAAATACTATAATGGGCTCTGTGTTTTAAAATGAATCCCTGTTGGAAAGGGATATTGGAGTTTTGGTGGATAACAACTTAAAGGTAGCAAGCGTGCCAGGCGGCAACAGCCAGAGCCCAGCATGGATATTGTCCTTGTATAAAGAGAGGTATGGATTCAGGGAGAAAAATGTACTTCTCCCTCTTTACAAAGCATTGGTAAAAAAAAAGGGCCTCAATTTGGAATATCAGTACCAATTTTGGAATCCTGTGTAAAAAAGGACATCTTTGAAATGGAAAGGGTTCAAAAAGGGCAACTAAATTCAATAAGGGGATTGGGGGAGCTGGAATATGAAGAGAGACGGAAAGTTTTACAATTTGTACGCTGGAGAAAAGGCGCTTGCGTGGGTATGTCAAAGGACCGAGGACATCCCCTTAAGACTTGAAGAAAAAGGTTTAGGCTTCAAGCTCGAAAGGGTTTTTCACTGGAGAACGGTAAGGCTATGGACTGTCTTCCAGTGGACGTTGTAATGGCAGGTTCTTGGTCATTTTAATAAAACTGGATGAGTTTCTACAAACAAGGATGTTACCAGTACTGATTGATACATAAAGTAGAGTTGGGAAAGGGGTGGTCAACTGTGCGAACGGTAAAGCTATGGAACTTTCTTCCAGTGGACGTTGTTATGGCAGGTTCATTGTCATTTTAATAACAAGCTGTATGAGTTTCTACAAACAAGGAATGGTTACAAGTTACCTGGGATTGATACATAAAGTACGAGTTGGGAAAGGGTTGGTCACTGGAGAAACGGTAAAGCTAATGGAAACTGTCTTCCAGTGGGACGTTGTTATGGCAGTGTTCACTCATTGGTCAGTTTAATACAAAGCTGTGAGTTTTCTACAACAAGGATGTTACATGTACTTGGGATGATACATAAAGTAGAGTTGGGGAAGGGTTTAGTCACTGTGGAGAACGGTAAAGCTATGAACTGTCTCCCGTGGACGTTGTTATGGCAGTTTTCACATTTGTCAGTTTAAATAAAAGCTGGAATGAAATTTTTCTACGAACAAGGAATGTTACAAGTTACTGGTAATTTATACATAAGTAGAGTTGGGAAAGGGTTTTGTCACGTGAGAACGGTAAAGTTATAGAACTGTCCTTCCAGTGGACTTGTTATGTGCAGGTTTCCTTGGTCATTTTAATCAATACAAAAGCTGATGAGTTCTACACACAGGAATGTGTACAGTTACTGGTTATTGATAACTAAAGTAGATTGGGAAAGGGTTTGTCCCTGTGGATACGTAAAGCTACTGGAACGTCTTCCATTGGACTTTTTATGGCGGTTCATTGGTAGTTTATACAAAGCTGGACTGATTTTCTTCTACAAACAAGGAATGTTACAAGTTACTGTATTGATAACATAAAGTAGAGTTGGGAAAGGGTTTGTCACTGTGAGAACGTTAAAGCTATGACTGTCTTCCAGTGACGTTTGTTCATGGCAGGTTCATGGTCCCAGTTTTAAATAAAAGCTGGATGAGGTTTCTTCTACAAACAAGGAATGGTACAAGTACTGGGATTGATACATAAAGTAGAGTTTGGGAAAGGGTTTGTCACTGTGAGAACGGTAAAGCTATGGAACTGTCTTCCCTGTAACTGTGTGTATGGCCAGGTTCATTGGTCAGTTTTTTTTTTAATACAAAGCTGGATGAGTTTTCTACAAACAAGGAATTTTACAAGTTACTGGTATTGGTAATAAGTAGAGTTGGGAAAGGGGGTGTTTCACTGTGTATAACGGTAAAGCTATGGAACTTGTCTTCCAGTGGCCCGTTTGTTTCTGCAAGGTTCTTGGTCGATTTAATAAAAACTGGATGAGTTTCTACAAACAAGGCAATGTTACAAGTTTATGGTATTGATACATAAAGTAGAGTTGGAAAGGGTTTGTCCGGTGAGAACGGTAAAGCTATGGAACTGCTTCCAGTGGATGTTGTTATGGCAGTTTCATTTGTCAGTTTAATAACAAGCGGATGGGGGTTTTTTTTCTACAAACAAGACAAGGAATGTTAAACCAGTTACTGTCTTGATACATAAGTAGAGTTGGATCCAGGTAAATTTCCGATTGCCACGTGAGTCAGGAAGGAATTTTTCCCCCTTCAAACTTTTGTGGGGGTTTTTTTTTGCCTTCCTCTGGATAACCAGTTAGGCAGGAATGAGATAATTCTAGATGGGTTGGACTGGATGGACCGTATGTCTGTTATTCAACCTCAAATACTAATATCTACTATACTATACTATACTACATGATAATATATATAATATACGCTACATAGGAAATACATTATAATATAATAATAACCTACATAGAGATACTTAGTAATTATAATATACACTACATGAGATACATTATAATATATAACATACACTACACAGATCCCCATTAAATATCTAACTATACCCTACATAGGATACATTATAATATTATATACAACTACATAGAGTATATCATTATAAATATAATATACACTACATAGAGATACATTATAATATATAATATACACTACACAGATACATATTATACTATATAATATACACTACATAAGAGATCATTATAATATATAATAGTACCCTACACAGAGATACATTATAATATATAATATACACTACATAGAGATACATTATAATATATAATTTACACGACATAGAGATACATTATATTATATAATATACACTACACAGAGATACATTATAATATATAATATACACTACATAGATATACATTATAATATATAATATACACTACATAGAGATACATTATAATATATAATATCCACTACACAGAGATCCATTATATATAATAATCTACACTCCATCGAGATACATTATAATATATAATATCCACTACATAGAGATAACATTATAATATATAATATACACTACACAGAGATACATTATAATATATAATATACACTACATAGAGATACATTATAATCTATAATTACATCATAGAGATCATGATAATTATAATATACACTACATAGAGATACATTATACTATGATAATATACCTACACAATACACCTTATAATAAATATAATATACGCTACTAGAGATACATTCTAATATATAATATCACGCTACATTAGAGATACAACATTATAATATATACTATACGGCTACATAGAGATACATTATAATAGATCATATACACTACAAGAGATACATTTATAATATATAAATATACACTACACATATACCGCATTATAATATATAATATACACTACATAGAGATACATTATAATATATAATATACACTACCAATAGAGATACATTATCATATATAATATAACACTACCCAGATACACATTATAATATATAATATACACTACATAGAGATAACATTATACTATATAATATACACTACATAGAGAACATTATAATATATAAAATACACTACACAGAAATACATTACGTTGAATCGCAATTTAGAGCGTTTTATTCTATGCGTGTTTTTATTGTAGTTTTGAGTGTAGTGTGAACGTTGCCTAAATCTGAGCTGTAGATTCTAAGAAATCCCCATTTGAAATCGCATCATTTACAGGGAAAGACCTGTCACTCTTCCCGAGCAGAAATTATATATTTTTCCCATCCCTGACCTCTTACTGGGATCTCTGGCCGCCTGCCAGCACACTGTCTGCAATATTTAAACTTTTAAGTGTCGCAGACACTACAGAAAGGCAGTGAGTAAGGGAAGTGGGGGAATTAGGAGCACTCACTAAACATTAATAATTTCATGACAAAGCAATCACAGATAAATATGTAAGTACCACCATTTTACGTCTCTCAAATTGTAGTTTCAGATAATGTTTGAGTAAGTATAGTGACCATTTAACTGATATGGTCCACAGCCCTGATCTCTATTATGGTATGGTCCACACAGAGCTCTGATCTCTGTATTATGGTATGGTCCACACAGAGTCCTGATCTCTGTATTATGTTATGTCCACACCGAGCCCTCATCTCAGTAATTAATGGTATGGTCCCACTCATAGCCCTGATCTAAGTATTATGGTATGGGTCTACACAGGTCCTGAATCTCATTATTATGGTATGGTCCCACACAGAGCCCGAATCCTATTATATGGTATGGTCTACACAGAGTCCTGATCTCAGTATTATGGTATGGTCCACACAGAGCCCTGATCTAAGTATTATGGTATGGTCTACACAGAGTCCTGATCTCTGTATTATGGTATGGTCCACACAGAGCCCTCATCTCTGTATTATAGTATGATCTACACAGAGCCCTGATCTCTATATTATGGTATGGTCCACACATAGTCCTGATCTCAGTATTATGGCATGGTCCACACAGAGTCCTGATCTCGTATTGATGGTATGGTCCACACATAGCCCTCATCTCTGTATTATAAGTATGATCTACACAGAGCCCTGTCTCTGTATTATGGTATGGTCCACACAGAGCCCTGATATCAGTATTATGGTCTGGTCCACACAGAGCCCTGATATCAGTATTATGGTATGGTCTACACAGAGTCCTGATCTCAGTATTGTGGTTTGGTCCACACAGAACCCTGATCTCTGCATATGGTATTGTCCCACGACAGAGCCCTTATCTTCTGTATTATGGGATGGTCCACACCGAGCCGCTGGTCTCAGTATTATGGTATGGGTTCACACAGAGCCCCTGAATCTAAGTATTAGGGTATGGTCCACACCGGCCTGATCTCTGTATTAATGGTATGGGTCCACACAGAACCCAGGTCCCTCATTGATATATTGTAAATGGTCCACAACAGATCCCTGATCGCAGTTTCATGGTATTGTTCCACACAGATCCTTGGTCTCAATATTGTGGCATGGTCCACACAGAGCCCTGGTCTCAGTATATGGATGGTCCACAACGAGTCCTTATCTCAGTAATTAGGTTTATCTACCAGAACCCTGATCACATATGGTGTATGGTCCCACACGAGCCCTGGTCTCAAGTATATGTAATCTACACAGAGCCCCTGATCTTCATTATTATGGTATGGTCCCCACACAGATCCCTGGTCTCAGTAATTTATGGTAATGGTCCACACAGAGTCCGGATCTCAGGATTATGTAATAGTTCTACACAGAGCCCTGATCTCAGTATTATGGTTTTGGTCCACACAGAGCCTGGTCTCAGTATTAATGTAATAGTCTACACAGAGCCCTGATCTCAGTATTATGTTTTGGTCACACAGAGCCCTGTCTCAGTATTATGGTATGGTCACCCAGAGTCCTGATCTCAGTATTATGGTATAGTCTAACACGACCCTCATCTCTGTATTATAGTATGTCTACACAGAGCCCTGATCTCTATATTAGTGTATGGTCCCACCCATAGTCTGATCTCAGTATTTCTGGGATGGGTCACACAGAGTCCTGATCTCTGTATTATGTATGGGCCACAACATAGCCCTCATCTCTGTATTATGTATGACCTACACATAGCCCGATCTCTGTAATTGATGGTATGGTCCCCACACAGAGCCCTGATCTCAGTATTATGGGATGGTCTACCAGAGTCCTATCTCAGTCATTATGGTATGGTCCACACTACCCCTGATCTCTGTCATTAATGGTATGGTCCAACACAGAGCCCTTATCTTCTGTGTATTAGGTACTGGTCCACACAGAGCCCTGGTCTCAGTATATGGTATGGTCCACACAGAGCCCCTGAGCTCAGTATTATGGTATGTCCACACAGAGCCCTGATCGCTGTATTATTGTATGGTCCACACAGAACCCGGTCTCAGTTATTATGGTTGGTCCACACAAGCCCCTGATCTCCGTTTCATGGTACTGGTCCCACCATAGCCTTGGTCTCAATATTGTGGCATGGTCCACACAGACCCTGGTCTCAGTATTATGTTATGGTCTACACAAGCCCTCACTCAGTATTAAATATTATAGTCCTACACAGAAACCTGATCACAGAATTGTGGTATGGTCCACACGAGCCCCTGGTTCATCAGTATTATGTATAGTCCTATACACATAGCCCTTGCTCTCAGTAATTGTATGGTCCACACAGATCCCTGGATCTCATCAGTATTATGTATGGTCCCACAGAGTACCCTGATCTCGTGTTAATGTATAGTCTACACAGAGCCCTGATTTCAGTATTCTGGTATGGTCGCCACACCAGACCCTGTCTCAGTATTAATGGTATGGTCCACAAGAGTCCTGATCTCAGTATTATTGTATCTTCCACCAGAGCCTTGGTCTCAGTATTATGGTATGGTTTACCCGAGCCCCTTATCTTTAGTAATTATGGTAGGTCCACCAGAGCCTGGCCACAGAAATGTATGATCACACAGAGCCCTGTTCTCAGTATTATGAGAGTCCTGATCTTAGTATTTATGGTAATGGTCACACTGAGCCCTGATCTCAGTATTTGTGTATGGTCCGACACAGAGCCTTGTCTCAGTATTATGGAATGTTTTAACACAAGCCCTGATCTTATTAGTCATGGTAATGGTCCACACAGAGCCCTGGCCTCAGAATTATTGTATATCCACACCGATCCCTGGTCTCAGTAATAATAGAGTCCTGATCTTAGTATTATGGTATGGTCTATCACGTAGCCCTGATCCTCATATTATGGTATATCCCTACCAGAGTCCTGTCTCAGTTACATATGGTATGGTCTACACAGAGTCCCTTATCTCCCCGTATTTGATCTGGTCCCACACAAGAGCCTGAATCTCAGTAGTATGATATGGTCTACAACAGAGTCCTGATCTCATATTATGATATGGTCTCACACAGAGCCCCTGATCTCAGTATTATGAAGGTCTACACAGAGTCCTGATCTCAGTATTATGATATGGTCCACCCATGAGTTATGCTCAGTATTATGGTATGGTCCACACAGAGTCCCTGATCTCATATTATGTATGACCCACCAGAGTCCCTGGTCTCTGTAAATAGTATGAACCACACAGAGCCCCGATCTCTGTATTTGGTTATGGTCTTACACAGAGCCCTGAGTCTCAGTATTATGGTATGGTGTCCCCACACAGAGCCCTGATCTCAGTATTATGGTATGGTTCACACAGGGTCCTGATCTCAGTATTATGGTATGGTCCACACAGAGCCCTGATCTCAGCTTCATGGTATGGTCCACACAGAGCTTGGTCTCAATATTGTGGCATGGTCCACACAGAGCCCTGGTCTCAGTATTATGTTATGGTCTACACAGGGTCCGATCTCCATTATTATGGTAATGGTCCACACAGAGCCCTGATCTCAGATATGGGATGGTTTCACACAGATC
The DNA here is from genome assembly GCA_019447015.1 of Hymenochirus boettgeri. Taxonomy (NCBI): domain Eukaryota; kingdom Metazoa; phylum Chordata; class Amphibia; order Anura; family Pipidae; genus Hymenochirus; species Hymenochirus boettgeri. Next base: position 136,639 of record JAACNH010000144.1, on the reverse strand, counting down.
CCTGATCTCAGTAATTATGGTAGGGTCCCCACACGAGCCCGATCCAGTATTATGGTATGGGTTCCACCGGGTCGTGATCTCATAGTATGTATGTCCACACAGAGCCCTGATTCTCAGTATTATGGTCTGGTCACACAGAGCCCTGATCTCAGTATTATGGTATGGTCCACACAGATCCCTGATCTTCAGTATTATGATATTGTCTACCACAGAGCCCTGATCTCAGTAATTATGAGATGGTCTAATCACAGAGCCCTGATCTCATATTATGGTATGGTCCACACAAGCCCTGATCTCAGTATTAATGGTCTGGTTCACACAGGTCCTGATCTCTATTAGGGTGGTCCCACACAGAGCCCTGATCTCAGTATTATGGTATGGTTCACACATATCCCTGATCTCAGTCATGTATGGTTCACACAGAGCCCTGATCTCATTATTATGGTATGGTCCACACAGAGCCCGCTCTCAGCATTATGTATGTTAACACAGGGTCCTTAATCGCAGTATAAGTAAATGGTATGGTCACAACAGAGCCCTGAATCTCAGTATAGGTCTGGTCCACACAGAGCCCTGAATCTCAGTATTATGGTATGGTCCACACAGAGCCCTGGTCTCGTATTATAGTAATTTTCTACTTAGAATTCCTGATCTATCTCGTATTATGGTATGGTCCACACAAGCCTTGGTCCAGTATTATGTAATGTGTTACATAGAGTCCTGAATCTCAGTATTATGGTATGAACCCACACCGAAGCCCTGATCTCAGTATTATGGTATGGTCCCACACAGAGCCCTGATCTCATATTATGGTATTGGTCCACAAGAGCCCTGATCTCAGTATTATGATGGTCTACACAGAGTCCTGAGCTCATGATTTGGTATGGCTAGCCACTCCCTCGCTAGCCACTCCCTCGCTAGCCACTCCCTCGCTCTCTCTTACAAAAGAAATCTAAATATACGGCTACTTAGTCTTCATACACATGCAAGATCCTGCCCTGTGTAGCATCTCCCATTGGCGTGTGTGATCAGTTGATCAGCTGAAACCATGCAGCCTTTTAACGTTTATTGGCCACATAAAAATAAAATGAAATAATTCCTTGCATGGCGCAAAACAAGTTCACCGGACTAATGGTCCAAGGTAAGTGGAAAGTACAAATAAAACACGACTCACCTCACTCCTGTTTCTTGGGATTATTCACAGAAACATAATGATAGAGAACAACCAATAGGAAAAGGGATACCCCCAGCATGTTGGCAAAGATGGCAAGTTGGACGTCAGTGATCATCCTATAGGGAGAGAGAACAGACAGTGTATATATAGTAGATAGAGATATATACTGTACATGGTATAGAGAGGACAGGATACAGACAGTGTATATATAGTAGATAGAGATATATACTGTATATGGTACAGAGAGAGGACAGGATACAGACAGTGTATATATAGTAGATAGAGTATATTACTGTATATGGTACGAGAGGGGACAGGATACAGACAGTGTATATATAGTAGATAGAGATATATACTGTATATGGTACAGAGAGGACAGGATACAGACAGTGTATATATAGTAGAGATATATACTGTATATGGTAAGAGAGAGGACAGGGTACAGACAGTGTATATATAGTAGATAGAGATATATACTGTATAGTCAGAGAGGGACAGGATAAAGACAGGGATCTATAGTAGATAGAGATATTATACTGTATATGTATAGAGAGGAGGACAGGATTAAAGAGACAGGTATATATGTTAGATAGAGATATATTACTGTATATGGAAGTAGAGGACAGGGATTACCAGACCGTGTTATAGATAGTAGATCGGAGGATATATACGTCTAGGGTATAGAGAGAGGAACAGGATACAGACAGTTGTATATAGTGTAGATTAGATATATTACTGATATGTTAGAGAGAGATGAGGACAGGCTACCGACAGTGTATATATAGTAGCTAGAGATATTATACTGTCACTGTATATGGTATAGAGAGAGGACAGGATACAGACAGTGTATATATTGTAGATATAGATATATACTGTATATGGTATAGAGAGAGGACAGGATACAGACAGTGTATATATTGTAGATATAGATATATACTGTATATGGAGGTAGCCAATATGCAATTAGAATTGTTTGTGCACTAGAATTCTATTGTCCGTATGTATTACATGTTTGGTCTCTAGTTTAATATGGATGCACAACAGCCCAATTTTCTATATATTGTGTTTTCTCTACGACCTCCAGGACGAGCCAATTGGGACGCTTTGTGTCTGTTTTTAAAGAAATGTTTACTTATTGTAACATGTTTTAATCTGCGGAACGTTCTTATGTAACAAGAAACTTGGTTGATACATGGTTGATACATGGTTGATACATAGTTGATACATGTATCTAGGAAAATTGGGTATATTGGAGGCAGACCCAATTATTTTCCTATAAATGATCTGGTAATTTGGGGGACAAGCTAATTAAAGCCGATATTGCATCCATAAAAACTAATAAGCATCTGTTTCTAGGGACTTTCCCATGTAGGAATTGTTTGGAGTGCAATGCAATTATTCCAGGTAATACCATTAATCATCCAATGAAAGAAACTGCCACATGCAGGACTTCTAGTGTCATCTATATGCTTAAATGCCCATGTGGATGGGTTTATATAAGAAAAGCAAACGGGAAATAAGACATAAAAGGGATGTAATTAATTATAATGGAAAAAATAAGAAATATAAAAAGCCAACAAGTAAACATTTCTTTAATAATAAACACAATATGACTGATCTATGGCAAGAGCATTCTAGGGCTAGTCCAAGTAATGAACAACCCAAGATCCTAAGATGGATATCCCAGGCAGTGGCTGAGGGATTTAAGGAAGCTTCTGCCCGTCCTCCCACTATAAATAGGGAAGAAGATTTGCCAAATCAGGAGGATTCTGAAGCTTCGGAGCCTGGAGAGCCAGAGGAGTCTGGATTCGATTTAAGGCAGATTAATACTTCAATCAAGTCGGTTAAACAAGCTCTGACCATTGAGGAGGAGGAGCAACCCTCCATTTCGGTGCTTTTCCATAGAAAGAAAAGACCTGTATTCCCTGTTCATCAGGAGGTGGAAGATCTTATCAATCTAGAATGGCAAAGGTTTAACAGGCGGGTGCCAGTAGAAGCCAAATTTGACAAGTTGCATCCCTTTGTAGAGAATTTTCTTCAGCTCTGGACTAAAGCCCCAAATGTTGATGCTCCGGTAGCTAGACTCCCTGGCAGGTCTACATTACCAATTGAGGATGCTTCAGCTCTTAAGCACCCAATGGAGCATCGTATGGAATTAAGAAAGCATGTTTAACTGCTGGGGCAGGCTGTAGAGCTTCTGTGGCTCTATTATCTGTCTCTAAGGCTCTGGCTGTTTGGACAGATAGGTTATAGGATGATATTACAGAGGGAGTTAGAAGAGAACATCTTCTGCAAAGCCTAGCAGATTTTAGGCTAGCAGCTAACTTTATGCTGGAATCAGCAGCTAACCTAACCAAGGTTCAAGCTCGAGGTATGGCACTATCAGTATCCATCAGATGAGCTTTGTGGCTCAGGGCGTGGAACGCTGACACACCATCAAAGTTATCGTTATGTAAGCTAACCATTCAAGAACGAAGAAAGGGTCTTTACTCTCCACTCTTTTTGATACCAAAAGCTTCAGGAGATCTACGTCCTATCCTGGACTTGAGAAGGCTCAACAAATATATCATTTGTCGAGGTTTCAAAATGGAGACTTTGCAAACTGTGAAGGCCAGGAGATTGGCTCTGTACAATCGATCTCACCGATGCGTACCTCCACGTGCCTATTGCTGCAGAACATCATACAATCCTAATATTCACACTCGGGCAAGATCATTATCAATTTCGCTGTCTCCCCTTTGGGTTGTCAACGTTACCAAGAACATTCCCAAAGGTCCTTGTGGTCATCATCGCAAAGTTAAGATTGGAGGGTTTGGAAATTTACCACTATCTCAACGATCTCCTTTTAGTTGCAAGATCAAGTCAACTCCTATGCAACCACATGGACCTAACTCTCCAAACCCTGTGAACCTTTGGTTGGATAGTGAACGAGGCCAAGAGTCATCTGTATCCAACTCAAACCCTGGTGTATTTGGGGGCTGAGATAAATACTCATTTAGGTCTGTTAATCCTGCCAAAGGAGAAAATAACCAACATTTCCAATATGGTGGAAGGTCTTTATCATCAGTCCAGAGCTTCAGCTCAGATTCTAATGAAATTCCACTTGGGACTCTTAGGGGGCATATTTTAAAAAGCGAAAAGTAGCCAAATGTTTTCGCATTCGCTTTTCGCATGGGTTTTCGCCAAAAACGACAGTTAACGCTATTTATAAAGGTAGCGTTAATGAATGGCGAAAGCCGTTTCCGTGAGCTATCGCTAAACCCTTTTTCGCCTTACTTCGCAATGGTAATTTTAGCGAAAAGGGAGCGAAAGGCATAACGTGATTTATAAAAGAGCGAAGGTGTTTTTTGCCTAAAAAGAAGCGAAAGATTAGCGCGACCCTGAGGTGGTGAAAAGTCATTGTTTGAGCGAAAAGGCATTCTAATGGGTAATATGCCTTGAAAAAGCGAAACGCGCATTAGAGGCGATCGCGCGATTAGAATGTAATATGCCTTGGAAAAAGCGACATTAGAAAAGCGAACGCACATTATAATGGAATATGCCTTGGAAAAGCGAACCACGCGCATTAGAAAGGCGAACGCACATTAGAAAGGCGAACGCACATTATAATGGAATATGCCTTGGAAAGCGATCACGCATTAAAAGCGAATGTGCAGTGCAAAAGAAAATTGTATTCCAATTGAGAAATTCTAAGAAGATTGACTAAATAAGACATGGCTGACTTCTTGGTAAATGTGAGGTGGCCATTTTGAACTTGACATCATTCTATTTTTTGTGGGCTTTTTCTGGTTTTTGAATGGTTTTCGCAATGCATCTTCTTAGATCTGTTTAGGGAAATAGTCTTGGAAAAGCGAAACGCGCATTAGAAAGGCGGGAACGCACATCAGTTTCTAGTGGCTTTTGTTTCTGGTTTCGAATGGTTTTCCACAATGCAGTCTCTTAGATGCGTTAAGTTTTCGCTGCGATAATTTTCGCTCTTTATCGCGCCCCTTCGCCTTTTTCCAGCCGCGAAGTTGTGTTTTTTCGCTTTTTTACTAAATAATTTGGGGCTTCGTTTGCCTTTATTTAATAAAAAAGGGAAAAAAACACACTTCGCGGCTGAAAAAGGCGAACGGGCTCGATAAAGAGCGAAAAGTATCGCAGCGAAAACTTAACGCTCTAAGAAGACTGCATTGTGAAAACCATTCGAAACCAGAAAAGCCCACTAGAAAATGATGTGCGTTCGCCTTTCTAATGCGCGTTCGCTTTTCCAAGACATATTCCATTATAATGTGCGTTCGCCTTTCTAAATTGGTTCGCCATTCTAATGCGGCGTTCCCTTTCTAATGCGCTTTCGCTTTTCCATGCATATTCCATTATAATGTGCGTTCGCCTTTCTAATGTCGCTTTCCAGGGATATTACATTCTAAATGCGCGTTCGCTTTTCCAATGCATATCCATTATAATGTGCGTTCGCCTTTCTAATGTCGCTTTCCAAGGCATATTACTCTAATGCGCGATCGCCCTTCAAGCGCATTCGCTTTTCCAGGCATATTACCCATTTAGAATGCCTTTTCGCTCAAACAATGACTTCACCACCTTCAGGGGCGCGCTAATCTTCGCACTTTTTAAGCAAAAACCACTTTCCGCTCTTTTATAAAATCGCGTTATGCCTTTTGCCTCTTTTCGCTAAAATTACCATTGCGAAGTTAGGCGAAAAGGGTTTAGCGATAGCTCGCGGAAATGGTTTTCGCCTTCGTTAACGCTACCTTTTATAATAGCGTAACTGCTTTTTGGCGAAAACCCATGCGAAAAGCGAATGCGAAAAATTTCGCTACTTTTCGCTCTTTTATAAATATGCCCCTTAGGGGCTATTATAAAGGAACGTGTTAGCGCAAAAAAATTACCGCCGCCATCGCGGCCGCGAAAATAGCGCTATCGCCGTATTTATAACGGCGAGCGCTATCCCGCGATACCTATCGCGGCCGCGTTGCTGCGGTAATTTTAAGCCCCTTCGCGCATACTATATAGTATCGCGCGAAGGGACTTAAAATCCCTTCCCGACGCCCTCTAAGGGGGCGGGCACACGCCCACACCCCCGCGGCGGCAGCGGCGACACCCCCGCCGCCGCCCCGCCCCACCCCCCCGCCCGCGGCGGCAGCGGGACCACACCGCCGCCGCCGCCACTTACCCAGCAGCCCCTCCCAACCCGTTCCCCGTTCGCGGCAACAATCTCGGAACGGGAGGCTAGAAGGGCTGCCGGGAAGGGGGCCACAGCAGGTGGTCGCGACCACCCGCGCCCCCCTCCCCGGCAACCCCTCCAAGCCCCCCGCCCGGCCGCTCCGGGGAGGGGACGGGGGAGCCGCTGGGGGGGTGGAGGCTCCCTCACGCGGGCCCTGAGAAGGGCCCTTGCAAGGGCCCTTGCGGCACTGACAAGTGCCTTTGGCGGGGGCCCGCAGCTGAACCGGGACCCCCAGTGCGGCTCTTAAAAGAGCCCTTGGGCGACGTCTTCTTTCTTCCAGTCCCGGCGACACCAGCTCCGCCGAGGCCGCCGACCCCCGAGAGGTACCCCTGCGGCCGCGGGGTACCCCGGCGGGCGCCGGCGACCTCAACGAGGCCGATGTTGCCGGCGTCTTGATCCACGCGACGTCTTCGGGCTGGCGACACCAACCCCACTCAGGTCGCCGATGCCAGGCAGACTCACTGCGGCCGCCAGGGAGCCCGCTGGCACCGCCGGCCTCAGCGGAGCGATGTTGCCAGCCGCTTCTTTCTTCTTTCTTAGCCATCTACTGCGATGGCATCTGAGTTCCGCGGCGGAAAGCTCCTCTTATATAGGTTTGCAGAAATCCATAATCCGTTTCTGATTGGTCAATTTTAATACTTCCTTTACATTAACCAATCAGATTTCAGAAACTTTCCAGAAATCTGATTGTTAATGTAAAGCAAGTATTAAAAATTGACCAATCAGAAACGGATTTATGGATTTCTGCAAACCTATAAAGAGGAGCTTTCCGCCGCGGAACTCAGATGCCATCGCAGTAGATGGCTGGAAGAAAGAAGAAGAAGCGGCTGGCAACATCGCTCCGCTGAGGCCGGCGGTGCCAGCGGGCTCATGGCGGCCGCAGTGAGTCTGCCTGGCATCGGCGACCCTGAGTGGGTTGGTGTCGCCAGCCCCAAGACGTCGCGTCGGATCAAGACGCCGGCAACATCGGCCTCGTTGAGGTCGCCGGCGCCCGCCGGGGGTACCCCTCGGCCGCAGGGGTACTCTCGGGGTCGGCGGCCTCGGCGGAGCTGGTGTCGCCGGGACTGGAAGAAAGAAGACGTCGCCAAGGCTCTTTTAAGAGCCGCACTGGGGGTCCCGGTTCAGCTGCGGGACCCCCGCCAAAGGCACTTGTCAGTGCCGCAAGGGCCCTTGTAAGGGCCGGGGGGGGGGTCCCGGTTCGAGCTGCGGGACCCCCTAAGCCCCAAAAGGCCCTTCTTAGGGCCCCTGGAGGGAGTCCCACCCCCCCCAGCGGCTCCCTCCCGTCCCCTCCCCGGGAGCGGCCGGGGCGGGGGGCTTGGGGGGTTGCCGGGGAGGGGGTGCGCGGCGGGTGGTCGCGACCACCTGCGCGCCCCTTCCCGGCAGCCCCTTCTAGCCTCCGTTCCGAGATTGCCGCGAACGGGGAACGGGTTGGGAGGGGCTGCTGGAAGTGGCGCGGCGGCGGTGGTCGCGCTGCCGCGCGCGGGGGTGTGGGCGGGGGGCGTGTCTCCCGGGGCGGGTGCGACCACCCGCCGCGGGTTGCCCCATCCCCGCCGCGGGAGGTTAGTATCGGTGGACTTTCGCCACCTTCAAGGTGGCGAAGTAAAACAGCCGATACTAGCCGAGCGAAACCAGTAACCGCCGCTTTATAAATAGAAGCGGCGGGGGGTACCGGTAATATCGGGCGAAAGGTTAACGCTTCGTTAACTTTTCGCGGCCGTTTTCGGGGGCTTTATAAATCGCGGTAAACCGCGATTCATGCGTTAATGGCCGCGAAAACGGCCGCGAAAAGTTAACGAACCTTTATAAATATGCCCCTTAGTCTCTCGATCAGGATAGTGAAATGGGCGAGATGGAGGATGAGGCCCCTGCAACTTTACTTCTTGAGAGTGGGAACGGGAACAGTCAAAATCTCAATCAGATGATTGTTGTTGAGTTGGAAATTCAAGAGGGCCCTATATGTGGAGAATTCCGAGTCATCTCAGAATGGGGATGTCTATTCAAGAGTGGGAAAGAATTATATTCCGACACCTCAGGAGCAGTTTGGGGGGGCTCATCTGTTGGGTTCCATAGCTCAGGGTCGTTGGAAGCAAGACCTCTCTCACCTTCCATCAAGAGTGCTGGAGCTGAAGGCCATACATCAGGCCCTGAAAGCATTTCAGCCATTTCCTCAGTGAGCGTGAGGACCGACAATCAGGCGGCGGCCAGTTATATCAAAAAACAAGGGGGACCAAGAGCTCCAGTCTAATGGAAGAAGTGACCCCAATTATGTTATGGGCACAGAGGAATCTGTTACACCTAACAGCACTTTATCTTCCAGGTTCCCAGAATGTTCATGCGGATGTCCTCTCCAGGAAAATTACTCTGAACAGGGAATGGAGTCTGTCCCAGGATGTTTTCAATATGATTGTCCACAGATGGGGACCACCGGAGGTGGATTTAATGGCGTCACAGAGGAACAGGAAGGCGCAACTTTATTTTTCAAGGTTTCACGACAGGACAGCAGCTGCGGCCGATGCGCTAGCCCAAGAGTGGACCAACTTGACGGTTTACATATTCCCTCCCTTTCTCCCTTTCTCCCTTTCCTCTGATCTTCAGGGTATTGAGGAAAGTTCTATCAACCAGAGTCCATGTCCTAGCAACCCTCCCACACTGGCCACGTCAGCCTTAGTTTCCATTGCTAATAAGATTGAGGGTGAATGGACCGATCCACCTTCCATGGAGAGAGGACCTACTATCACAGGGGCCGATTCTTCACCCAGATCCGACCAGCCTAAAACTTGCAGCATGGAAATTGACAAGACTAGGTTGAGAAACCTGCTCTGAGAAGGTGATAGAAACTACTAGTAGATATGCTGGTGTCTGGAATACCTTTTCTAACTGGGCAGTTAATAAGGGCCTGAAGCCTCTGCAAGTACAAATTCCCCAAATCCTGTATTTCCTTCAGGAAGGCCTGGGAAAGGGTCTCTCGTTGAGCACGCTTAAGGTCCAGGCATCAGCACTAGCAGCCACCTTAAACATCAGCCTTTTTATGGATCCTTTAATTAAAAGGTTTCTTCAAGGGGTCTGGCCACCTCGGATCAGGCCACCAGTGGAAATTACCGTTAGTCCTTTTGAGCCACTGGAGGAAGCATCAATGTGGAATATATCGTTGAATCGTTGAAGTCTTGTTGATGGCATTGACATCAGGCAGAAGAGCCTGTGAATTACAGGCATTATCTATGGAACCATCCTACCTTCAATTTCAGTCTCATGCTGTGATCCTCTTCCCAAATTATGCTTTCTTGCCTAAGGTGTTGTCTAAATTCCATCTTAATGAGCCAATTGTGCTTCCAAATCTGTCTACAGTAATGGGCTGAGGTGGTTGTAGAGGATGCCGAAAAGGCTAATCTGCTAAACCGTTTTTTTTACATCGGTTTTTACTGTTGAGAATCCTTGTCCTTACAGTAGGGATTGTAGCAATATGCAGGGAAGAAATGAAGAGTTTTCACATTGGATAACAGAGGATATGGTACGGAATCAATTAGACAAAGTTAATATCAATAAAGCCCCAGGACCAGATGGATTGCATCCTCGGATTTTAACAGTCGAGATAGAACTGAACTAATGCCTCTTTTAAAAATCAAGGATGATTCCATCTGGTCCTGGCTTTATTGATATAACTTTGTCTATGTTATTCCGTACCATATCAACCTATCATCCAAGTTCAGTTTTATTCTAGGAGGCCATTGTAAACCGCGGATATGGTACAGAAAGAACTACATACGGTCATATAAGTAAATCTCCTGGACCGGATAAAAAACATCCTCGGGTACTTAGGGAGCTAATTTCAGTTTTATTCTAGGCCTTTTTTCTACTTTTGCTGATATCCCTCATGTCGGTGGTGTGCCTCTGGATTGGAAAAATAAAGGCTGCTTTATTCGGATAGTCAAAACGTGTAGTCGTTAGTTCACAGCCGGGTAAGTACAGGCCTGTAAGTTTAACCTTCGTGGTGGGTAGATCCTGGAAGTTTAATAAGGGAACGATGTTCTAGAGTAATGTTTCACGGACTGACAGTATCAGTATACCAGCACTGATTTAGGAGGAATAGATCTTGTCAAACTAAACCTGCTGGCTTTTATGATGAAGTAATAAAAATGTAGCTTGGTATAGCAGTAGAGTAGTTTACTTGGATGTTGCACGGATTTTGATACAGCCCCCATAGGCGACTATGAATAAGCTAAGGTCTTGTCTGGGGAGTCCATTTTACATGGATTAAGAAATTGGGTTAAGGAATCGATCAAGATTAGTTGTTAATGGGCTTCAATCATTATGGACTAAAGTGCTAAGTGGGGTGCCACATGGTTCTTGGTTGGGCCGCTTCTATTTAATCTGTTTATATGATTTGGAAGTGGGTATTGTCACAATGAGGTTTTCTGTGTTTTCCGACGACACCAAACTTTGTCGAACCATTAAAAACTTCATAGGATGTGCAAATCGTTTTCCAGGGGGATCTAATAGATTATCACATTGGCTGCTAAGTGGCAAATGAATTCAATGTTGATAAATGGAAGGTGATGCATTTTGGACTAAAATCCTTGTGCTTCTTATACTATAAATGGCTCTGTGTTAAGTGAATCCCTGGTGGAAAGGGCTCTTGGAGGTTTGTGGATAACAAACTTAAAGGTAGCAGCAGTGCCAGGCGGCAACAGCCAGAGCCAGCATGTCTTGTCTTGTATAAAGAGAGGTATGGATTCCCGGGAGGAAAATGTAATTCTCCTCTTTACAAGCATTTGTAAGGTCGCATTTGGAATATGCATTGCTTTTGGAATCCTGGTACAAAAAGGGACCTTTTGAAATGGAAAGTCTTCAGAGAAGGGCACCTAAATTAATAAGGATTGGGGTGAGCTTGAATCTGAATAGAGACTAGGAAATTTCAATTATGTAGCCTGGAGAAAAAGGCGCTTGCGTGTGGTATGATTACTGTGTATAATCATTACGGGCCATACATAAACTATCTGGGGCTTGTTCACACAATATAGCAGGTAGAGGACACGTGACAATCCCTTAAAAGACTTGAAGATAAAGGTTAGGCTTCACGTTGGGAAAGGGTTTGTCACTGTGAGAAGTTAAAGCTATGGAACTGTCGTCCAGTGGACGTTGTTTTATGGCAGGTTCATTGTCAGTTTAATAAAAGCTGATGAGTTTCTACAAACCGGACTTTTACAAGTTTTCTGGGATTGACCATAAAAATAAATAAAAAAAGAGTTGGAAAGGGTTTGTCACGGTGAGAACGGTACAAAGCTATGGAACTGTCCTCCAGTGGACGTTGTTATGGCAGGTTTGGCTTCGGTGTCAGTTTTAATAAAAAGCTGGATGAAGTTTCTACAAACAAGGAAGGTGACAAGTTACGTGGGATTGATACTAAAGTAGAGTTGGAAAGGGTTTGTCACTGTGAGAACGGTAAGCTATGGACTGTCTTCAGGTGGACGTTTTTATGCAGGTTCATTGTCATTTCATAAAAAGCTGGATGAGTTTTCCTACAAACAAGGAACGTTACATTTACTTGGATTGATCATAAGTAGAGTTTGGGAAAGGTTTGTTCACTGTGAGAACGGTAAAGCTATGGAACTGTCTCCAGTGTACGTTGTTATGGGCAGGTTCATTGGATAGTTTAAATAATAAAGCTGGATTAAGTTTTTTCTACAGACAAGGAATTACAAGTTACTGGGATTGATACATAAAGTAGAGTTGGGAAAGGGTTTGTCACTGTGGATAACGGTAAAGCTTGAACTGTCCTTCCAGTGGACGTTGTTATGGCAGGTCAATTGTCAGTTTAATAAAAAGCTGGATGAAAGTTTTTCTGTAACCAAGGAAGTTACAAGTTTTATGGGATTTGAATACATAAAGTAGAGTTGGGAAAGGGTTTGTGTCACTGTGAGAACGGTAAAGCTATGGGAACTGTCCTTCCACCAGTGGACTTGTTAATGGCAGGTTCATTGGTCGTTTAATAAAAAGCTGTGCTGAGTTTTCTACAAACAAAGAAATGGTCTACAATTACTGTATTGCTCATAAGTAGAGTTGGGAAAAGGGTTTGTCCACTGTGGAGAACGGGAAAGCATGGCACTGTCTTTCAGTGGACAATTGTTATGGCGGTTCATTGGCATAGTTTAATAAAAAGCTGGATGAAGTTGTCCTTCTAACAAAAAGGAATTTAACAAGTTTACTGTGATGTGATACATAAGTAGAGTTGGAAAGGTTTGTCACTGTGAGAAGGTAAAGCTATTGACTGTCTTCCTGTGGACGTTTTTTTTATTGGCATGTTCCATTGGATAGTTTAAAAAGAGCTGGATGAGTTTTCTACAAACAGGAATGTTTACAAGTTAACTGGGATTGATACAAAGTAGAGATTGTGAAAGGTTTTGTCATGTGAGAACGGTAAGCTATGGACCTGTCTTCCCATGGACTTTGTTATGGCAGTTTCCATTATCAGTATGAGTACGATTTTAAAGCCAGCTGTACGGTTGTCTTTTACGAACAACGGGATGTTGACCAAGTTACTGGTATTGATACATAAAGTAGGTTTGGAAAGGGGTTTTGTCACTGGAAACGGTAAACCTATGAATGTCTTCCCAGTGGACTTTGTTATGGCAGGTTCATGGTCGTTTAATAAAAAGCTGGATGAGTTTTTCTAACAAAGCAAGAATGTTTACAAGTACTGGTTTGATACATAAAGTAGAGTTGGGACAGGGTTTGTCACTGTGATCACTGTAAGCTTGGAACGTCGTCCAGTGGACGTTGTTATGGCAGTTTCAATTGGTCGTTAATTAACAGCTGGAGAGTTTCTACAAACAAGGAATGTTAATCAAGTTACTGGTATTGATTACATAAAGTAGTTGGGAAGGTTTTGTCACTGTGAGAAACGGTAAAGCTATGGAAGGTCTTCCAGTGGCCGTTGTTATGGCAGGTTCATCAGTGGTTTTAAATAAAAAGCTGGATGAGTTTCTACAAACAAGGGAATGTTATTAGTTACTGGGATTGATACAACAAAATAAGTAATGTTGGGAAAGGGTTTGTCCACTGTGAGAACGGTAAGCTATGGAACTGTCGTTCCATGTACGTTGTATGGCCAGGTTCTTGGTCAGTTTAATAAAAAGCTGGATGATTTTCTAAATACAAAACAAGTAATGTACAAGTTACTGGTATTGTACATAAAGTATAGTTTGGGAAATGGTTTGTCACTGTTGATAATCCATTAAGCTATGGAACTGTCTTCCATGGACGTTGTTATTGCAGGTTCATTGGCATTTTAATCAAAAGCTGATGAGTTTTCACAAACAATGAATGGTACAAGTTACTTGGATTGAAGACATCAAGTTAGAGTGGGCAAAGGGTTTTGATACTGTGAGAACGTAAAGCTATGGAACTGTCTTCCAGTGGACGTTTGTTATGGCAGGTTCATTGGTCAGTTTAATTAAAAGCTGCATGAGTTTCCTACAAACAAGGAATGTTACAAGTTACTGTATGATTACATAAAGTAGAGTTGGGAAAGGGTCGTCACGGTGCGAACGGTAAAGCTATGGAAACGGTCTTCCATTGGCTTTGTTATGGCAGGTTTCATTGGTCAAGTTTAATAAACAGCTGGATGAGTTTCTACAAACAAGGAATGTTACAAGTTTTACGGATTGATACATAAGTGAGTTGGCGCAACGGGTTTGTCACTGGGGAGAACGGTAAAGCTATGGAACTGTCTTCCAGTGGGACTTGTTTCTGGCAGGTTCATTGGTATCAGTTTATAAAATCTGGATGAGTTTTCTCAACCAGAATGTTACAAACAAGTTCCATGGTATTGATACATAAAGTAGAGTTTGGGAAAGGGTTTGGTCCACGGTGAGAATGGAAAGCATGGAACTGTCTTCCAGTGACGTTGTTATGGCAGGTTCATTGGTAGTTTAATAAAAAGCTGGATGAAGTTTCTTCTACAAAACCAGGAATGTTACAACAAAGTTTCCGGTATTGATACAGTACAGTAGAGTTGGGAAAGTGTTTGTCACTGTGAGAACGTACAACATGGACTGTCCCACTTCCAGTGGACGTTTGGTATGGGCAGGTGCATGGACATTTTAATAAAAAGCTGGATGCGTTTCTACAAACACGGATTTAGCACGTTACTCTGGTATTGAATCCCCTAAAGTAAGTGGATCATAGGAAATTTCCGATTGCCACTGGAGTCCAGGAGGGAATTTTTCTCCCCCTTCATAAATTTGGTGCTTTTTTTTTTTTGCCTTCCTCTGGATCATCATTTCGGCAGGAAATGGATGATATTGCTGAGTATGGGTTGGACTGGATGGACATATGTTTTTTTTCAACCTAAAATACTATATCATTTTGTTGTGTTTCCCAGACAATGACGGAGAACTAGCTAAATAACATGATATGGAACCCCCCTTTGCCATTGCACTTTTTGGTAAAGGAAGTATAATCCATATTGACTGACATTTATCATTCTGATGACCATAGTAGTACAGAAGGTGAGGGTCAAATTAAAGGGACACTTTACTCATGTTTTGTAACTCCTCCTACATTGTGTGTTCCTGTCTCTCCTAATGAAACCTCTCTTACTGTCCTGATCATAGACAACATCTCAAGGTTGGAACAAGTCCAAATGAAGGAACCCATGACCAATTATACCCATCATATGAACCCAGTACTCATCTACCTCAAAATATTGTCCAGATATTGTTTAATTGTACAACAGGGGAATATTCCAAAATATCCAATCCAAACTGTTGCGTCTATGGGCCTTATATAGGTGAAGGGAGTTGTGTTTCCCTGTCTAGAGCTGTAATTAGAGGCTCACATTATAAGTGATTAACATGTGGAATGGGTTACTAAAATGTTCATTGTTTCTGGCTACAGATTTGCATCAAATTGACCCCTTGATTGAGACAATTGTAGGAGTAAACGCTATGTCTGTGGGGGTTAAACTGATCTTTTATTTCTTACCCATTTAGTGACAATTTGAACCTTTACTCATTAGAAACCACTTTAAAACACTCCTCTCGTGTGCATGGTCATTTTAAATACCAGTAATGAATGTGATTAATGAGAGAATGTATAGGTGGGATTGGAAGCTGTAACTGGTCCGCCTCATTTTCAATCACAGGATGTTTAGGACAACCGAGTCTTGCTTAGTTTAGAAGAATAAATGCCCACAAGATTTGAGAATGGTACAAAATATCTGCAATGCAGTGTTTAGTATCCACACAACGGAATCTACATCAAAGCACAAAATGAACGTAAAAATACACAAATTAAAACAACTGCTTCAGGCAACCAATGTGAGACCCATGGAGGAGACCAAAGCGTAAGTTGGCCAAAGGATTCATCTAGAAGATACAATGATAATCCCCATTAATAGGCTATTATCGCCTCCTCTGCATTACACTTGCAGCAGATTGTGTGAAAATGCTTGTTAGACAGGATTTTATATTTCCCACTATCTCCTTTCTAATCTCCTTCTGTCCATCTATAAAATAAATAGTTTCATTCCTTGGCTAAATGTGTCTTTACGTGATCATCACTGGGGGGATGCACAAATATACAGTTGACATCTATCTGGTGTTTCAGGAATAATAAGCAAGTGTATACCGGAGGAATTACTGATGTGCAGGGTAGACTTTATTTTAAACTGACCGGGAGAGATGTGAAGGTGGGAATTTGCACTAGAAATGGGGGCATCTTATCTCTGTGTATTAACAGCCATTCGCTGTATGGTATCTGGCAGCTATTCAACAAAATAAGATCCTATTGACTAAGAAAGTGTCTTTATAATGTTAGTAGGATAAATCATTCCAAGAGGAACGAAGATCCTTAAAGGGACAACTAAATCTCAGAACAACACTGACTATAAAAGCAGTAATCTCATTTACATGTGGAAAGTTACATGCATGGGTTTGTCCAATATTTCCCAGGGTTTCCAGTATCACCAGTTTGGTCACTGACCATTATATTCTTGGGAACATGCCAGTCCTTATCTACTTCTGCAGGAAACTTGTAACAGCAGGGCACGCCCACTAATAGCTCTAGCCAATCCTCTTACTTCCATATTAGACAAGGGACCCTTGACTAAAGGTCAGAATGTGTGTGGCCAGGCAGTGCACATACACACTGTTATTTTTTGTCTATTTCTTCAGGGGTACATTTAGATGGTGGTATTAGGGTTAGTGGTATTGTTTACTCCTTTGGTGAGGGAGTATAAAATGTGGTTTTATTTCTTCTTTAATAATTCTCATGTAGTAGAATAAAAATAAATTAACTAGTCAGAACATGATAAACTGCCAGAGTAAGAATCTCCCAATAGAACAATCATATATACAGCGTCCTCGTGGTGCCTGTGCCAATAATTCATTGTGTGATTGGTCGCATTACAATAGGGACATGTATATAAACCATATAGATAAAAACCCCAACAATTACAGCAAATGATACAAAAAGTTAGAAACATGTTACTTTAAAGACAAAACATTGTAACACTGAAAAATAGAGTTTAGAGCTTAGCAAGCTTCCTTTTTTTTGGATTTTAGAATTCTAGAAAAATGTCAAAAAAAAATAACGGTAACATAAAACGGAGCAAAAAATCATGGTGAACTTTCTTTCTTATTAGATACTCATCACCCGGGCATGGAATTGGGAACATGCAAAATCACCAAAACGTAATAACATTTCCTCACACAAGCTATTCAAGCTTCCGCATAACCTTCAAAAGTAGCCTTGTATATTTGGTAACATTCCAAAGTAGTTAACCCTCAAAGTAGATAACCTCAAAGTAGATACCCTCAAGTGATAACCTCAAAGAGGTACTCCTGCAAAGTAGATAACCCTCAAGTAGATACCCTCAAAGTAGGTAACCCCTCAAAGTAGGTAACCCTCAAAGTAGGTAACCTCAAAGTAGATAACCCTAAAGTAGATAAACCCTCAAAAGTAGGTAACCCTAAAGTAGTGTAACCCTCAAAGTAGATAACCCTCAAAGTGGTAACGCCTCCAAAATAGATTAACCCTCAAAGTAAGATAACCCTCAAAGTGTAACCCTCAAAGTAGATACCCAAAGTAGTAACCCCTCAAAGTAGATAACCCTCCAAGTAGATAACCCTCAAAGTAGGTAACCCTCACAGTATATACCCTCAAAGTAGATACCCTCAAGTAGATACCCCTCAAAGCTAATACCCTCAAGTAGATACCTCAAAGTAGATAACCTCAAAGTAGATAACCCTCAAAGTAGAGAACCTCCAAGTAGGTAACCCTCAAAGTTAAGATAACCCTCAAAGTATATCCTCTCAAAGTTAGATACCCTCAAAGTAGGATAACCCACAAGTAGCTAACCCTCAAAGTAGATACCCAGCTCAAGTAGGTTAACCCTCAAAGTGGTAACCCTCAAAGTATATACCCTCAAAGTAGAATAACCCTCAAAGTAGTTAACCGCCTCCAAGTAGGTTAACCCTCAAAGTAATAAAACCCTCAAAGTAGGTACCCACAAAGTAGTAACCCTCAAAGTAAGATACCCTATAAAGTAATAGACCCTCAAAGTAGATACCCTAGAAAGTAGCATAACCCTCAAAGTAGATCCCTAGACAGTAGATAACCCTCAAAGTAGATAACCCTCAAATAGATAACCTAGAAAGTAGATAACCCTCAAATGTCGATAACCCTCAAATAGTAACCCTCGAAAGTAGATAACCCTCAAGTAGCTTAAAACCCTCAAGTATATAACCTCAAGTAGATAACCCTAGAAAGTAGATACTCCTCAAAGTAGATAACCCTCAAAGTATCTAACCCCCTATAAAGTAGATACCCTCAAGTAGATAACCCTCAAAGTAGAATAACCCTAGAAAGTAATAACCCTCAAAGTAGAATAACCCTCAAGTTAGATAACCCCCTCAATAGAACCCTCAAAGTAGATAACCCTCAAAGTAGGTAACCCTCGAAAGTATATACCCCATCAAAGTAGAATAACCCTAGCAAGTATATACACTCAAAGTAGATAAACCCTCAAGTAGATAACCCTAGAAAGTAAGATACCTCAAGTAGATAACCCTCAAAGTAGATAACCCTCAAGAGATACCACCGCTCAAAGTAATAACCCTCAAAGTAGATCACCCTCAAAGTAGATAACCCTAAAAGTAGATAACCCTCAAAGTCGATAACCCTAGAAAGTAGAATTAATAGACCCCAAAGTAGATAACCCTAGAAAGTAGATACCTCAAAGTAGGATACCCTCAAAGTAGATAACCCTAAAGTAGATAACCCTCAAAGTAGATACCCTCAAGTAGATAACCCTCAAAGTAGATAACCCAGCAAAGTAGATCCACCCTCAAGTAGATACCCCTAGAAAGTAGATAACCCTCAAGTGATAACCCTCAAGAGATAGATGCCCCCTCAAAGGTAGATCAACCCTAAAGTAGATAACCCTAAGTAGATAACCTAGAAAGTAGATACCCCCAAAGTAGTATAACCCCAAAGAGATAACCCTCAAAGTAGATAACCCTCAAGTAGATAACCCCTATAAAGTAGATAACCTCAAAGTGATAACCCTCCAAATGTAGATACCCCAAAGTATTAAACCCCTCAAAGTAGATAACCCTCAAGTACGTAACCCCCCTCAAAGTAGATAACCCTCAAAGTAGATACCCTCAAAGTAGATACAACCCTCAAAGTAGATAACCCTCCAAAGTAGATAACCCTCCAAAGAGATAACCCTCAAAGTATATAACCCTCAAATTAGATACCCCTCAAGTAGATAACCCTAGCCCGCAAAGTAGATAACCCGCAAAGTAGAGATACCCTCACAGTAGATACCCTCAAAGTAGATAACCTCAAAGTAGATACCCCAAAGTAGATATCCTCAAAGTATATAATCCTCAAAGTAGATCACCCTCAAAGTATTAACCCTAGCAAAGTAGATTAACCCTCAAAGTAAGATAACTCCTCAAAGTATATAACCCTCAAAGTAGATAACCCAGAAAGTAGATAACCCTCAAAATTAGATAACCCTCAAATATATCCCCTCAAAGTAGATACCCTCAAAGGAGATAACCCTCAAAGTACGATACCTCAAGTAAATACCCTCAAAGTGATAACCTCAAAGTAGATAACCCTCAAACGTAGATAACCCCAAGTAGATAACCCTCAAATAGATAACCCTAGAAAGTAGATAACCCTCAAAGTAAGATACCCTAGAAAGTAGATAACCCTCAAATAGATAACCCTAGAAAGAGATAACCCTCAAATAGATACCCTCAAAGTAGATACCCTCAAGTAGATACCCTCAAAGTGATAACCCCAAATAGATACCCCTCAAAGTCGATACCCCTAGAAAGTAGATAACCCTCAAAGTAGATTAACCCTCAAAAGTAATAACCCCTCAAAGTAGATACCCTCAAAGTAGATAAACCTCAAAGTTAAGATAAAAACCCTCAAAGTAGATAACCCTCCAAAGTAGATAACCCTTCGAAAGTAGTTTAAACCCTCAAAGTAGATAACCCTTGAAAGTAGATAACCTTGAAAGTAGATAACCCAGTCAAAATAGATAACCCTCGAAAGGTAAATCCTTCGAAAGTAGTTAACCCTTGATTAGATACCCTAGAAAGTAGATAACCCCTCAAAGTAGATAACCCTTCGAAAGTAGATAACCCTCAAAGTAAATTCCTTCGAAGTATTTACCCTGAAAGTAGATACCTCTAAAAGTAGATAACCCTCAAAGTAGATAATCCATCAAAGTAGATAACCCTCGAAAGTAGATAACCTCAAAGTAAAAACACTTGAAAGTCGATAACCCTCAAAGTAGATACCCGAGAAAGGGGGAGATAACCCTAAAGTAGTAATAACCCAAAGTAGATAACCCTCTAAGTATAACCCTCACAGTAGAAAACTCCTTGAAAGTCGTAACCCTCACAGTAAATAACTTGAAAGTAGATAACCCTCGAAAGTAGATACCCCTGAAAGTAGATAACCCCTTGAAGTAAGCATAACCCTCAAAAATAGATAACCCTCTAAAGTAGATAACCGCTTGCAGTAAAGATACCCTTGAAAGTAGATAACCCTCAAGTAGATATACCTCAAAGTAGATAACCCCAAAAGTAAATCATACCTTCAAAAGCAAATAACCCTTGAAAGTCAAATGACCTTCGAAGTAGTTAACCCTTGAAAGTAGATACCCTTGACAGTAGATAACCCTCAAAGTAGCTAACCCGTCCAAGTAAATAACCTTCAAAAGTGACGAACCCTTGAAAGTAGATCACCCTGAACGTAGATAACCTCAAGTAGAGATAATCCTCAAAAAGTAATACCCTTCGAAAGTAGATAACCCTTGAAGTAGATACCCTTGAAAGTAGAAATCCTCAAAGAAATACCTTGAAAGTAGAATAACCCTGAATTAGATAACCCTCGAAAGTAGATAAAACCACTTGAAAGTGATAAACCCCAAAAATAGATAACCCTCGAAGTATATACCCTTGAAAGTAGATACCCTTGAAAGTAGATTAACCCTCACAGTAGATAACCCTCAACGTAGATAACCCTCAAAGTAAATACCTTCAAAAGCAAATAACCCTTGAAAGTAAATACCCTTCAGTAGTTAACCCTTGAAAGAGATACCACCTACCCTTGAAAGTAGAGACCCTCAAGTAGATAACCCGCAAGTCGATAACCCTCAAAGTAGATAACCCTCAAAGTAGATAACGCCTCGAAAGTAGTTAAACCCAAAGTATATAACCTTTGAAAGTAATATACCTTGAAGTAGATAACCCTCAAAAGTAATAACCCCGAAAGTAAATTCCTTCGAAAGTGGTTAACCCCTTGAAAGTAGATCCCCTAGAAGTAGATAACCTCAAAGTAGATACCCCGAAAGTAGATACCCTCAAAGTATTCCTTCGAAAGTAGTTTAACCCTTGAAAGTAATACCCTAGGAAAAGTAGTAACCCTCAAAAGTAGATAATCCTCAAGTAGATACCCTCGAAAGTAGATAACCCTCAAAGTAGAAAACCCTTGAAAGTCGATAACCCTCAAAGTAGATACCCTAGAAAGTAGATAACCCTCAAAAGTAGATACCTCAAGTAGATAACCCTCGTAAAGAGATTAACCCTCAACGTAGAAAACCCTTGACAGTCTACCCGCAAATTAATAAACCTTTGAAAGTAGATAACCCTCGAAGTAGATACCCCTTGAGTAGATAACCTTGAAAGTAATAGACGCCTCAAAAATAGATAACGCCTCGAAAGGTAGATACCCTTGAAAGTAATACCTTGAAAGTAGATAACCCTCAAAGGTAGATAACCCTCCCAAGTAAGATACCCTCAACGTAAATACCTTCAAACACATACCCTGAAAGTAAATACCTTCGAAAGAGTTAACCCTTGAAAGTGATACCCTTGAAAGTAGATACCCTCAAAGTAGATTAACCCTCAACGTAAAAATCACTTCAAAAGTTAGACGACCCGTGAAAGTAGATCCCTTGAAAGTAGATAACCCTCAAGTAGTATCCTCAAAGTAAATACCTGCGAAAGTAGATACAAACCCTTGAAGTAGAACCCTTGAAAGTATGATCTTCCTCAAAGTAAATACCATTCGAAAGTAGATAACCCTCAAAGTAGATAACCCCCAAGTAATACCTTCGAACGTAGTTAACCCTCGAAAGTATAACCCTTGAAGTAGATAACCCTCGAAAGTAAGTAACCCTCAAAAGGATAACCTCAAAGTAGATAACCCCAAAGTAGATAACCCTCAAGTAAAATACCTTAGAAAGTAGAAACACTTGAAAGTAGATACCCTTGAACGTAGATAACCCTCAAAGTAAAACTTCGAAAGTAGAAACCCTCAAAGTAAATACCTTCGAAATAACAACCCTTGAAAGTCGATACCCTTGAAAGTAGATAACTCTCAATTAAATACCTTCGAAAGTATTTAACCTTGAAAGTAGATACCCTTGAAGTAGATAACCTCAAGTAAATACCTTCGAAAGTAATAACCCTCAAAGTAGATAAACCCAAAGTAACTACCTTCGCAAGTATTTAACCCTCAAATAAATAACCCTTGAATCAGATAACCCTCAAAGTAGATAACCCTCAAAGTAGAATAACCCTCAAAGTAGATAACCCTCAAATCAATACCTTCGAAAGAGATTAACCCTTGAAAGTAGATACCCTTGAAAGTAGATACCCCTCAAAGTAAATACCTTCGAAAGTAGAATAACCCTCAAAGTAAATACCTTCGAAAGTAGAAAACTCCTTAAAGTAGATACTCCTTGAAAGTAGATAACTCTCAAATTAATACCTTCGAAAGTAGTTAACCCTTAAAGTAGATACCCTGGAAGTAATAACCCTTTACAGTAGATAACCCTCGAAAGTAGATAACCCTTGAAAGTCGATAACCCTTGAAGTAGATCCCTTGAAAGTAGTATAACCCTGAAAGTTGATAACCTTCGAAGTAGATACCTTTGAAAGTGTAGATAACACTTGAAAGTCGATAACCCTCAAAGTAAATACCTTTAAGTAGATAACCCTCAAAGTAGATAACCCTCAAAGTAGATAACCCTCAAAGTCAGATAACCCTCAAAGTAAATCCCTTCGCAAGTAGTTAACCCTTGAAAAGTAAGAATCACCCTTGAAAGTAGATAATAACCCTTGAAAGTAGATAATAACCCTCAAGTAAATCCTTCCATAAGTAGATACACTCGAAAGTAGATAACCAACCCTCGAAATTAGATACATAACCTCGAAATTAGATAACCCGCAAGTAAATACCTTCGAAAGTAGATAACCCTCGAAGTAGATTACCCTCGAAAGTAGATAACCCTCGCAATTAGATAAACCCTCGAAAGTAGATACCCTCGAAAGGAGATACCCTTGAGAGTAGATAACCCTTGAAAGTAGATAAAAAAAAACTCAAAAAACATCCAAAAAAAAGAAAAACAACAACCCTCCAATTAAATACCTTCACAGTAGATAACGCCTCGAAAGTATATCAACCCGCGAAAGTAGATAACCCTCGAAAGTAGAACCCTCGAAAGTAGATAACCCCGAAAGTAGATACCCTTGAGATTAGATAACCCCTTGAAAGTATAATACCCCTCAAAGTAGATAACCTCAAAATTAGATAACCCTCTAAAGTAGATAACCCTTTAAAGTAGATAACCCTCAAAGTATATAACCCCTTGAAAGTGATAACCTCAAAGTAAATACCTTTCAATAGATACCCTAGAAGTAGATAACCCTTCAAAGTAGATAACCCTTGAAAGTATGTAACCACTCGAAAGTAGATAACCCTTGAAGTAGATAACCCTCAAGTATATACCTTGAAAGTAGATACCCCGTGAAAGTAGATAACCTTGAAAGTAGATAACCTTGAAAGTAGATAACCCTCAAAGTATATAACCTTGAAAGTAGATATAACCCTCAAAGTAGATACAAGACGACAGTGGGTCTAGATAAGAACTGAACTAAGCTCTTTGTTTCTTATCTTTTAGATTCACTTTTGTCTTGGTAATGCACCTACTGATTGGAAAAAAGCCAATGTAATACCAATATTCAATAAAGGTAGTCATTCCCAGCCTGGTAACTATAGACCTGTAAGCCTAACAAAAGTGGTAGTGAAGGTGCTGGAAACTTTGTTACGGGATCATATCCTTGACTTTGTCTCCAGAACTGATCTTACACCACTACTTATCACCACTACAGCGGTGGATGTGATATATTTGGATTTTATGATGAAGACAGTAAGAAGTTAGATTCAGGTACAGCGGTGGATGTGATATATTTGGATTTTATGATGAAGCGAGTAAGAAGTTAGATTCAGGTACAGCGGTGGATGTAATATATTTGGATTTTATGATGGAGTAAGAAGGTAGATTCAGGTACAGCGGTGGATGTGATATATTTGGATTTTATGATGAAGTGAGTAAGAAGTTAGATTCAGGTACAGCGGTGGATGTGATATATTTGGATTTTATGATGAAGTGAGTAAGTTAGATTCAGGTACAGCGGTGGATGTGATATATTTGGATTTTATGATGAAGTGAGTAAGAAGTTAGATCAGGTACAGCGGTGGATGTGATATATTTGGATTTTATGATGAAGTGAGTAAGAAGTTAGATTCAGGTACAGCGGTGGATGTATATATTTGATTTTATGATGAAGTGTAAGAAGTTAGATTCAGGTACAGCGGTGGATGTGATAATTTGGATTTATGATGAAGTGAGTAGAAGTTAGATTCAGGTACAGCGGTGGATGTGATATATTTGGATTTTATGATGAAGTGAGTAAGAAGTTAGATTCAGGTACAGCGTGGATGTGATATATTTGGATTTTATATGAAGTGTAAGAAGTTAGATTCAGGTACAGCGGTGGATGTGATATATTTGGATTTTATGAGAAGTGAGTAAAGTTAGATTCAGGCACACATGGTGTGATATATTTGGATTTTATGATGAAGTGAGTGAGAAGTTAGATTCAGGTACAGCGGTGGATTGATATATTTGGATTTTTGATGAAGGAGTAAGAGTTATTCAGGTACAGCGGTGGATGTGATATATTTGGATTTTATGATGAAGAGTAGAAGTTAGATTCAGGTACAGCGGTGGATGTGATATTTTGGATTTATGATGAAGGAGTAAGAAGTTAGATTCAGGTACAGCGGTGGATGGTATATTTTGGATTTTATAATGAAGTAGTAAGAAGTTAGATTCAGGTACAGCGGTTGGATGTGATATATTTGGATTTTATGATGAAGTGAGTAAGAAGTTAGATTCAGGTACAGCGGTGGATGTGATATATTTGGATTTATGATGAAGTGATTAGAAGTTAGATTCAGTCAGCGTGGATGTGATATTTGGATTTTATGATGATGAGTAGAAGTTGATTCAGGTACAGCGTTGGATGTGATTATTTGGATTTATAGATAGTGAGTAAGAAGTTAGATTCAGGTACAGCGGTGGATGTGATAAATTTGGATTTTATGATGAATGATGAAAGTTAGATTCAGGTACAGCGGTGGATGTGATATATTTGGATTTTATGATGATGAGTGGAGAAGTTAGATTCGGTACAGCGGTGGATGTGATATATTGGATTTTATGATGAAGTGAGTGAGAAGTTAGATTCAGGTACAGCGGGGATGTGATATTTTGGATTTTATGATGAAGTGATAGATTAGATTCAGGTACAGCGGTGGATGTGATATATTTGGATTTTATGATGAATGAGTAAGAGTTAGATTCGTACAGCGGTGGATGTGATATATTTGGATTTTATGTGAAGGAGTAAGAAGTTAGATTCAGGTACGCGGTGGATGTGATATATTTGGATTTTATGATGAGTGAGTAAGAATTTAGATTCAGGTACAGCGGTGGATGTGATATATTTGGATTTTATGATGAGTGAGTAGAAGTTAGATTCAGGTACAGCGGTGGATGTGATATATTTGGATTTTATGATGATGAGTAAGAAGTTAATTCAGTACAGCGGTGATGTGATATATTTGATTTTATGTGAAGTGGTAAGAAGTTAGATTCAGGTACGCGGTTATGTGATATATTTGGATTTTATGATGAGTGAGTAAGAAGTTAGATTCAGGTACAGCGGTGGATGTGATATATTTGGATTTTATGATGAGTGAGTAAGAAGTTAGACAGGTACAGCGGTGGATGTGATATATTTGGATTTTATGATGAAGTGGTAAGAAGTTAGATTCAGGTACAGGGGTGGATGTGATATATTTGGATTTTATGATGAAGTGAGTAAGAATTAGATTCAGGTACAGCGGTGGATGTGATATATTTGGATTTATTGATGAAGTGAGTAAGAAGTTGATTCAGGTACAGCGGTGGATGTGATATATTTGGATTTATGATGAAGTGAGTAGAAGTTAGATTCAGGTACGCGTTGGATGTGATATATTTGGATTTAATGATAAGTAGTAAGAAGTTAGATTCAGGTAACAGCGGTGGATGTGTAATATTTGGATTTTATGATGAAGTGAGTAAGAAGTTAGATTCAGGTACAGCGGTGGATGTGATATATTTGGATTTTTATGATGAAGTGAGTAAGAAGTTAGATTCAGGTACAGCGGTGGATGTGATATATTTGGATTTTATGATGAAGTGAGTAAGAAGTTAGATTCAGGTACAGCGGTGGGTGTGATATATTTGGATTTTATGATGAAGAGTAAGAAGTTGATTCAGTACACGGTGGATGTGATATTTTGGATTTTATGATGAGTGAGTAAGAAGTTAGATTCAGGTACAGCGGTGGATGTGATATATTTGGATTTTATGATGAAGTGAGTAAGAAGTTAGATTCAGGTACAGCGTGGATGTGATATATTTGGATTTTATGATGAAGGAGTAGAAGTTAGATTCAGGTACAGCGTGGATGTGATATATTGGATTTTATGATGAAGTGAGTAAGAAGTTAGATTCAGGTACAGCGGTGGATGTGATTATTTGGATTTATGATGAAGAGTAAGAAGTTGATTCAGTACAGCGGTGGATGTGATATATTTGGATTTTATGATGAAGTGAGTAGAGAGTTAGATTCAGGTACAGCGGTGGATGTGATATATTTGGATTTTATGATGAAGTGAGTAAGAAGTTAGATTCAGTCAGCGGTGGTGTGATATATTTGGATTTTATGATGAAGTGATAAGAAGTAGATTCAGGTACAGCGGTGGTGTGATATATTTGGATTTTATGATGAAGTAGTAAGAAGTTAGATTCAGGTACACGGTGGATGTGATATATTTGGATTTTATGAGAAGTGAGTAAGAAGTTAGATTCAGGTACGCGGTGGATGTGATATTTTGGATTTTATGATGAAGTAGTAAGAAGTTAGATTCAGGTACAGCGGTGGATGTGATATATTTGGATTTTATGATGAAGTGAGTAAGAAGTTAATTCAGGACAGCGGTGGATGTGATATATTTGGATTTATGTGAAGTGAGTAAGAAGTTAGATTCAGGTACAGCGGTGGATGTGATATATTTGGATTTTAGATGAAGTGAGTAAGAAGTTAGATTCAGGTACAGCGGTGGATGTGATATATTTGGA
Source organism: Hymenochirus boettgeri (assembly GCA_019447015.1). Classification (NCBI taxonomy): domain Eukaryota; kingdom Metazoa; phylum Chordata; class Amphibia; order Anura; family Pipidae; genus Hymenochirus; species Hymenochirus boettgeri. The sequence goes on along the minus strand of JAACNH010000144.1, from coordinate 109,174 downwards.
TTTTATGATGAGTAGTAAGAAGTTGATTCAGGTACAGCGGTGGATGTGATATATTTGGATTTTATGATGAAGTGAGTAAGAAGTTAGATTCAGGTACAGCGGTGGTGTGATATTTTGGATTTTATATGAAGCGAGTAAGAAGTTAGATTCAGGTACAGCGGTGGATTTGATATATTTGGATTTTATGATGAAGTGAGAGTTAGATTCAGGTACAGCGGTGGATGTGATATATTTGGATTTTATATGAATTGAGTAAGAAGTTAGATTCAGGTACAGCGGTGGATGTAGATATTTGGATTTTATGATGAAGTGAGTAAGAGTTAGATTCAGGTACAGCGGTGGATGTGAAATATTTGGATTTTATGATGAAGTAGTAAGAAGTTAGATTCAGGTACAGCGGTGGATGTGATATATTTGGATTTTATGATGAATGAGTAAGAGTTAGATTCAGGTACAGCGGGTGGATGTGATATATTTGGATTTTATGATGAAGTGATAAGAAGTTAGATTCAGGTACAGCGGTGGATGTGATATATTGGATTTTATGATGAATGAAGTAAGAAGTTGATTCAGGTACAGCGGGGGATGGATATATTTGGATTTTATGATGAAGTGAGTTAAGAAGTTAGATTCAGGACAGCTGGATTGGATATATTTGATTTTATGTGAAGTAAGAAGTTAGATTCAGGTACAGCGTGATGTGATATATTTGGATTTTATAGAAGTGAGTAAGAAGTTAGATTCAGGTACAGCGGTGGATGTGATATATTTGGATTTTATGATGAAGTGAGTAAAGTTAGATTCGTACGCGGTGGATATGATAATTTGGATTTTATGGTGAAGTGAGTAAGAAGTTAGATTCAGGTACAGCGGTGGATGTGATATATTGGATTTTATGATGAATGAGTAAGAAGTTAGATTCAGGTACAGCGGTGGATGTGATATATTTGGATTTTATGATGAAGTGAGTAAGAAGTTAGATTCGTACGGCGGTGGAGTGATATATTTGGATTTTATGAGAAGTGAGTAAGAAGTAGATTCAGGTACAGCGGTGGATGAGATATATTTGGATTTATGATGAAGTGAGTAAGAAGTTAGATTCAGGTACAGCGGTGGATGTGATATATTTGGATTTTATGATGAAGTGAGTAAGAAGTTAGATTCAGGCACAGCGTGGATGTATATATTTGGATTTTATGATGAAGTAAGAAGTTAGATTCAGGTCCAGCGGTGGATGTGATATTTTGGATTTTTGATGAAGTGAGTAGAAGTTAGATTCAGGTACACGGGTGGATGTGATATATTTGGATTTTATGATGAAGTGAGTGAGAAGTTGATTCAGGTACAGCGGTGGATGTGATTTTTGGATTTTATGATGAAGTGAGTGAGAAGTTAGATTCAGGTACAGCGGTGGTGTGATATATTTGGATTTTATGATGAAGTGTGAGAAGTTAGATTCAGGTACAGCGGTGGATGTGATATATTTGGATTTTATGATGATAGTGAGTGAGAAGTTAGATTCAGTACAGCGGTGGATGTGTATATTTGGATTTTATGATGAAGTCAGTAAGAAGTTAGATTCAGGTACAGCGGTGGATGTGATATATTTGGATTTTATGATGAAGTGAGTAAAAGTTAGATTCAGGTACAGCGTGGGTGTGATATATTTGGATTTTATGATGAAGCGAGTAAGAAGTTAGATATCAGGTACAGCGGTGGATGTGATATATTTGGATTTTATGATGAAGTGAGTAAGAAGTTAGATTCAGGTACAGCGGTGGGTGTGATATATTTGGATTTTTGATGAAGTGAGTAAGAAGTTAGATTCAGGTACAGCGGTGGATGTGATATATTTGGATTTTATGATGAAGTGAGTAAGAAGTTAGATTCAGGTACAGCGGGGATGTGTATTGGATTTTATGAGAAGTGAGTAAGTAGTTAGATTCAGTACACGGTGGATGTGATATATTTGGATTTTATGATGAAGCGGAGAAGTTAGATCAGGTACGCGTGTGTGATATATTTGGATTTTATGATGAAGTGAGTAAGAAGTTAGATTCAGGTACAGCGGTGGATGTGATATATTTGGATTTTATGATAGTGAGTAAGAGTTGATTCAGGTACAGCGGGTGGATGTGATATATTTGGATTTTATGGAGAAGTGAGTAAGAAGTTAGATTCAGGTACAGGGTGGATGTGATATATTTGGATTTATGATGAACGAGTAAGAAGTTAGATTCAGGTACAGCGGTGGATGTGATATATTTGGATTTTATGATGAAGTGAGTAAGAAGTTAGATTCAGGTACAGCGGTGGATGTGATATACTTGGATTTTTCTAAAGCTTTTGATACTGTGCCACATAGGCGACTAATGTATAAACTGATATCCTGGCTGGGGGAAGCTATACAAATTATATGGTTGTTATGGTCTTGCCCTTGACCCAGTGCCTGGGTGGATTCCGTTGCTCAGTAGAGACCTGAGCATGTGTGACCCATCCAACAGCCAATCAGTAGTAACTAGAAAGGGAAAGTTTAAGTATAAACGTTGAATTTGACTTGAAGGGCTGCATTTTGGAAGGGAATATGTGTGTTTGCTGCTGATTTTAAAACTCAATAATGGGAATGATGAGTTTGTAGTGAACGCTTGTTTGGGACAAAAAAAACTATTGTGTGTACCCAGCCCAAAGTGGTGCTGATTTTGATCCAATCAATCAGAAAGCTAACATCTGATTGGTTAGGGAAAAATTAGCACCATTTTCAATGATAAGAACTTTTATTGAATCTCTCTGTATCTTTTTGATGATTGGTCAAAATTTGTTTTTTGTTACTTTAGTTACCCTTTAAGTATGGCTGCAACAGTAATGGATAAGTAGATCATGAGGTGTGTGTACCTGGGTCGGGTGAGGGGGTATGTCTTTTTTGTGTTTACAACCATAAAACTATCTTTTATTGAGGATAAATCTAAATTAGTTTTTTTTACTTAGTTACCCTTTAATATGGCTTCCATGGGAATGGAAAGGTAGGTCAGCATGTGGTGTACCTGGGTCTGTGTGGGGGGTTGGTGGTATCACCATGTATTTATGACCATGAAAAACTGTTTGAAATATCCACATTTGAGGTTGTTACCATTATAGTCTATGGGAAAAAATGTCCGGAAATTCACAGATAACGCTGTAACGCTTCCGCGGATTCCTTAGCTAGAAGATAGCACAGAAGAAGAAGAAGAAGAAAAAGAAGAAGAAGCCAAATTAATTACTAGGGCTGCACTGATTACATATAGACTGAATTCAATCCATATACAGTAAGCTTTACAGCAAATTGTTTTACTATGAGACTCTGGTTATATTCATGTGACATGTCTAGTCCATACGTATCTGATAGATCTGCTAATCTGGGGCTGATCTGATTGGTTTTATTCTACGTTACTGCTGAATTATCCATGGGGACAATGTTATTAATAGTCATCCTGTGATAGGTTTACTGATCTACCAATCCTAGTTAGACATTAACACAATCCCAGCCCAGGAGGGAACATCCCATCTAGATGATTGACACTTACCATCATCAGCCTTGGATAATGATAAAGATAAACAGAGAGTGATCAGTAGAAGGTAGAGGATCTTCATGGCTACACACGGTTATTCACCAGGACACTGCTTTGGGTTCTCAGTGAGGAGGTGATAATGTGTAAGGGACACTGACCTTGATATATATAGATATAGAGAGTGGGATCATGGGAGGTGGATACAGGGTTATTTAGACACAGACACTGAGAATCTTTAATTAAACAGATATTAATTAATAATCTAAAGCCAACAGGAACATTACAATTAAATAAACACCAAGATCCTGTTTCTAAAACAAATCTGTCCTTAGGTGTATCTGTCCACAGTGATACTGAACCTTTATATTAACCAGGTTGTCTATGGTCTGGTATTAAATTACCTAATTACATTCCTTTCATAGTCGAGTTATATAAAAATCCATTAGACAAATGTGTCATTTTTAAGGAGGGGAATTGGGGTCCCTGGTGATTTTCAAATTAAACAATGGGATTGATATAAAATCCAACATTTAAATCCTTAAAGCCCAGTTTGGTATTGATTCTACACAGTCCCTACACTGGTAGATACTACAAGATTGTATGAATATTAATATATCCACTAGTGAGTGGTAGGATGGGATGAAAATTTGCCTACCCATTATTAAGGTGCATAGACTTGTACATTTGTGGTTGCCGACCTACGGCGGACGATGTGTTTTCACAGTCATTTTGGCTGAAAATCGTGCAGTTTATGTTTGGTCCCCGTGATTGTACGTGTGTATGAGGATTTACACTACAAATAAATATCTGAATCCAAATGCCAATCAGTAGGATCTGTTAATCAATAAGGAACTTGTGTTTGAATACCAGTAATGTTTCATTTCCTGTCATTACCAATTGGCTTTAACACTGGTTACACATTATCTATAAAGGGACAATCCCATCTGTGAGAATGTTCACCATTGGGATTGGGAATGGTTGGTAATAATAAGTCACCAACAAGGCTATGTACAGAGTAGGATCTGTTAATCAATATGGAATTTGTGTTTTAATACCAGTAATGTTTCATTTCCTGTCATTACCAATTGGCCGGGGGTGTAACTGCAGGGACACAGCCCACCGCAATGTTGGATTCCGGGCCGCTGACCCCTGCCCTTCCCTCACCATAGGTCTCCAATGAAGGAAACATACGTGCGATCAGCTGTTTAAAAGAGTAGACCCGGACTTCTGGTTCAGTTCTGGTCTTTTAGACAGCTGATTGTGTGTATGTTTTCTTTATACATGTGATCAGCTGTTTAGAAACAGCAGCTGATTCTTGCCCCTGTTTCCTGTTCACCTGTCACTACTACCAGCAAGTTCCCAGACTCAGGGAAGAAAGTGAAGCCAATTTTGCCCAGCTAGACTATAACTCATTACCTGACAGATTGCATTTGCTATTTAGATCTGTTCTGTTCTTAAAGCTCCTTTTTACTCCCCCTTCTTCCTTTCCCATCCCCTTTAGTATGCTTACCAAATTCACCTTGCAACATTGTAGCCAGGTAGAGTGAGCTGAACTCAGTTGTAGTCTCGTGGGCAAATGTGTCTTCAGTTGTTTCCACAAGTCTGGAGACATTCTGGTAATAATTATTGTGATCAGTGGACCAAGAGTGGCTGTAGATTGTAGGGATGTATTCCAGAAATTCACTTCCACGTTAGAGGGATTTATAAAAAGAGCAAGGAAGAGAGGAAGGTAGGATGGCTGAGAAATCTCAAAACATTCAGATTTAGAAATGAAACACGTCTCATTTACCTGCTTTAATGTCTGAACCACGATTATGATACACACTTTACCCCAGAACAAACAGAACATAGACTAGGAGATATACTAAAGGAAGAGGGACTATTTGACTGAATTATTAACTTTTTACTTTATGTACTGTACTTATAAATATATAAACTTACTTACAGAGCTGAGTTTCCTATTTTAATATGGTATAGTCAAAATAGGAGGTTAAACTACACCTCCTATGATGTGCTGTTTGTAAAACACGTGACAGTCTTAGCCAATCAAAAAAAGGTTATATATATTACATAGGATGTGATGTGTATTGAAATGGGCATATACATCAAGGCTCCTTATGTACCACCTCCAGCCTGCAGGTGGTATCAGTGAGTAATAAAAGACAAGTCATGACTGCTCTAGGTAAAATGGAATAAATGGGCACCAGTGGTTATTAAATTTAAACAGTATATTATTTATTAACAGAACAATATTAACTAGAAAGGGAAAGTTTAAGTATAAACTTTGAATTTGGCTTGAAAGACCGCATTTTGGAAGGGAATTTGTGTGTTTTTTGATGATTGGTCAAAATTAGTTTTTTTGACTTTAGTTACCCTTTAAGTATGGCTGCCACAGTAATGGATAAGTAGATCAGTAGGTGTGTGTACCTGGGTCGGTTGAGAGTTAAAACATTTTTTTTTTTTGATGATTGGTCAAAATTCGTTTTTTTTTTACTTTAGTAACCCTTTAAGTATGGCTGCAACAGTAATGGAGGGGTAGGTCAGTAGCTGTGTATACCTGTATCACATTGGGGGTTAAAAAAACAACGTTTTTTAATTATTGATCAAAATTTGCTTTTTTGACTTTAGTTACCCTTTAAAGTATAGCTGCCACTGTAATGGATAAGTAGATCAGTAGGTGTGTGTACCTGGGTCTGGTTGAGGGGTATGTCTTTTTGTGTTTACAACCATAAAACTATATTTTATTGAGGATAAATCTAAATTAGTTTTTTTTTACTTTAGTTACCCTTTAAGTATGGCTGCCACAGTAATGGATAAGTAGATTAGTAGGTGTGTGTACCTGGGTCTGGTTGAGGGGGTATGTCTTTTTTGTGTTTAAAACCATAAAACTATCTTTTATTAAGGATAAATCTAAATTAGTTTTTTTTTACTTTAGTTACCCTTTAAGTATGGCTGCCACTGTAATGGATAAGTAGATCAGTAGGTGTGTGTACCTGGGTCTGGTTGAGGGAGTATGTCTTTTTTGTGTTTATAACCATAAAACTATCTTTTATTGAGGATAAATCAAAATTAGTTTTTTTTACTTTAGTTACCCTTTAAATATGGCTTCCATGGGAATGGAAAGGTAGGTCAGTAGGTGGGTGTACCTGTGTCTGTGTGGGGGGTTGGGGGTATCACCATTTGTGTTTATGACCATGAAAAAAAACTGTTTTGAAATATTCACATTTGAGGATTGTTACCATTATAGTCTATGGGAAAAAATGTCCGGAAATTCGCCGATAACGCCGTAACGCTTCCTCGGATTCCTCAGCTAGAAGACAGCACACTTCTCCTATATGCCCCGCACATCTGTACCGAATTTCATGTCTCTAGCTCAAAAACTGTGGGAGGAGATACGGTCCAAAAAAGCGGAAGAATAAAACGGAAGAAGAAGAAGAAATAGAAAGAACAGTAATTTGGCTTTCTCAAGCCATATTAATAACTATGGACAATGACTGACCACACCCCTGATCTCAGAACAATTTACCATATATTTTGTCATTTTATAAAACAGGCCAATATTTCAATACATATATATATTTCAACTGAGTGATGTCAAAATTGGCTAACAAATATAACTAGAAAGGGAAAGTTTAAGTATAAACTTTGAATTTGGCTTGAAGGGCTGCATTTTGCAAGGGAATATGTGTGTTTGTGCTGCAGATTTTAAAACTCAATAATGTCAATGATGAGGACATTGTTGTTTTTTACTTACCCTTTAAAAATGTCACATGCATTAAAGGTAGGTCAGTTGGTGTGTGTGTATTCATATCAGGTTGGGTGATAAAATACTAACTTTTTTGATGATTGGTCAAAATGAGTTTTTTTTACTTTAGTTACCCTTTACATATGGCTGCCATGGTAATGGATAAGTAGATCAGTAGATGTGTGTACCCGTGTCGGGTTGAGAGTTAAAAAAACAACAACTTTTTTGATGATTGGTCAAAATTCGTTTTTTTCCCCCTTTAGTTACCCTTTAAGTATGGCTGCCATAGTAATAGATAAGTAGATCAGTAGGTGTGTGTACCTGTGTCCGGTTGAGAGTTAAAAAAAAAACTTTTTTGATGATTGGGCAAAATTAGTTTTTTTTACTTTAGTTACCCTTTAAGTATGGCTGCAACAGTAATGGAGGGGTAGGTCAGTAGCTGTGTATACCTGTATCAAGTTGGGTGTTAAAAAAAAAAAAACATTTTTGGATTATTGGTCAAAATTTGCTTTTTTGACTTTAGTTACCCTTTAAAGTATGGCTTCCACAGTAATGGATAAGTAGATCAGTAGGTGTGTGTGCCTGGGTCTGGTTGAGGGGGTATGTCTTTTTTGTGTTTATAACCATAAAACTATATTTTATTGAGGATAAATCTAAATTAGTTTTTTTTTACTTTAGTTACCCTTTAAGTATAGCTGCCACTGTCATGGATAAGTAGATCAGTAGGTGTGTGTTCCTGGGTCTGGTTGAGGGGGTATGTCTTTTTTGTGTTTACAACCATAAAACTATTTTTTATTGAGGATAAATCTAAATTAGTTTTTTTACTTTAGTTACCCTTTAAGTATAGCTGCCACTGTCATGGATAAGTAGATCAGTAGGTGTGTGTACCTGGGTCTGGTTGAGGGGGGTATGTCTTTTTTGAGTTTACAACCACAAAACTATCTTTTATTGAGAATAAATCTAAATTAGTTTTTTTTTTAACTTTAGTTACCCTTTAAGTATGGCTGCCACAGTAATGGATAAGTAGATTAGTAGGTGTGTGTACCTGGGTCTGGTTGAGGGGGTATGTCTTTTTTGTGTTTATAACCATAAAACTATCTTTTTTTGAGGATAAATCTAAATTAGTTTTTTTGACTTTAGTTACCCTTTAAATATGGCTTCCATAGGAATGGAAAGGTAGGTCAGTAGGTGGGTGTACCTGGGTCTGTGTGGGGGGTTGGGGGTATCACCATTTGTATTTATGATCATGAAACAAACTGTTTTGAAATATCCACATTTAAGGATTGTTACCATTATAGTCTATGGGAAGAAATGTCCGGAAATTCGCCGATAACGCCGTAACGCATCCGCGGATTCCTTAGCTAGAAGATAGCACACTTCTCCTATATGCTCCGCACGTCTGTACCGAATTTCATGTCTCTAGCTCAAAAACTGTGGGAGGAGATACGGTCCAAAAAAGCGGAAGAATAAAACGGAAGAAGAAGAAGAAGAAGAAATAGAAAGAACAGGAATTTGGCTTTTTCAAGCCAAATTAATTATATTATATATGTATAAATTATAATATTAATACATATACTGTAGTTCTGGTTGGTACGGGGATACTATATAATATTGAGAATTACTGGTATTAATACATATACTGTAGTTCTTGTTGGTACAGGGATACTATATAATATTGAGAATTACTGGTATTAATACATATACTGTAGTTCTGGTTGGTACGGGGATACTATATAATATTGAGAATGACTGGTATTAATACATATACTGTAGTTCTGGTTGGTACATAGATACTATATAATATTGAGAATTACTGGTATTAATACAATCTGTATTCTGGTTGGTACAAGCAGGATACTATATAATAATGAGAATTACTGGTATTAATACATATACTGTAGTTCTGGTTGGTACGGGGGATACTATATAATATTGAGAATTGCTGGTATTAATACATATACTGTAGTTCTGGTTGGTACAGGGATGCTATATAATATTGAAAATTACTGGTATTAATACATATACTTTAGTTCTGGTTAGTACAGGGATACGATATAATATTGAGAATTACTGGTATTAATACATATACTTTAGTTCTGGTTAGTACAGGGATACTATATAATATTGAAAATTACTGGTATTACTACATATACTGTAGTTCTGGTTAGTACAGGGATACTATATAATATTGAGAATTACTGGTATTAATACATATACTGTAGTCCTGGTTAGTACAGGGATACTATATAATATTGAGAATTACTGGTATTACTACATATACTGTAGTTCTGGTTAGTACAGGGATACTATATAATATTGAGAATTACTGGTATTAATACATATACTTTAGGGTACGGGGAGACTGGATACTATATAATATTGAGAATTACTGGTATTAATACATATACTTTAGTTCTGGTTGGTACAGGGATACTATATAATATTGAGAATTACTGGTATTAATACATATACTGTAGTTCTGGTTGGTACAGGGATACTATATAATATTGAGAATAACTGGTATTAATACATATACTGTAGTTCTGGTTCGTACAGGGATACTATATAGGAGGCGTATGTATCCATCTTGTGTTTTAGCGTCTCAGAGAGAAATGTTGTGTAATTGTCAATGGTTCATGTTGTACTTGGATCGATATGGATTTTGAGGTTCTCTCCCAATCCTATTTAATGTGTTAGTGACGTCTGTCCATAGGCGCTTTACACTGCAAAACCAGAGGCCTGCACTACACTGATGATGGCTCAATAAGGCTGAAACCGGTCTGTAGTTGGCGCTCTGGTTTAGCCTTTAGCTTGTGGAATGCTGTAAAAGTCTTTTTAAAGATACAGAGTCCCTGAGAAACATGGAAATTACCCAGAAGTCTGTTTCTTATTTGCATATACTCTTATATTCTCTCCTATTTTACTTAAAGGGCATGTCCACCCCTTTTAAAAAAAATGTTATATGTTGTAGGGCTAGTTCCCCCAGCCCCAACCGCTATATTATATTTGTAAAAACATCCCCCATTCGTTACTTACCTTCCCTCGATCCTCCGCTGCAATGTCCAGCCTTCTGCTTGCACAGAACTGCTGAGAGGCAGCTAATCACAGACGCGGCTGCCGCCGGGAGGGAGAGGGAGGTAGGGAGTGATGGGCTGCTCTGAGCAAGCCAAAAACCTCTGAGAGGACAGTTCAGAGGTGGAAACAATTTCACTGGTGAGGTAAGGGTTTTTATACACTACACAGTGGGGCCAGTAGTGGGTTAAATTTTAGTTTTGGGGGTGGACATGCCCTTTAATTAATTAGTGACGTTTGCCTACAAGACAACGTCCATCCCAGATAAAGCCACATGTGTGCACCACGGACTATATTTATATTGCACCAAACCTGCTGAATGGAAGGACTACTTTATATAAATGTAATCTACATGGACTATTGGAGTATTGGTGTAAACACAGAGTAATGTGAACACAGAGTAACGTGAACACAGAGTAACGACCTACTAGGAAGTAACGTTGTGTTACTGATCCATTTGACCTTGGAGTGATATTGTTTAAGGCACATTTGTGCTCCTGGTAAATTACCTGACAATAGTAACATGGATTAGGAAAATAAAACACGCAGGTGAATTCAATAGACCGAGGACCAAACCTCTTTATTACAGTGACCAGGGGAAATGGACACAGATTGAGCAATAGACCCTCACATGGTTACAGTGCAGATAATTGGCTCTTTATGATAAAGATGGACATGACATCACCAATTAATACGTTTTTTGCAGCAATGATGGAACCTACATGATCCTATAGTTTCGTAAGTCGGAGGGCACCTTTTTCGGCAAATGCCTCCATCTCGATAACACTCCCTGGGAACAGACCCTGTAATAGAATGTACGAAGGAATATTATGATTGGCTTTCTAAAAGTTCATCATTTAGGACGAAACACACACACAGTAACAAAAGACACACATGTTATCTCACTAGACACTTGGCAGATAATGGAATCTAGGGGACGAACTGCTGGGACTGTGTGCAGATAGACATGTAACCAGCTCTTTAGTCCTTAAAGGGGAACTTCAATGCAAATACATATACTTTTAAGAAAAAAAGAGCAGTATTTTTCCATCCTAATGACCTTAACCTGCCCATTTAGCATTTTGTCTGCTCCTGTTTGCAGTACACCTAATAGAGACTGTTATGGTCTTGCCCGTGACCCAGTTCCTTGGTTGATTCAGTTGCTCAGTAGAGATCTGAGCATGTGTGACCCATCCAACAGCCAATCAGTAGTAAGCCAAGCTTTATGTAAAACACTCCTACCAATAGCCAAGCTTTGTGTAAAACACTCCTACCAATAGCCAAGCTCTGTGTAAAACACTCCTACCAATAGCCAAGCTTTGTGTAAACACTCCTAACCAATAGCCCAACTCTGTGTACACACAATCCTACCAATAGCCAAGCTCTGTGTAAAACACTCCTACCAATAGCCAAGCTCTGTGTAAAACACTCCTACCAATAGCCAAGCTCTGTGTAAAACACTCCTACCAATAGCCAAGCTCTGTGTAAAACACTCCTACCATAGCCAAGCCTGTGTAAAACACTCCTACCAATAGCCAGCTCTGTGTAAAACACTCCTACCAATAGCCCAGCTTTGTGTAAAACACTCCTACCAATAGCCAAGCTTTGTGTAAAACACTCCTACCAATAGCCAGCTCTGTGTAAAACACTCCTACCAATAGCCAAGCTCTGTGTAAAACACTCCTACCAATAGCCAAGCTTTGTGTAAAACACTCCTACCAATAGCCAAGCTCTGTGTAAAACACTCCTACCAATAGCCAAGCTCTGTGTAAACACCCTACCATAGCCAAGCTTTGTGTAAAACACTCCTACCAATAGCCAAGCTGTGTTAACACTCCTACCAATAGCCAACTGTGTAAAACACTCCACCAATAGCCAAGCTTGTTAAAAACACTCCTACCAATAGCCACCCTGTGTAAAACATTCCTACCAATAGCCAAGCTCTGTGTAAACACTCCTACCAATAGCCAAGCTTGTGTAAAACACTCTACCAATAGCCAAGCTTTGTGTAAAACACTCCTACCAATAGCCAAGCTTTGTGTAAACACTCCTACCAATACCAAGCTTTGTAAACACTCCTACCAATAGCCAAGCTCTGTGTAAAACACTCCCCCAATAGCCAAGCTCTGTGTAAAAACACTCCTACCAATACCCAAGCTCTGTGTAAAACACTCCTACCAATAGCCAAGCTCTGTGTAAAACACTCCTACCAATAGCCAAGCTCTGTGTAAAACACTCCTACAATGCCAAGCTTTGTGTAAAACACTCCTACCAATAGCCAAGCTCTGTGTAAACACCTCCTACCAATAGCCCAGCTTTGTAAACACTCCTACCATAGCCAGCTCTGTGTAAAACACTCCTACCAATAGCCAAGCTTTGTGTAAAACACTCCTACCATAGCCAAGCTCTGTGTAAAAAACACTCCTACCAATAGCCAAGCTTCTGTGTAAAACACTCCTACCAATAGCCAAGCTCTGTGTAAAACATCCTACCAATAGCCAAGCTCTGTGTAAACACTCCTACCAATAGCCAAGCTCTGTGTAAAACATCCTACCAATAGCCAGCTTTGTAAAACACTCCTACCAATAGCCAAGCTCTGTGTAAAACACTCCTACCAATAGCAAAGCTCTGTGTAAACACTCCTACCAATAGCCAGCTCTGTGTAAACACTCCTACCAATAGCCAAGCTCTGTGTAAAACACTCCTACCAATAGCCAAGCTTTGTGTAAAACACTCCTACCAATAGCCAAGCTCTGTGTAAAACACTCCTACCATAGCCAAGCTTCTGTGTTAAAACACTCCTACCAATAGCCAAGCTTTGTGTAAACACTCCTACCATAGCCAAGCTTGTGTAAAACATCCTACCAATAGCCAAGCTCTGTGTAAAACACTCCTACCAATAGCCAAGCTCTGTGTAAAACACTCCTACCAATAGCCAAGCTTTGTGTAAAACACTCCTACCAATAGCCAAGCTTTGTGTAAAACACTCCTACCAATAGCCAAGCTCTGTGTAAAACACTCCTACCAATAGCCAAGCTTTGTGTAAAACACTCCTACCAATCCCAGCTTTCTGTAAAACACTCCACCAATAGCCAAGCTCTGTGTAAAACACTCCTACAATAGCCAACTTTGTGTAAACACTCCTACCATAGCCAAGCTCTGTGTAAAACACTCCTACCAATAGCCAAGCTTGTTGTAAAACCTCCTACCAATAGCCAAGCTCTGTGTAAACACTCCTACCAATAGCCAAGCTCTGTGTAAAACACTCCTACCATACCAAGCTTTTGTGTAAAACACTCCTACCAATAGCCAAGCTTTGTGTAAACAATCTACCAATAGCCAAGCTTGGTGTAAAACACTCCTACAATAGCCAAGCTCTGTGTAAAACACTCCTACCAATAGCCAGCTTTGTGTAAAACACTCCTACCATAGCCAAGCTTTGTGTAAAACACTCCTACCAATAGCCAAGCTCTGTGTAAAACATCCTCTACCAATAGCCAAGCTTGTGTAAAACACTCCTACCATACCCAAGCTTTCTGTAAAACACTCCTACCAATAGCCAGCTCTGTGTAAAACACTCCTACCAATAGCCAACTTTGTGTAACAACTCCTACCAATAGCCAAGCTCTGTGTAAAACACTCCTACCATAGCCAACTTGGTTAAAACACTCCTACCAATAGCCAAGCTCTGTGTAAAACACCCTACCAATAGCCAAGCTCTGTGTAAAACACTCTCCTACCAATACCCAAGCTTTGTGTAAAACACTCCTACCAATAGCCAAGCTTTGTGTAAAACAATCCTACCATAGCCAACTTTTGTAAACACTCCTACCAATAGCCAGCTCTGTGTAAAAACACTCCTACCAATAGCCAAGCTTTGGTGTAAAACACTCCTACCAATAGCCAGCTCTGTGTAAAACACTCCTACCAATAGCCAAGCTCTGTGTAAACACTCCTACCAATAGCCAAGCTCTGTGTAAAACACTCCTACCAATGCCAAGCTCTGTGTAAAACACTCCTACCAATAGCCAACTCTGTGTAAAACACTCCTACCAATAGCCAAGCTTTGGTAAAACACTCTCTACCAATAGCCAAGCTCTGTGTAAAACACTCCTACCAATAGCCAAGCTCTGTGTAAACACTCCTACCCAATAGCCAAGCTCTGTGTAAACACTCCTACCAATAGCCAGCTCTGTTGTAAACACTCCTACCAATAGCCAAGCTTTGTGTAAAACACTCCATACCAATAGCCAAGCTCTGTGTAAAAAACTCCTACCAATGCCAACTCTGTGTAAAACACTCCTACCAATAGCCAAGCTCTGTGTAAACAACCCTACAATACCAGCTTGTGTAAAACATTCCTACCAATAGCCAAGCTTTGTGTAAAACCTCCTACCAATAGCCAAGCTTTGTGTAAAACACTCCTACCATAGCCAAGCTCTGTGTAAAAACACTCCTACCATAGCCAAGCTCTGTGTAAAACACTCCTACCAATAGCCAAGCTCTGTGTAAAACAATCCTACCAAAACCAGCTTTGTGTAAAACACTCCTACCAATAGCCAAGCTTTTGTGTAAAACAATCCTACCAATAGCCAAGCTTTGTGTAAAAACACTCCTACCAATAGCCAAGCTCTGTGTAAAACACTCCTACCAATAACCAAGCTCTGTGTAAACACTCCTACCAATAGCCAAGCTCTTGTGTAAAACACTCCTACAATAGCCAAGCTCTGTGTAAACACCCTACCAATAGCCAAGCTCTGTGTAAAACACTCCTACCAATAACCAAGCTTTGTGTAAAACACCCTACCAATAGCCAAGCTTTGTGTAAAACATCCTACCAATAGCCAAGCTCTGGTAAAACACTCCTACCATAGCCAAGCTTGTGTAAAACACACTCCTACCATAGCCAGCTTGTGTAAAACACTCCTACCAATAGCCAAGCTCTGTTAAAACACTCCTACCATAGCCAGCTCTGTGTAAAACCTCCTACCAATGCAAGCCTGTAAACAGCCAGTCTGTGTAAAACACTCCTACAATAGCCAAGCTGTGAAAACACTCCTACCAATAGCCAAGCTCTGTGTAAAACACTCCTACCAATAGCCAAGTCTCCTGTGTAAAACACTCCTACCAATAGCCAAGTCTGTGAAACAACTCCTACCAATAGCCAACTCTGTGTAAAACCACTCCTAACCAATAGCCAAGCTCTGTGTAAACACTCCTACCATAGCCAAGCTCTGTGTAAACACTCCTACCAATAGCCAGCTGTGAAAAACTCCTACCAAGCCAGTCTGTGTAAAACACTCCTACCAATAGCCAAGCTCTGTGTAAAACACTCTACCAATAGCCAAGCTGTGAAAACACTCCTACCAATAGCCAAGCTCTGTGTAAAACACTCCTACCAATAGCCAAGCTGTGAAAACACTCCTACCAATAGCCAAGCTTTGTGTAAAACACTCCTACCAATAGCCAAGCTCGTGTAAAACACTCCTACCAATAGCCAAGCTCTGTGTAAAACACTCCACCAATAACCAAGCTCTGTGTAAACACTCCTACAAAGCCAAGCTCTGTGTAAAACACTCCTACCAATACCAAGCTCTGTGTAAACACCCTACCAATAGCCAATCTGTGAAAACACTCCTACCATAGCCAGCTCTGTAAACACCCTACCAATAGCCAAGCTCTGTGTAAAACACTCCTACCAATAGCCAAGCTCTGTGTAAACACTCCTACCAATAGCCAAGCTCTGTGTAAAACACTCCTACCAATAACCAAGCTCTGTGTAAAACACTCCTACCAATAGCCAAGCTCTGTGTAAAACACTCCTACCAATAGCCAGCTTTTGTAAACATCCTACCAATAGCCCAGCTCTGTGTAAACATCCTACCATACCAACTCTGTGTAAAACACTCCTACCATAGCCAAGCTTGTGTAAAACACTCCTACCATAGCCAAGCGCTGTGTAAACACCCTACCAATAGCAAGCTCTGTGTAAAACACTCCTACCAATAGCCAAGCTCTGTGTAAAACACTCCTACCAATGCCAAGCTCTGTGTAAAACCCTCCTACCAATAGCCAAGCTCTGTGTAAACACTCCTACCAATAGCCAAGCTCTGTGTAAAACACTCCCCCAATAGCCAAGCTCTGTGTAAACACTCCTACCAATAGCCAAGCTTTGTGTAAAACACTCCTACCAATAGCCAAGCTTGTGTAAAACACTCCTCCAATAGCCAACTCTGTGTAAAACACTCCACCAATAGCCAAGCTTGTGTAAAACACTCCTACCAATACACCAGCTCTGTGTAAACACTCCTACCAATAGCCAAGCTCTGGTAAAACACTCCTACCAATAACCAACTCTGTGTAAAACACTCCTACCAATAGCCAAGCTCTGTGTAAAAACACTCCTACAATACCAGCTCTGTGTAAACACTCCTACCAATAACCAAGCTCTGTGTAAAACACTCCTACCAATAGCCAAGCTCTGTGTAAAACACTCCTACCAATAGACCAAGCTCTGTGTAAACAACTCCTACCAATACCAAGCTCTGTGTAAACACTCCTACCAATAACCATCGTGTGTAAAACACTCCTACCAATACCAAGCTCTGTGTAAAACACTCCTACCAATAGCCAAGCTTTGAAAACACTCCTACCAATAGCCAAGCTCTGTGTAAAACACTCCTAACCAATAACCAACTCTGTGTAAAACAATCCTACCAATAGCCAAGCTCTGTGTAAAACACTCCTACCAATAACCAGCTCTGTGTAAAACACCTCCTACCAATAGCCAAGCTCTGGTTAAAACACTCCTACCATAGCCAAGCTCTGTGTAAAACACTCCTACCAATAGCCAAGCTTGTGTAAAACACCCTACCAATAGCCAAGCCTGTGTAAAACACTCCTACCAATAGCCAAGCTCTGTGTAAAACATCCTACTACCAATAACCAAGCTCTGTGTAAAACACTCCTACCAATAGCCAAGCCGTCTGTGTAAACACTCCTACCAATAGCCAAGCTCTGTGTAAACACATCCTACCAATAACCAAGCTCTGTGTAAAACACTCCTACCAATAGCCAAGCTCTGTGTAAAACACTCCTACCAATCGCCAAGCTCGTGTAAAACACTCCTACCAATAGCCAAGCTCTGTTAAAACACTCTCACCAATAGCCAAGCTCGTGTAAAACACCCTACCATACCAACCTGTGAAAACACTCTACCAATAGCCAAGCTTTGTGTAAAACCTCCTACCAATAGCCAAGCTTGTGTAAACACTCCTACCAATAGCCAAGCTCTGTGTAAAACAATCCTACCAATAACCAAGCTCTGTGTAAAACATTCCTACCAATAGCCAACTCTGTGTAAAAACAATCCTACCAATAACCAGCTCTGTGTAAAACACTCCTACCAATAGCCAAGCTCTGTGTAAAACACCTCCTACCATAGCCAAGCTCTGTGTAAAACACTCCACCAATAGCCAAGCTCTGTGTAAAACACTCCTACCAATAGCCAAGCTCTGTGTAAAACACTCCTACCAATAGCCAACTCTGTGTAAAACACTCCTACCAATAGCCAAGCTTTGTGTAAAAACACTCCTACCAATAGCCAAGCTCTGTGTAAAAAAACTCCTACCAATAGCCAAGCTCTGTGTAAACACTCCTACCAATAGCCAAGCTTGTGTTAAAACCACTCCTACCAATACCAAGCTCGGTGTAAACAATCCTACCAATACAAGCTCGTGTAAAACACTCCTACCAATAGCCAAGCTCTGTGTAAAACACTCCTACCAAAGCAAGCTCTGTGTAACACATCCTACCAATAGCCAGCTCTGTGTAAACAACTCCTACCAATAACCAATCCTGTGTAAAACACTCCTACCAATAGCCAAGCTTTGTGTAAACACTCCTACCAATAGCCAAGCTTGTGTAAAACACCCTACCAATAGCCAAGCTCTGTGTAAACACTCCTACAATAGCCAGCTTGTGTAAAACACTCCTACCACCAATAGCCAGCTCTGTGTAAAACACTCCTACCAATAGCCAAGCTCTGTGTAAAACACTCCTACCAATAGCCAGCTCTGTGTAAAAACACTCCTACCAATAGCCAAGCTCTGTGTAAAACACATCCTACCAATAGCCAAGCTTTGTGTAAAACACTCCTACCAATAGCCAAGCTCTGTGTAAACACTCCTACCAATAGCCAAGCTTTGTGTAAAACACTCCTACCAATAGCCAAGCTCTGTGTAAAACAATCCTACCAATAGCCAAGCTTTGTGTAAAACACTCCTACCAATAGCCAAGCTTTAGTAAACAATCCTACATAGCCAAGCTTGTGTAAAACACTCCTACCAATAGCCAAGCTTTTATGTAAACAATCCTACCAATAGCCAAGCTCTGTGTAAAACACTCCTACCAATAGCCAAGCTTTTGTAAAACACTCCTACCAATAGCCAAGCTTTTGTAAACATCCTACCAATAGCCAAGCTTTGTTGAAAACACTCCACCAATAGCCAAGCTCTGTGTAAAACCAATCCTCCAATAGCCAAGCTTTGTGTAAAACACTCCTACCATACCAACTCTGTGTAAACAATCCTACCAATAGCCAACTTGTGTAAACACTCCTACCAATAGCCAAGCTCTGTGTAAAACACTCCTACCAATAGCCAAGCTTGTGTAAACACTCCTACCATACCGTCTTGTGTAAAACACTCCTACCAATAGCCAACTTTGTGTAAAACACTCCTACCAATAGCCAAGCTCTGTGTAAAACACTCCTACAATAACAACTTCCTGTGGAAACACTCCTACCAATAGCCAAGCTTTGTGTAAAACACTCCTACCAATAGCCAAGCTGTGTAAAACACTCCTACATAGCCAAGCTCTGTGTAAAACACTCCTACCAATAGCCAAGCTCTGGGTAAAACACTCCTACCAATACCAAGCTCTGGTAAACACTCCTACCAATACCAAGCTCTGTGTAAACATCCTACCAATAGCCAGCTTTGTGTAAAACACTCTACCAATAGCCAAGCTCTGTGTAAAACACTCCTACCAATACCAAGCTCTGTGTAAAACACTCCTACCAATACCAGCTCTGTTAAAACTCCTACCATAGCCAAGCTCTGTGTAAAACACTCCTACCATAACCAAGCTCTGTTAAAACACTCCTACCAATAGCCAAGTCTGTGTAAAACACTCCTACCATAGCCAAGCTCTGTGTAAAACACTCCTACCAATAGCCAAGCTCTGGTAAAACACTCCTACCAATAGCCAAGCTCTGTGTAAAACATTCCTACCAATAGCCAAGCTCTGTGTAAACACTCCTACCAATAACCAAGCTCTGTGTTAAAACACTCCTACCAATACCAAGCTCTGTGTAAAACACTCCTACCAATACCAAGCTCTGTGTAAAACACTCCTACCAATACCAAGCTCGTGTAAACCTCCCCAATAGCCAAGCTCTTGTGTAAAAACACTCCTACCATAGCCAAGCTCGTGTAAAACATCCTACCAATAGCCAAGCTCTGTGTAAAACATTCCTACCAAAGCCAAGCTCTGTGTAAAACACTCCTACCAATAGACCAAGCTCTGTGTAAAACACTCCTACCAATAACCAAGCTCTGTGTAAACCACTCCTACCAAGCCAAGTTTGTGTAAAACACTCCTACCAATAGCCAACTCTGTGTAAAACATTCCTACCAATAGCCAAGCTTGTGTAAAACACTCCTACCAATAACCAACTCTGTGTAAAACACTCCTACCAATAGCCACTCTGTGTAAAAACACTCCTACCAATAGCCAAGCTTGTGTAAACATCCTACCAATACCAAGCTCTGTGTAAAACACTCCTACCAATAACCAAGCTCTGTGTAAACACATCCTACCAATAGCCAAGCTTTGTGTAAAACACTCCTACCAATAGCCAAGCTCGTGTAAAACATCTACCACAACCAAGCTCTGTGTAAAAAACACTCCTACCAATACCAAGCTCTGTGTAAAACACCCTACCAATAGCCAAGCTCTGTGTAAAACATTCCTACCAATAGCCAAGCTCTGGTAAAACACTCCTACCAATACCAAGCTCTGTGTAAAACACTCACCAATAGCCAAGCTTTGGTTAAAACACTCCTACCAATAGCCAAGCTTTGTGTAAAACACTCCTACCAATAGCCAAGCTCTGTGTAAAACACTCCTACAATAGCCAAGCTTTGTGTAACACTCCACCAATAGCCAAGCTCTGTGTAAAACACCTCCTACCAATAGCCAACTCTTTGTAAAACACTCCTACCAATAGCCAAGCTCTTTGTAAAACACTCCTACCAATACCAAGCTCTGTGTAAAACAATCCTACCAATAGCCAAGCTTTGTAAACACTCCTAACCAATAGCCAACTCTGTGTAAAAACACTCCTACCCAATAGCCAAGCTTTGTGTAAACACTCCTACCAATAGCCAAGCTGCTGTGTAAAAACATCCTACCAATAGCCAAGCTTTGTGTAAAACACTCCTACCATAGCCAAGCTTTTGTAAAAACAATCCTACCAATAGCCAAGCTTTGTGTAAAACACTCCTACCATAGCCAAGCTCTTGTGTAAAACCTCCACCAATAGCCAAGCTCTGTGTAAAACACTCCTACCAATAGCCAAGCTCTTGTTAAACACTCCTACCAATAGCCAAGCTTTTGTAAAACAACCTACCAATAGCCAAGCTTTGTGAAAACACTCCCACCAATGCCAAGCTCTGTGTAAAACAATCCTACCAATAGCCAAGCTTTGTGTAAAACACTCCTACCAATAGCCAAGCTCTGTGTAAAACAATCTACCATACCATTGTTAAACACTCCTACCAATACCAAGCTCTGTGTAAAACACATTCCTACCAATAGCCAAGCTTTGTGTAAACACTCCTACCAATAGCCAAGCTTTGTGTAAAACATCCTACCAATAGCCAAGCTCTGTGTAAAACACTCCTACCAATAGCCAAGCTCTGTGTAAAACACTCCTACCATAACCAAGCTCTGTGTAAAACACTCCTACACCAATAGCCAAGCTCTGTGTAAAACACTCTACCAATAGCCAGCTTTGTGTAAAACACTCCTACAAGCCAAGCTCTGTGTAAAACACTCCTAACCATAGCCAAGCTCTGTGGTAAAACACTCCTACCAATAGCCAAGCCTGTGTAAAACCTCCTACCAATAGCCAAGCCCTGTGTAAAACATCCTACCAATAGCCAAGCTTTGTAAAACACTCCTACCAAAGCCAAGCTCTGTGTAAAACACTCCTACCAATAGCCAAGCTCTGTGTAAAACACTCCTACCAATAGCCAGCTCTGTGTAAAACATTCCTACCAATAGCCAAGCTCTGTGTAAAACACTCCTACCAATAACCAAGCTCTGTGTAAAACACACCTCCAACTAGCCAAGCTTTTGTGTAAAACACTCCTACCAATAGCCAAGCTCTGTGTAACACACTCCTACCAATAGCCAAGCTCTGTGTAAAACACTCCTACCAATAGCCAAGCTCTGTTGTAAAACATCCTACCAAGCCAAGCTCTGTGTAAAACACTCCTACCAATAACCAAGCTCTGTGTAAAACACTCCTACCATACCAAGCTCTGTGTAAACACTCCTACCAATAGCCAAGCTCGGTGTAAAACACTCTACCAATAACCAGCTCTGTGTAAAACACTCCTACCAATAGCCAAGCTTGTGTAAACACTCTACCAATAGCCAGCTCTGTGTAAATCTACCAATAGCCAAGCTCTGTGTAAAACACTCTACCAATAGCCAAGCTCTGTGTAAACACTCCTACCAATACCAAGCTCTGTGTAAAACACTCCTACCAATACCAAGCTCTGTGTAAAACACTCCTACCAATAGCCAAGCTTGTGTAAAACACTCCTACAATAGCCAAGCTCTGTGTAAAACATTCCTACCAATAGCCAAGCTCTGTGTAAAACACTCCTACCAATAGCCAAGCTCTGTGTAAACAATCCTACCAATAGCCAAGCTCTGTGTAAAACACTCTCACAATAGCCAAGCTTGTGAAACATTCCTACAATAAACCAAGCTCTGTGTAAAACACTCCTACCAATAGCCAAGCTCTGGTAAAACACTCCTACCATAGCAAGCTCTGTGTTAAAAACACTCCTAACCAATAGCCAAGCTCTGTGTAAAACACTCCTACCAATAGCCAAGCTCTGTGTAAAACACTCCTACCAATAGCCAAGCTTTATGTAAAACACTCCTACCAATAGCCAAGCTCTGTGTAAAATATTCCTACCAATAGCCAAGCTCTGTGTAAAACACTCCTACCAATAGCCAAGCTGTGTTTCAACCCTCCTATACCAATAGCCAATCCTCGTGTAAAACACTCCACCAATACCAAGCTTGTTAAAAACACTCCTACCAATAGCCAACTGTGTAAAACATTCCTACCAATAGCCAGCTCTGTGTAAACACTCCTACCAATAGCCAAGCTTGTGTAAAACACTCTACCAATAGCCAAGCTCTGTGTAAAACACTCCTACCATAGCCAAGCTTTGTGTAAAACACTCCTACCAATAGCCAAGCTTGTGTAAACACTCCTACCAATACCAAGCTCTGTGTAAAACATCTCCCCCAATAGCCAAGCTCTGTGTAAAAAACTCCTACCAATACCCAAGCTCTGTGTAAAACACTCCTCACCAATAGCCAAGCTCTGTGTAAAACACTCCTACCAATAGCCAAGCTCTTGTGTAAAAACTCCTACAATAGCCAAGCTTTGTGTAAAACACTCCTACCAATAGCCAAGCTCTGTGTAAAACACTCCTACCAATAGCCAGCTTGTGTAAACACTCCTACCATAGCCAGCTCTGTGTAAAACACTCCTACCAATAGCCAAGCTTTGTGTAAAACACTCCTACCAATAGCCAAGCTCTGTGTAAGAAAAACACTCCTACCAATAGCCAAGCTTCGTGTAAAACACTCCTACCAATAGCCAAGCTTGTGGTAAAACATCCTACCAATAGCCAAGCTCTGTGTAAACACTCCTACCAATAGCCAAGCTCTGTGTAAAACATTCCTACCAATAGCCAAGCTTTGTAAAACACTCCTACCAATAGCCAAGCTCTGTGTAAAAACACTCCTACCAATAGCAAGCTCTGTGTAAACACTCCTACCAATAGCCAAGCTCTGTGTAAACACTCCTACCAATAGCCAAGCTCTGTGTAAAACACTCCTACCAATAGCCAAGCTTTGTGTAAAACACTCCTACCAATAGCCAAGCTCTGTGTAAAACACTCCTACCAATAGCCAAGCTTTGTGTAAAACACTCCTACCAATAGCCAAGCTCTGTGTAAACACTCCTACCATAGCCAAGCTTTGTAAACATCTACCAATAGCCAAGCTTGTGTAAAACACTCCTACCAATAGCCAAGCTCTGTGTAAAACACTCCTACCAATAGCCAAGCTCTGTGTAAAACACTCCTACCAATAGCCAAGCTTTGTGTAAAACACCCTACCAATAGCCAAGCTCTGTGTAAAACACTCCTACCAATAGCCAAGCTTTGTGTAAAACACTCCTACCAATACCCAAGCTTTCTGTAAAACACTCCTACCAATAGCCAAGCTCTGTGTAAAACACTCCTACCAATAGCCAAGCTTTGTGTAAACACTCCTACCATAGCCAAGCTCTGTGTAAAACACTCCCTACCAATAGCCAAGCTTGGTTGTAAAACCTCCTACCAATAGCCAAGCTCTGTGTAAACACTCCTACCAATAGCCAAGCTCTGTGTAAAACACTCCTACCATATCCAAGCTTTTGTGTAAAACACTCCTACCAATAGCCAAGCTTTGTGTAAACAACTCCTACCATAGCCAGCTTGTGTAAAACACTCCTACAATAGCCAAGCTCTGTGTAAAACACTCCTACCAATAGCCCAGCTTTGTGTAAAACACTCCTACCATAGCCAAGCTTTGTGTAAAACACTCCTACCAATAGCCAAGCTCTGTGTAAAACATCCTCTACCAATAGCCAAGCTTGTGTAAAACACTCCTACCATACCCAAGCTTTTGTAAAACACTCCTACCAATAGCCAAGCTCTGTGGTAAAACACTCCTACCAATAGCCAAGCTTTGTGTAAAACACTCCACCAATAGCCAAGCTCTGTGTAAAACACTCCTACCATAGCCAAGCTTTTAAAACACTCTCCTACCAATAGCCAGCTTTGTGTAAAACACCCTACCAATAGCCAAGCTCTGTGTAAAAACACTCCCTACCAATACCCAAGCTTTGTGTAAAACACTCCTACCAATAGCCAAGCTTTGTGTAAAACATCCTACCAATAGCCCACTGTGTAAACACTCTACCATAGCCAAGCTCTGTGTAAAACACTCCTACCAATAGCCAAGCTTTGGTGTAAAACACTCCTACCAATAGCCAAGCTCTGTGTAAAACACTCCTACCAATAGCCAAGCTTGTGTAAAACACTCCTACCAATAGCCAAGCTCTGTGTAAAACACTCCTACCAATCGCCAAGCTCTGTGTAAAACACCTCCTACCAATAGCCACTCTGTGTAAAACACTCCTACCAATAGCCAAGCTTTGGTTAAAACACTCTCTACCAATACCAAGCTCTGTGTAAAACACTCCTACCAATAGCCAAGCTCTGTGTAAAACATCCTACCCAATAGCCAAGCTCTGTGTAAACACTCCTACCAATAGCCAGCTCTGTTGTAAAACACTCCTACCAATAGCCAAGCTTTGTGTAAAACACTCCAACCAATAGCCAAGCTCTGGTAAAAAACTCCTACCAATAGCCAAGCTCTGTGTAAAACACTCCTACCAATAGCCAAGCTCTGTGTAAACAACTCCTACAATACCAGCTTGTGTAAAACATTCCTACCAATAGCCAAGCTTTGTGTAAAACACTCCTACCAATAGCCAAGCTTTGTGTAAAACACTCCTACCATAGCCAAGCTCTGTGTAAAAACACTCCTACCATAGCCAAGCTCTGTGTAAAACACTCCTACCAATAGCCAAGCTCTGTGTAAAACATCCTACCAAAACCAAGCTTTGTGTAAAACACTCCTACCAATAGCCAAGCTTTTGTGTAAAACAATCCTACCAATAGCCAAGCTTTGTGGTAAAAAACACTCCTACCAATAGCCAAGCTCTGTGTAAAACACTCCTACCAATACCAAGCTCTGTGTAAAACACTCCTACCAATAGCCAGCTCTTGTGTAAAACACCTACAATAGCCAGCTTGTGTAAACACCCTACCAATAGCCAAGCTCTGTGTAAAACACTCCTACCAATAACCAAGCTTTGTGTAAAACACCCTACCAATAGCCAAGCTTTGTGTAAAACATCCTACCAATACCAAGCTCTGTGTAAAACACTCCTACCAATAGCCAAGCTCTGTGTAAAACACACTCCTACCAATAGCCAGCTCTTGTGTAAAACACTCCTACCAATAGCAAGCTCTGTGTAAAACACTCCTACCTAGCCAAGCTCTGTGTAAAACCTCCTACCAATAGCCAAGCCGTGTAAACCTCCTCCAATAGCCAAGCTCTGTGTAAAACCCTCCTACAATAGCCAAGCTGTGAAAACACTCCTACCAATAGCCAAGCTCTGTGTAAACACTCCTACCAATAGCCATCTCCTGTGTAAAACACTCCTACCAATAGCCAAGTCTGTGAAACAACTCCTACCAATAGCCAAGCTCTGTGTAAAACCCTCCTATACCAATAGCCAAGCTCTGTGTAAACACTCCTCCATAGCCAAGCTCTGTGTAACACCTCCTACCAATAGCCAGCTGTGAAAAACTCCTACCAAAGCCAGTCTGTGTAAAACACTCCTACCAATAGCCAAGCTCTGTGTAAAACACTCCTACCAATAGCCAAGCTGTGAAAACACTCCTACCAATAGCCAAGCTCTGTGTAAACACTCCTACCAATAGCCAAGCTGTGAAACACTCCTACCAATAGCCAAGCTTGTGTAAAACAACTCCTACCCAATAGCCAAGCTCGTGTAAAAAACACTCCTACCAATAGCAAGCTCTGTGTAAAACACCTCCGACCAATAACCAAGCTCTGTGTAAACACTCCTACAATAGCCAGCTCTGTGTAAAACACTCCTACCAATAACCAAGCTCTGTGTAAACACCCTACCAATAGCCAACTGTGAAAACACTCCTACCATAGCCAGCTCTGGTAAACACCCTACCAATAGCCAAGCTCTGTGTAAAACACTCCTACCAATAACCAAGCTCTGTGTAAACACTCCTACCAATAGCCAAGCTCTGTGTAAAACACTCCTACCAATAACCAAGCTCTGTGTAAAACACTCCTACCAATAGCCAAGCTCTGTGTAAAACACTCCTACCAATAGCCAGCTTTTAAACATCCTACCAATAGCCACTCTGTGTAAACATCCTACCATACCAACTCTGTGTAAAACACTCCTACCAATAGCCAGCTTGTGTAAAACACTCCTACCATAGCCAGCCTGTGTAAACACCCTACCATAGCAAGCTCTGTGTAAAACACTCCTACCAATAGCCAAGCTCTGTGTAAAACACTCCTACCAAGCCAAGCTCTGTGTAAAACACTCCTACCAATAGCCAAGCTCTGTGTAAACACTCCTACCATAGCCAAGCTCTGTGTAAAACACTCCACCCAATAGCCAAGCTCTGTGTAAACACTCCTACCAATAGCCAAGCTTTGTGTAAAACACTCCTACCAATAGCCAAGCTTGTGTAAAACACTCCTCCCAATAGCCAACTCTGTGTAAAACACTCCACCATAGCCAAGCTTTGTGTAAAACACTCCTACCAATACACCAAGCTCTGTGTAAACACTCCTACCAATAGCCAAGCTCTTGGTAAAACACTCCTACCAATAACCAACTCTGTGTAAAACACTCCTACCAATAGCCAAGCTCTGTGTAAAAACACTCCTACCAATAACCAGCTCTGTGTAAACACCCTACCTACAATAACCAAGCTCTGTGTAACAACACTCCTACCAATAGCCAAGCTCTGTGTAAAACACTCCTACCAATAACCAAGCTCTGTGTAAACAACTCCTACCAATAAGCCAAGCTCTGTGTAAACACTCCTACCAATAACCATCGTGTGTAAAACCACTCCTACCAATACCAAGCTCTGTGTAAAACACTCCACCAATAGCCAAGCTTTGAAAACACTCCTACCAATAGCCAAGCTCTGTGTAAAACACTCCTAACCAATAACCACTCTGTGTAAAACACTCCTACCATAGCCAAGCTCTGTGTAAAACCTCCTACCAATAACCAGCTCTGTGTAAAACACCTCCTACCAATAGCCAAGCTCTGTTAAAACACTCCTACCATAGCCAAGCTCTGTGTAAAACACTCCTACCAATAGCCAAGCTTGTGTAAAACACCCTACCAATGCCAAGCTCTGTGTAAAACACTCCTACCAATAGCCAAGCTCTGTGTAAAACCATCCTACTACCAATAACCAAGCTCTGTTGTAAAACACTCCTACCAATAGCCAACGTCTGTGTAAACACTCCTACCAATAGCCAAGCTCTGTGTAAACAATCCTACCAATAACCAAGCTCTGTGTAAAACACTCCTACCAATAGCCAAGCTCTGTGTAAAACACTCCTACCAATCGCCAAGCTCGTGTAAAACACTCCTACCAATAGCCAAGCTCTGTTAAAACACTCTCACCAATAGCCAAGCTCTGTGTAAAACACCCTACCATACCAACCTGTGTAAAACACTCCTACCAATAGCCAAGCTTTGTGTAAAACCTCCTCCAATAGCCAAGCTTTGTGTAAACACTCCTACCATAGCCAAGCTCTGTGTAAAACAATCCTACCAATAACCAAGCTCTGTGTAAAACATCCTACCAATAGCCAACTCTGTGTAAAAACAATCCTACCAATAACCAGCTCTGTGTAAAACACTCCTACCAATAGCCAAGCTCTGTGTAAAACACCTCCTACCAATAGCCAAGCTCTGTGTAAAACACTCCACCAATAGCCAAGCTCTGTGTAAAACACTCCTACCAATAGCCAAGCTCTGTGTAAACACTCCTACCAATAGCCAACTCTGTGTAAAACACTCCTACCAATAGCCAGCTTTGTGTAAAACACTCCTACCAATAGCCAAGCTCTGTGTAAAAAACTCCTACCAATAGCCAAGCCTGTGTAAACACTCCTACCAATAGCCAAGCTTGTGTAAAACACTCCTACCAATAACCAAGCTCGGTGTAAACAATCCTACCAATAACAAGCTCGGTGTAAAAACACTCCTACCAATAGCCAAGCTCTGTGTAAAACACTCCTACCAAAGCCAAGCTCTGTGTAAACATTCCTACCAATAGCCAGCTCTGTGTAAACAACTCCTACCAATACCAATCCTGTGTAAAACACTCCTACCAATAGCCAAGCTTTGTGTAAAACACTCCTACCAATTAGCCAAGCTTGTGTAAAACACCCTACCAATAGCCAAGCTCTGTGTAAACACTCCTAACAATAGCCAGCTTGTGTAAAACACTCCTACCACCATAGCCAGCTCTGTGTAAAACACTCCTACCAATAGCCAAGCTCTGTGTAAAACACTCCTACCAATAGCCAAGCTCTGTGTAAAACACTCCTACCAATAGCCAAGCTCTGTGTAAAACAATCCTACCAATAGCCAAGCTTTGTGTAAAACACTCCTACCAATAGCCAAGCTCTGTGTAAACACTCCTACCAATAGCCAAGCTTTGTGTAAAACACTCCTACCAATAGCCAAGCTCTGTGTAAAACAATCCTACCAATAGCCAAGCTTTGTGTAAAACACTCCTACCAATAGCCAAGCTTTATGTAAAACAATCCTACCATAGCCAAGCTTGTGTAAAACACTCCTACCAATAGCCAAGCTTTATGTAAACAATCCTACCAATAGCCAAGCTTGTGTAAAACACTCCTACCAATAGCCAAGCTTTTGTAAAACACTCCTACCAATAGCCAAGCTTTATGTAAACATCCTACCAATAGCCAAGCTTTGTTGAAAACACTCCCACCAATAGCCAAGCTCTGTGTAAAACAATCCTCCAATAGCCAAGCTTTGTGTAAAACACTCCTACCATACCAAGCTCTGTGTAAACAATCCTACCAATAGCCACTCTGTGTAAACACTCCTACCAATAGCCAAGCTCTGTGTAAACACTCCTACCAATAGCCAAGCTTGTGTAAACCTCTACCAACCGATCTTGTGTAAAACACTCCTACCAATAGCCAACTTTGTGTAAAACACTCCTCCCAATAGCCAAGCTCTGTGTAAAACACTCCTACAATACAACTTCTGTGGTAAACACTCCTACCAATAGCCAAGCTTTGTGTAAAACACTCCTACCAATAGCCAAGCTTGTGTAAAACACTCCCTACATAGCCAAGCTCTGTGTAAAACACTCCTACCAATAGCCAAGCTCTGGTGTAAACACTCCTACCAATACCAAGCTCTGGTAAACACTCCTACCAATACCAAGCTCTGTGTAAACATCCTACCAATAGCCAGCTTTGTGTAAACACTCTACCAATAGCCAAGCTCTGTGAAAACACTCCTACCAATACCAAGCTCTGTGTAAAACACTCCTACCAATACCAAGCTTGTTAAAACATTCCTACCATAGCCAAGCTCTGTGTAAAACACTCCTACCATAACCAAGCTCTGTTGAAAACACTCTCTACCAATAGCCAAGCTCTTGTGTAAAACACTCCTACCATAGCCAAGCCTGTGTAAAACACTCCTACCAATAGCCAAGCTCTGGTAAAACACTCCTACCAATAGCCAAATCTCTGTGTAAAACATTCCTACCAATAGCCAAGCTCTGTGTAAACACTCCTACCAATAACCAAGCTCTGTGTAAAACACTCCTACCAATACCAAGCTCTGTGTAAAACACTCCTACCAATACCAAGCTCTGTGTAAAACACTCCTACCAATACCAAGCTCTGTGTAAAACACTCCCCCCAATACCAAGCTTTGTGTAAAAACACTCCTACCATAGCCAAGCTCGTGTAAAACATCCTACCAATAGCCAAGCTCTGTGTAAAACATTCCTACCAAAGCCAAGCTCTGTGTAAAACACTCCTACCAATACCAAGCTCTGTGTAAAACACTCCTACCAATAACCAAGCTCTGTGTAAACACTCCTACCAAGCCAAGTTTGTGTAAAACACTCCTACCAATAGCCACTCTGTGTAAAACATTCCTACCAATAGCCAAGCTCTGTGTAAAACACTCCTACCAATAACCACTCTCTGTGTAAAACACTCCTACCAATAGCCACTCTGTTAAAAACACTCCTACAATAGCCAAGCTTTGTGTAAACATTCCTCCAATAACCAAGCTGTGTAAAACACTCCTACCAATAACCAAGCTCTGTGTAAACACATCCTACCAATAGCCAGCTTTGTGTAAAACACTCCTACCAATAGCCAAGCTCGTGTAAAACAATCTAACCAAACCAAGCTCTGTGTAAAAAAACACTCCTACCAATACCAAGCTCTGTGTAAAACACCCTACCAATAGCCAAGCTCTGTGTAAAACATTCCTACCAATAGCCAAGCTCTGTGTAAAACACTCCTACCAATACAAGCTCTGTGTAAAACACTCCTACCAATAGCCAAGCTTTGGTAAAACACTCCTACCATAGCCAAGCTTTGTGTAAAACACTCCTACCAATAGCCAAGCTCTGTGTAAAACACTCCTAACAATAGCCAAGCTTTGTGTAACACTCCTACCAATAGCCAAGCTCTGTGTAAACACTCCTACCAATAGTCCAATCTCTTTGTAAAACACTCTACCAATAGCCAAGCTCTGTGTAACACTCCTACCAATACCAAGCTCTGTGTAAACAATCCTACCAATAGCCAAGCTTGTGTAAACACTCCTACCAATAGCCAACTCTGTGTAAAAACACTCCTACCAATAGCCAAGCTTTGTGTAAACAACTCCTACCAATAGCCAGAGCTTCTGTGTAAAACAATCCTACCAATAGCCAAGCTTTGTGTAAAACACTCCTACCAATAGCCAAGCTTTATGTAAAAACAATCCTACCAATAGCCAAGCTTTGTGTAAAACACTCCTACCATAGCCAAGCTCTTTAAAACATCCTACCAATAGCCAAGCTTTGTGTAAAACACTCCTACCAATAGCCAAGCTTTATGTAAAACACTCCTACCAATAGCCAAGCTTTATGTAAAACAATCCTACCAATAGCCAAGCTTTGTGTAAAACACTCCCACCAATAGCCAAGCTCTGTGTAAAACAATCCTACCAATAGCCAAGCTTTGTGTAAAACACTCCTACCAATAGCCAAGCTCTGTGTAAAACAATCTACCATAGCCACCTCTGTTAAACACTCCTACCAATAGCCAAGCTCTGTGTAAAACACTCCTACCAATAGCCAAGCTTTGTGTAAAACACTCCTACCAATAGCCAAGCTTTGTGTAAAACACTCCTACCAATAGCCAAGCTCTGTGTAAAACACTCCTACCATAGCCAAGCTCTGTGTAAAACACTCCTACCATAACCAACCTCTGTGTAAAACACTCCTACCAATAGCCAAGCTTGTTAAAACACTCCTACCAATAGCCAGCTTTGTGTAAAACACTCCTACCAAGCCAAGCTCTGTGTAAAACACTCCTACCAATAGCCAAGCTCTGGGTAAAACACTCCTACCAATAGCCAAGCCTGTGTAAAACACTCCTACCAATAGCCAAGCTCTGTGTAAACAATCCTACCAATAGCCAAGCTTTGTGTAAAACACTCCTACCAATAACCAAGCTCTGTGTAAAACACTCCTACCAATAGCCAAGCTCTGTGTAAAACACTCCTACCAATAGCCAAGCTCTGTGTAAAACATTCCTACCAATAGCCAAGCTCTGTGTAAAACACTCCTACCAATAACCAAGCTCTGTGTAAACACCTCCAACATAGCCAAGCTTTGTGTAAAACACTCCTACCAATAGCCAAGCTCTGTGTAAAACACTCCTACCAATAGCCAAGCTCTGTGTAAAACACTCCTACCAATAGCCAAGCTCTGTGTAAAACATTCCTACCAATAGCCAAGCTCTGTGTAAAACACTCCTACCAATAACCAAGCTCTGTGTAAAACACTCCTACCAATACCAAGCTCTGTGTAAAACACTCCTACCAATAGCCAAGCTCGTGTAAAACACTCTACCAATAACCAAGCTCTGTGTAAAACACTCCTACCAATAGCCAAGCTTTGTGTAAACACTCTACCAATAGCCACTCTGTGTAAATTCTACCAATAGCCAAGCTCTGTGTAAAACACTCTACCAATAGCCAACTCTGTGTAAACACTCCTACCAATAACCAAGCTCTGTGTAAAACACTCCTACCAATAACCAAGCTCTGTGTAAACACTCCTACCAATAGCCAAGCTTGTGTAAAACACTCCTACCAATAGCCAAGCTCTGTGTAAAAACATTCCTACCATAGCCAAGCTCTGTGTAAAACACTCCTACCAATAACCAAGCTCTGTGTAAAACACATCCTACCAATAGCCAAGCTCTGTGTAAAACACTCCTAACAAAGCACAAGCTTTGTAAACATTCCTACAATAACCAAGCTCTGTGTAAAACACTCCTACCAATACCAAGCTCTGTGTAAAACACTCCTACCAATAACAAGCTCTGTGTAAAAACACTCCTACCAATAGCCAAGCTCTGTGTAAAACTCTACTCCTACCAATACCAAGCTCTGTGTAACACACTCCTACCAATAGCCAAGCTCTGTGTAAACATTCCTAACAATAGCCAAGCTCTGTGTAAAACACTCCTACCAATAGCCAAGCTCTGTGTAAAACACTCCTACCAATAGCCAAGCTCTGTGTAAAACACTCCTACCAATAGCCAAGCTCTGTGTAAAACACTCCTACCAAAGCAACTTTATGTAAAAACTCCTACCAATAGCCAAGCTCTGGTGTAAAATATCCTACCAATAGCCAAGCTCTGGTAAAACACTCCTACCAATAGCCAAGCTCTGTGTAAAACACTCCTACCAATAGCCAAGCTCTGTGTAAAACACACCTACCAATAGCCAAGCTCTGTGTAAAACACTCCTACCAATAGCCAAGCTGTGAAAACACTCCTACCAATAGCCAAGCTCTGAGTATATTGAGTATATACGGTATAAAGTATATCTGTACAATTAAAGTGGAACCCCCAATATCTCACCTAGTGAAAATGACCCCCCAACTGGAACCGCAGAGGATTTCAGAATCACAGAGTTGCCATATGACAGAATTGTCACCATTGTAAACCTCAACCTATCAACATTACTGAGCGTTTAAGATTTTATGGGAGGAATCGCATCATGGAGGAAAGCCTGACTGATTATATTCTGGATTTACGGCGATTATCTTCCTAGTGCACATCCAACCAATGTGCTTAGATTTTACTTTACCATTGAATTGCGACTTAAAAAGCCCGCCCTTCTCTCTGGATAAATTAAAGCAATTAGCTTTTTTTTTAAATTATTTTAATTATTTGCTTGTTGCATTGGGGGTTTGACCAAGCCTCTGGGAAATGTGTACCCCATCCATAGTGGGTCATCAAGAACTGAAAGCTGGAGAGTTAGTCCCAAGAAAGCAAGTGAAAGACTTTCATCTTATAAAAGGCAGGTACTGATATAAAGACGAACGGGGTTATTTAGTAAAACTTTGTGTACGTTTTGCAGGATAAGGTGGTGTACCGTGTTAGCCAGTTGTAATGTTTACAGGGTATCCCATTCAAAATAAAAAATAACATGCGTGGTATGGTAAGATAATCATAGCAAGCTTTCAGAACATTCCACTTCCTTTATCAAGCTTGCTATGATTATCTTAGTCACCCTTTACCACGCATGTTATTTTTTATTTCAAATGGGTAACCCTGTAAGTTTTGCATGACATTTTGTCAATTTAGTGGCAAATTGGTTAGAATCTCCTTTAAATACCACCTTTAAAAACATTCACTACGTTTGTGTTGACTGTGTACAATGCCATAACATTTAACACCTGCTGGGGACCTGGTCTTATTATTTTATATTGAATCCCTATTATATTCAAGATCCTTTGTTGAATACGATTGATCACCAAGAACTTTCCATGAATGACCCCCCTCTTGGTCAGAGAGGTGACATGGATGATTCAATAGTATATGTGTACCCAATTTAATGCTGCCCAGTGTATCTAACAGACCTTGGAGAGACGTTATGGACATCACAGTGAGGGAACATCCCAGACAATTGTTACTTACTATAAGGAGTTACTTCATGTAGCAATAAAGATAAACACATAACTACAATCAGAAGGTAGAGGATCTTCATGGCTACACACGGTTATTCACCAGGACACTCAGTGAGGATGTGATCATGTGTGAGGGACACTGACCTTGATGCACAGGGATCTATAATAGATCATGTAACATAGTCCCAGGCAATATGATTCCATAATTACACAGTAAATCTTTACTTAACCAGCGTGACTGATACGAAGCTTAAGGAACATCAACACAGGATTGTAAACATCACGAGGAAGTTCCTGGTTAAGGTTTAACTCATTTCAATCATTAGAATTCATATTTTTATTTATTTAAGACTTTTTTGGGGGGGTTTTTATTTGAATCTTTGGACATTTATAATGTTTTTCCTTTATAATCCCCTCCCCCTATTCTTTGGTAATTTGGCGAGATTACGGTTCTTATTCTTTCTGTATTTCCAGCTGCAGTTTTAAAGCCAGAGTCCAGAAGTTCGGTCCAGACGTGTGCGATACCTAGGAGCAGTGTTTTAGCTAATGAGTCAGTTAAAGGGATACCGCATTATTGGTAGATTGACGGTCAGTTTTCCCCGTTAACTATAACGAACATTCTGAGGTTTCAAGGTCATGTGATCAAATCCAAACTGTCACTTTTCTGGGGTCCAGGGGGGGGGGTGGGTGGAATTGTGGGTGTACAGGGCACTTATAATTGCAGAGGAGTGGGTCCTGGTTTCGAGCCGCGGGACTCCTTAAACCCCAAAAAGCTCTTTTAAAGGCCCCTGCCTGGAGGAGGTTGGTAAAATTGCACCAAAATGTAGCTGATGTGAACAGTCCTATTGTGAAATTGCACCAAATGCAGCCCAGTGTGAATGGTCCCAGTGTGAACAGTCCCAGTGTGAACGGTCCCAGTGTGAACAGTCCAGTGGGACACCGGGTCACAGGGTTGAACGGTCCCGACAGTGTGAACTGGTCGCAGTGTGAAACGGTGAACTCCAGTGTGAACGGTCCCAGTGTGAACGGTCCCAGTGTGAACGGTCCCAGTGTTAAAGGTCCCAGTGTTAACGGTCCCAGTGTATAATATAGGGAATAGTGATCGTGATATAGTGTCATTTAATATAGAGAATAGCGACCGTGATATAGTGTCATTTAATATAGGAATAGCGACCATGATATAGTGTCATTTAATATAGGGAACAGTGACCGTGATATAGTGTCATTTAATATAGGGAATAGTGATCGTGATATAGTGTCATTTAATATAGAGAATAGCGACCGTGATATAGTGTCATTTAATATAGGGATAGCGACCGTGATATAGTGTCATTTAATATAGGGAATAGCGATCGTGATATTGTCATTTAATATAGGGAACAGTGATCATGATATAGTGTCATTTAATATAGGGAATAGCGACCATGATATAGTGTCATTTAATATAGGAATAGTATAGTGATATATAGTGTCATTTAATATAGGGAATAGTGACCATGATATAGTGTCATTTAATATAGGGAATAGTGACCATGATATAGTGTCATTTAATATAGGAATAGTGACACATGATAAGTGTCATTTAATATAGGGAATGTGATCATCTGATATAGTGTCATTAATATAGGGAATAGTGACCATGATATAGTGTCATTTAATATAGGGAATAGTGATCATAGATATAGTGTCATTTAATATAGGGATAGTGACATGTATAGTGTCATTAATATGATAGGGAATAGTGACCATGATATAGTGTCATTTAATATAGGGAATAGTGACCATGATATAGTGTCATATTAATATAGGGAATAGTGACATTATATAGTGTCATTTAATATAGGGAATAGTGACCATTGATAGTGTGTCATTAATATAGGGAAATAGATCTCATGATATAATGTCATTTAATATAGGGATAGTGACCATGATATGATGTGTCATTTAATATAGGGGTAATATGGGATCGCATGATATATGTGTCATTTAATATAGGAAATATGTGATCATGATATGTGTCATTTAATATAGGGATAGTGACCATGATATAGTGTCATTTAATATAGGGAATAGTGACCATGATTAATGTCATTTAATATAGGGAATAGTGACCATGATATAGTGTCTTTAATATAGGGAATAGTGACATGATATAGTTCATTTAAAATAAGGGAATAGTGACCATGATATGTGTCATTTAATATAGGGAATAGTGACCATGATTAATGTCATTAATATAGGGAATAGTCGATCATGATATAGTGTCATTTAATAGGGATAGTGTGACCATGATTAGTTCATTATTATAGGGAATAGTGACTCATGATCTTTTTTATAGGTTCATTTAATATGGGATAGTGACCATGATATAGTGTCATTTAATATGGGATAGGACCATGATATAGTGTCATTTAAATAGGGAATTGCTGATCAGTGTGATCTTATAGTAGGTCATTTTATATAGGGAATAGTGACCATGTAGATTAGTGTCATTTAATATAGGGAATAGTGACCATGATATAGTGTCTTTTTGGTCTATTTAATATAGGGATATATGTGGGATACCATGATATGTTGTATATTTAATATAGGGAATAGTGACCATGATATGTGTCATTTAAATAGTTGGACATAGTGACCATGATCTATAGTGTATTTAATTAGGGATATAGTGACATGATATAGTGTCATTTATATAGGGATAGTGACCATGATATAGTGTCATTTATATAGATTATATGGAGATTATATAGTGATCATGTGATATAGTGTCATTTAATATAGGGAATAGTGACTGATATTAGTGTCATTTAATATGGGAATAGTGACCATGATATAGTGTCATTTAATATAGGGAATAGATCATGTATAGTGTCATTTAATATAGGGAATAGTGCCATGATATAGTGTCATTAATATAGGGAATAGTGACATGTATAGTGTCATTTAATAAGGGAATAGTGACCATGATATAGTGTGTCATTTAATATAGGGAATAGTGACATGTATATTAGTGTCTATTAATATAGGGAATAGTGATCATGATTTAGTTGTCAGTTAAATAGGGAATAGTGACCATGATTAGTTGTCATTAATATAGGGAATAGTGGATATGATATAGTGTCATTTATAATATAGGGATGTGACCATGATATAGTGTCATTTAATATAGGGAATAGTGATCTTGTGAGTATTAGTATGTATTAATATAGGATATAGGACCGGATCTATAGTGTCATTTAATATAGGGAATAGGACGTGATATAGTGTCATTTAATATAGGGAATATTGGACGTGATTATTTAGTGTCATTTAAATAGGGAAAGTGAAGATATAGTGTCATTTAATATAGGGAATAGTGACCATGATAGTAGGTCTTTAATATAGGGAATAGTGACCATGATTATTGTGTCATTTAATAGGGACAGTGACATGATATAGTGTCATTTAATATAGGGATAGTGACCATGATATAGTGTCATTTAATATAGGGAATAGTGACATGATATAGTGTTCATTTAATATAGGAAATGTGACCATGATATAGTGTCATTTAATATAGGGAATAGTGACATGATTAGTGTCATTTAATATGGGATAGTGATCATGATATAGTTGTCATTTAATATAGGGAATAGTGGACCTAATGATTAGTAGTGTCATTTAATATAGGAATAGTGATCATGATAAGGTGTCATTTATATAGGGACTAGTGACCATGATATAGTGTCATTTAATATAGTGGATATAGTGACTCTGTATAGTTGTCATTTAAATAGGGACTAGTGACCATGATATAGTGTCATTTAATATAGGGATAGTGACCATGATATCAGTGTCATTTAATATAGGGATAGTGACCATGATTTTATTTAGTGTATTGTATAGGGAATAGTGATCATGATATAGTGTCATAAAATAGGGAATAGTGACCATGATATAGTGTCATTTAATATAGGGAATAGTGACATGTACTATAGGTCATTTATATAGGGAATAGTGATCATGATATAGTGTCATTTAATATAGGGAATAGTGACCATGATATAGTGTCATTTATATAGGGATAGTGACCATGAGTGTGTGTCATTTAATATAGGGAATAGTGACAGGTATAGTTTATTTATATAGGGAATAGTGACATGATAAGTGTCATTTAATATAGGGACTATAGGGACCGTGATATAGTGTCATTTAATTATGGGAAAGTTGATCTGATATAGTGTCATTTAATATAGGGAATAGTGACCATTGATGATAGTGTCATTTAATATAGGGAATAGTGACCATGATATTAGTGTCATTTAATATAGGGAACTAGTGATCATGATAAGTGTCATTTAATATAGGAATAGTGACATGCTATTTATGGGTCATTTAATAGGGAATAGTGATCATGATATAGTGTCATTTAATATAGGGAAAGTGACCATGATATAGTGTCATTTATATAGGGTAGTGACAGATATGTGTCATTTAATATAGGAATAGGACCATGATATAGTGTCATTTAATATAGGGAATAGCGAACCATGATATAGTGTCATTTAATATAGGGAAGTGACCGTGATAATTGATTTAATATGGATGTCTTAGTTGTGATATGTTTAATATATGGGATATGGCTGATATAGTGTATGTTAATAAGGAATAGTGACCTGATATAGTGTCATTTAATATAGGGAATAGGACTGATATAGTGTCATTTAAATAGGGAAAGGATCGTGATATAATTGTCATTAATATAGGGAACAGTGATCATGTAATAGGTCATTAATATAGGGAATAGGACCATGATATAGTGTCATTTAAATAGGGAATAGTGATCAGATATAGTGTCATTTAATATAGGGAATAGTGACCATGATATAGTGTCTTTTAATATAGGGAATAGTGACCATGATATAGTGTCATTAATATAGGGGAATAGTGACATGATATAGTGTCATTTAATATAGGGAATAGTGATCATGAATCAGTGTCATTTTATATAGGAATAGTGACCATGATATAGTGTCATTTAATGATAGGAGATAGTGATCATGAATAGTGTCATTTAATATAGGGAATCGTGATCCATGATATAGTGTCATTAATATAGGGATAGTGACCATGATATAGTGTCATTGATATAGGGAATAGTGACCATGATATAGTGTCATTTAATATAGGGAATAGTGACTGTATATAGTGTCATTTATATAGGGAATAGTGACCATGATATAGTGTCATTTAATATAGGGAATAGTGACCATATAGAATGTCATTTATATAGGAATAGTGTGACTGATATAGTGTCATTTTAATAGGGATAGTGACCATGATATGGTTGTCATTAATATAGGAATAGTGACTCATGATATTGTGTCATTTAATATAGGGATAGTGACATGATATGTGTCATTTAAAATAGGGAATAGTGACCATGATATAGTGTCATTTAATATAGGGAAATAGTGACATTGGATATAGTGTCATTTAATATAGGGAAAGTGACTATGATATAGTTTTGTATCTGATTAATTAATAGTGGAATAGTGACCATGTGATATAGTGTCATTTAATATAGGGATAGGGTCTGACATGACTATATGTCATTTAATATAGGGAATAGGGATCCTGATATAGTGTCATTTATATAGGGAATAGGGACCATGATAGTATCATTAATATAGGGAATAGTGACCATGATATAGTGTCATTTATATAGGGAATAGTGCATGATATAGTTTCATTTAATATAGGGAATAGTGACCATGATATAGTGTCATTTAATAAGGGATAGTGATCATGATATAGGTCATTTAATATAGGGATAGTGACCATGATATAGTGTCATTTAATATAGGGAATAGTGACCATGATATAGTGTCATTTTAATAGGGAATAGTGACGTATGAATATGTGTCATTAATATAGGGAATAGTGATCATGATATGTGTATTATATAGGGATAGTGACCAGGATAGTGTAATTTAATATAGGGAATAGTGACCATGATATAGTGTCATTTAATATAGGGACTAGTGACATGATATAGTGTCATTTAATATAGGGAATGTGTCATGATATAGTGTCATTTTAATATAGGAATAGTGACCATGATATAGTGTCATTTAATATAGGGAATAGTGACCATGATATAGTGTCATTTAATATAGGGAAGTGATCATGATATAGTGTCATTAATATAGGGAATAGTGACCATGATATAGTATCATTTAATATAGGGAATAGTGACCATGATATAGTGTCATTTAATATAGGGAATAGTGACCATGATATAGTTTCATTTAATATAGGGAATAGTGACCATGATATAGTGTCATTTAATATAGGGAATAGTGACTGATATAGTGGCATTTAATATAGGGAATAGTGACCATGATATAGTGTCATTTAATATAGGGAATAGTGACATGATATAGGTCATTTAATATAGGGAATAGTGACCATGATTAGTGTCATTTAATATAGGGAATAGTGATCGTGTATAGGCATTAATTAGGAATAGGACGTGATGATATAGTATCATTAATATAGGGATAGGACTGTGATATATGTGCATTTAATAGGGAATAGCGACCTGATATAGTGTCATTTAATATAGGGAACAGTGATCGTGATATAGTGTCATTAATATAGGAATAGGACCATGATATAGTGTCATTTAATATAGGGAATAGTGACATGATAGTGTCATTTAATATAGGGAACAGTGATCATGATATAGTGTCATTTAATATAGGGAATAGTGACCATGATTAGTGTCATTTAAATAGGGAATAGTGATATGATATAGTGTCATTTAATTAGGAAAGTGACCATGAATAGGTTCATTTAATATAGGGATAGTGATCATGATATAGTGTCATTAATATGGGAAATGTGACATGATTATAGTGTCATTTAATAAGGGAATAGTGACCATGATATAGGTTCATTTAATATAGGGAATAGTGATATGATAGGTCATTAATATAGGGATAGTGACCTGATATAGTGTATTTAATATAGGGATAGTGACCAGATATGGTCATTTAAATAGGGATAGTGACCATGATATAGTGTCATTTAAATAGGGAATAGTGACCATGATATAGTGTCATTTAATATAGGGAATAGTGACCATGATATAGTGTCTTATATGGGAATAGTGATCATGATATGTGTCATTTAAATAGGGAATAGTGACCATGAATATGTGTCATTAATATAGGGATAGTGACCATGATATAGGTCATTTAATATAGGGAATAGTGATCATGATATAGTGTCATTTAATATAGGGAATAGTGACCATGATATAGTTCATTTAATATAGGGAATAGTGACCTGATATAGTGTCATTAATAAGGGAATAGTGACCATGATATAGTTGTCATTTAATATAGGGAATAGTGACCATGATATAGTGGCATTTAATATAGGAATAGGACAGTGAATAGTGGCATTTAATATAGGGAAAGTGATCGTGATTATAGTGTCTTTAATATAGGGAATAGAGACCATGATATAGTGTCATTTAATATAGGGAAAGTGACCATGATATGTGTCATTTAATATAGGGAAACAGTATCATGATATAGTGTCATTTAATATAGGGAATAGTGACCATGATATAGTGTCATTTAATAGGAATAGTGACATGACTAGTCATTAATATAGGGAAAAGTGACAGATATAGTGTCATTAATATAGGGAATAGTGCCATGATATAGTGTCATTCTTAATATTGGGAATAGTGATCATGATATAGTGTCATTTAATATAGGGAATAGTGACCATGATTATAGTGTCATTTAATATAGGGAATAGTGATCATGATACAGTGTCATTTAATATAGGGATAGTGAACATGATAGTGTCATTTTTAAGGGACTAGTGACCATGATATAGTGTCATTTAATATAGGGACTAGTGACCATGATATAGTGTCATTTAATATAGGGATAGTGACCATGATATAGTGTCATTTAATATAGGGAAATAGTGACCATGATATAGTGTCATTTATATAGGGAATAGTGATCATGATATTTGTCATTTAAAATAGGGAATAGTGACCATGATATAGTGTCATTTAATATAGGGAATAGGGACATGATTATAGTCATTTATATAGGAATAGTGACTCATGATATAGTGTCATTTTAATAGGGAATAGTGACCATGATATAGTATATTTAATATAGGGAATAGTGGACCAGATATAGTGATTATCTAGGGAATGTGACTCATGATATAGTTCATTATATAGGGAATAGTGACCATGATATAGTGTCATTTAATATAGGGAATAGTGATCATGATATAGTGTCATTTAATATAAGGAATAGTGACCATGCGATTAGTGTCATTTAATATAGGGAATAGTGAGCCATTGATAGTGTCATTAATATAGGGAATAGTGACATGATATAGTGTCATTTAATATAGGGAATAGTGATCATGTATAGTGTCATTTAATATAGGGAATAGTGATCATGATTATTGTCATTTAATATAGGGATAGTGATCATGATATAGTGTCATTAATATAGGGATAGTGACCACGATATGGTGTCATTTATAGGTTGCAGAAAACTAAATGCACTGGGTTAACCAAAACTTTAACTTTAGGAAAGCTAATTTATGCTGTTAAAGGAATCGCTCTGCTTTAGACTGGGGGGAACTGTTCTAGGTTAAATATACAGAGCAGACCGTGGACCACTTTTAAAGGGATATTAAACTATTACATTTCCAAATCGGTACCTTTTTGGGTACAAAGTGTAAAAAAATGTACGGTCCACTCCTGCATGCTTAATGCTCAGGTAAAAAGGGAGATGGAAAAAAAAAAAAGGCTTTTAAAATTTTAAAAACAGAGGGAACAGAACAGGCTTACAGGGAGTACAAAAGCTGTAATAAAGAGTGCAAGAAAGCAATTAAACTAGCTAAAATAGAAAATGAAATACGGATTGCGAACAAAGCAAGTCCCAACCCAAAATGTTTTTAAGTATATAAATGGTTAAAAAGATGAGGACTGAGAATGTGGGACCATTAAATAATGGAGCTGAGGTGGTTGTAGAGGATGCGAAAGGCTAATCTGCTAAAACCGTTTTTTTACATCGGTTTTTACTGCTGAGAGAGAATCTTACAGTAGGGATTGTAACAATGTGCAGGGAGGAAATGAAGAGTTTTCACATTGGATAAACAGAGGATATGGTACGGAATCAATTAGACAAAGTTAATATCAATAAAGGCCAGGACCAGATGGATGGCATCTAGGATTTTAAAAGAGCTTAGTTCAGTTCTAGCAAGACCACTGTGTCTCATCTTTTCAGATTCGCTTTTGTCTGGGGATGTGCGACGTGATTGGAAAAAAGTCAATGTAATACCAATATTCAAAAAAGGTAGTCGTTCACAGCTGGTAACTATAGACTGTAAGCCTAACATCAGTGGTAGGGAAGGTGATGGAAACTTGTTAAGGGATCATATCCTTGACTTTGTCTCCAGAGATCATCTATTAGTAGTTAGTC
The DNA here is from genome assembly GCA_019447015.1 of Hymenochirus boettgeri. Taxonomy (NCBI): domain Eukaryota; kingdom Metazoa; phylum Chordata; class Amphibia; order Anura; family Pipidae; genus Hymenochirus; species Hymenochirus boettgeri. The sequence continues at coordinate 65,022 of JAACNH010000144.1, read as the reverse complement.
AGCATGGATTTATGGGAAATAGATCATGCCAGACAAATTTAATTGGTTTTTATGAAGAAGGAGTAAGAAGTTAGATTCAGGCAACGCCAGTGGATGTGATATATTGGGATTTGGCGAAGCTGATTGACTGTTGCCACATAGGCGGACTAATGTATAAACTGAGGAGTTGGCTTGAAGAAAAACATTTGTCATGGATAGTGAACTGGTATTGGACCGCAAAAGAGAGTGGTGGTTAATGGAGCTACATCTATGTGGGTAAAGTCTAAGCGGAGTTCTCAGGGTTCTGTACTGGGGCCGCTTTGTTTAATCTGTTTTAAAGATCTTAGAAGGGGGGCATTGAGAAACAAGGTCTCAGTTTTGCTGATGACACTAAAATTATGCAGAGCTTTGGAAACTTCCAACGAGGTGCAAGTGCTGCAACAGACCTAGATAGATTATCAAAATGGGCAGCAGAATGGCAGATGAGATTCAATTGTTGCATAATGTAAGGTGATTGCTTTGGGATTTAATAATCCCTGTGCCCCCCACCCATATAAATAACTCTGTGTTTAGTGAATCGTAATGGGAAAAGTTGGGGGTCTGGTAAATAACAGACTTAGCTGTAGCAAACAATGCGCACGGTAGTCGACACGGCAGAGTCTATGCAAGATATTGTCTTGTATAAAGAGGGGAATGGAATCAAGAAGAGAAAGATATTATTCTCCCTCTTACAAGGCACTGGTAAGGCCCTGTCATTTGGAATATGCGGTGCAGTTTGGAATTCCACATATACAAAAGGGACATCTGGAAATGGAAGCAGTTCAGAGAGGCAACTAATTAATAAAGGGAATGAAGGGGCTTCACTATGCAGGCGATTAGACAAGTTAGGGCTGTTTACATTGGGGAGTGAGTTGACGTTACGTGGGGACATGATAAACCTTATACAAATATATTAATGGCCATACAATAAACTCTCATGGTGCATTGTTACTATAGGTCATATTCAGAGGACACGTGGACATCCTTAAGGTTGGAAGAAAAGAAGTTTCATCTTCAGGTAAGGAAAGGTTTCTTTACAGTGAGAACAGTGACACTGTGGAACTGTCTTCCAGCAGATGTGGTAATGGCAAGTTCATTAAATATTGGTATTAATACATATACTGTAGTTCTGGTTGGTACAGGGATACTATATAATATTGAGAATTACTGGTATTAATACAATACCGTAGTTATGGTTTGTACAGGGATTACTATAAATATTGAGAATTATGGAATAATACATATACTGTAGTTCTGGTTGGATGGGGATACTATATAACATTGAGAATTAATGAGTATAATACATATAATGTAGTTCTGGTTGGTACGGGGATACATATTATATGAGAATACTTGTATTAATACATAAACTGGAGTTCTGTTGGTACGGGATACTATATAATATTGAGAAATACTGGTATTAAAACATATACTGTAGTTCTGGTTGGTACAGGGATACTATTATAATATTGAGATTACGGATTAATACATATAATGTAGTTCTGGTTGTATGGGGGATACTAGATATTGAGAATTACTCGATTAATACATATACTGTGTTTCTGTTGCTATGGGGATACTATATAATATTGAGAATTACTAGTATTAATAACCAATACTGTAGTTCTGGTTGGTACGGGGATACTAATAATATTGAAATTACTGGTATTAATATATATACTGTAGTTCTGAGTGGTACGGGGAGATACTATATAATATAGAATACTGGTATTAATACATATACTGTAGTTCTGGGTGGTACAGGGGATACTATATAATATTGAGAATTACTGGTTTAATACATATACTGTAGTTTGGTTGTACGGGGTACTATTAATATTGGAAATTACTGGTATGAATAATACTGTAGTTCTGGTTGGTAAGGGATACTATATATATTGAGATTACTGGTTTAATACATATACTGTGTTCTAGTTGGTACGGGATACTATATAATATTGAGAATTACTGGTATTAATACATATACTGTAGTTCTAGTTGTTACAGGGATACTATAAATATTGAAAATACTGGTATTAATACATATACTGTAGTTCTAGTTGGTACGGGGATACTATATAATATTGAGAATTATGGTATTAATACATATACTGTAGTTCTAGTTGGTACGGGGATACTATATAATATTGAGAATTACTGGTATTAATACATATACTGTAGTTCTGGTTGGTACGGGATACTATATAATATTGAGAATTTAGGTATTAATACATATACTGTAGTTCTGGTGGTACGGGGATATATATATAATATATATAGAATTACTGTATTAATACATATATGTTGTTTGGTTGGTACGGGGATACTATATAATATTGAGAATTACTGGTATTAATACATATACTGTAGTTCTGGTTGGTACGGGGATACTAATATAATATGAGAATTATGGTATTAAACATACCTGGTATTAATACATATACTGTAGTTCTGGTGGTACAGGATATACTATAATATTGAGAATTACTGGTATTAATACATTACTGTAGTTCTGGTTGGTAAGGGATACTAAGTAATATTGAGAATACTGGTATAAACATATACTGTAGTTCTAGTTGGTACGGGGGATACTATATAATATTGAGAAGTATGTTTAATACATATACTGTAGTTCTGGTTGGTACAGGAAATATATAATATTGAGAATACTGGTATTAATACATATACTGTAGTTCTGGTTGGTACAGGGATACTATAAATATTGAGAATTACTGGTATTAATACATATACTGTAGTTCTAGTTGGTACGGGGATACTATATAATATTGAGGAATTACTGGTATTAATACATATACTGTAGTTCTAGTTGGTAGGGATACTATTAATATATGAGAATTACTGGTATTAATACATATTACTGTAGTTCTGGTTGGTACGGGGTAACTAATAATTGAGAATTACTGGTTATATACATATACTGTAGTTTGGTAGGGTACGGGGGATATATATTGAGAATTACTGGTATTAAACATATACTGTAGTTTGTTGGTACGGGGATACTATATAATATTGAGAATTACTGGTATTAATACAATACTGTAGTTCTTGGTTGGTACGGGGATACTATATAATATTGAGAATTACTGGTATTAATACATATACTGTAGTTTCTGTTGGTACGGGGATACTATATAATATTGAGAATACTGGTATTAATACATATATGTAGTCTAGTTGGTACGGGGATACATATAATATGGAATCTGGTATTAATACATATAGATCTGGTTGATCCAGGGATACTTGGATTGCTGTTTCAGTAAGGAAGGAATCCCCCCCCCCCTTTTAGCTGTTTTTATTTTGCCTTCCTCTGGAACAACTGTTAGGTAGGGTAAAAAAAAATAATAATAAAAAAAAAAAAAAAAAAAGAGGGTGAATAGGTTGGACTTGATGGACTTGAAGTCTTTATTCAACCTCAATTACTATGTAACTGTGTATGGTAACATGGTATCGTCACATGGTATCGTCACATGGTATCGTCGCATGGTATTTTTATGGCCGGGTGTTTTTCGTAATGATAGAATCTATTTTTTATGTTTGAGTAAGAAAATACACATGACGGTGCAGATCCCATCATATGATCACACACTATAAATATAAAGTGTATGTGTCAATGGAACAATCTCACAGCTTTATCATCTGTCAACCAGGGACCAGATCAGCCATCACTGAGTTACAGGAGCTGCCATGCAGATCCACTATTTTTTAGTATTCGTTTTCTGTTTCTTCTTAGCTCTTGTGGAAGCTGGTAAGTGATCACAGCCTGACTGGTAGAACATTGCAACTTTTTTGTTTTACACCCCAGTATGGCAGCTGCTGGTGGTAGTAGTAGCAGCAGCAGCAGTAGTAGTAGTAGAAGTAGTAGTGGTAGTAGTAGTAGTAGTAGTAATAGCAGTAGCAGCAGTAGTAGTAGTAGCAGCAGCAGCAAAGTAAACCAATAGTAATAGTAGTAGTAGCAATAGTAGTAGTAGCAGCAGCAGTAGTGGTGGTAATAGCGGTAGTAAAAGCAGTGGTAGAAGTAGCAGTAGTAGTAATAGTAGCAGTAGTAGTGGTAATAGTAGCAGTAGTAGTGGTAGCAGTAGTAGTAACAATAGTAATATTAGTAGTAGTACTAGTAGTGGTAATAGTAGCAGTAGTGGTGGTAATAGCAGTAGTAATAGCGGTGGTAGAAGTAGTAGTTATAGTAGTAGTGGTGGTGGTAGTAGTAGTAGTAGGAGTAATAGTAGTAGTAGCAGTAGCAACAGTAGTATTAGTGGTAATAGCAGTAGTAGCAGTAGTAGTAGTAGTAGTAGTAGTAGTAGTAGTAGTAGTAGTAGCTGCAGCAGCAGCAGGAGTGGTGGTAATAGCGTTAGTAATAGCAGTGGTAGAAGTAGCAGTAGTAGTAGTCATTGTAGCAGTAGTAGGGGTAAAAGTAGTAGCAGTAGTAGTAACAATACTAGTAGTAGTACTAGTAGTGGTAATAGTAGCAGTAGTGGTGATATAATAGCAGTAGTAATAGCCGTGGTAGTAGTTATAGCGGTAGTAGTAGTGGTAATAGTAATAGTGTTATTTCTCCGTCATTCCCGTAACTAGCTCAGTTTGTAATGTTTTTCTTATTAGCCGTTGTACCCAGGTATCACCAGGAGTCTCGATCAGAAATAAAAGACGCACATTGTGGAGAATAAGGAAGTACGGATAACAAGATTACAATTCCCCTTCTACAGTAAGTTGTTTTCTTATTGGTAGGTACTGAGCATTTTTCTGAGCTCTGTCAGATTTTACTGTTCGTTTAACACAAAAGATCAGATCCAATAATCACACAGATAAAGACCCTGAGAATTATTTACCATGCGGCTTGTTTTCTTATAATCCTCCCCCTTCATAATAACACCATCATATTGCCTCCATTGCTGGTCTGCCCTCTCTGCAGGGGATCAGTGCTACAGGTTACATAAGAAGAGGGAGGGAGTGGAGTCGTGGGGTTTCGTGTATCCGATGGTATCGGGCTTTATCACTAGTGTGTGTATCCGATGGTATCGGGCTTTATCACTAGTGTGTGTATCCGATGGTATTACCCAATAGCCAAGATCTGTTGTTAAAACAATCCTACAATAGCCAAGCTTGTGTAAAACACTCCTACCAATAGCCAAGCTCTGTGGTAAAACACTCCTACCAATAGCCAAGCTCTGTGTAAAACACCCTACCAATAGCCAAGCTTGTGAAAACAATCCTACCAATAGCCAGCTCTGTGTAAAACTCCTACCAATAGCCAAGCTCTGTGTAAAACACTCCTACCATAGCCAAGTTTGTGAAAACATCCTACCAATAGCCAAGCTTTGTGTAAAACCTCCTACCAATAGCCAAGCTCTGTGTAAAACACTCCTACCAATAGCCAAGCTCTGTGTAAAACACTCCTACCAATAGCCAGCTTTGTGTAAAACACTCCTACCAATAGCCAAGCTCTGTGTAAACCTCCTACAATAGCCAAGCTTGTGTAAAACACTCCTACCAATAGCCAAGCTTGTGTAAAACACCCTACCAATAGCCAAGCTGTTGTGTAAAACACTCCTACCAATAGCCACATCTGTGGAAAACACTCCTACCAATAGCCAAGCTTGTGTAAAACAATCCTACCAATAGCCAAGCTTGTTGTAAAACATCCTACCATAGCCAAGCTCTGTGTAAAACACTCCTACCAATAGCCAGCTTTGTGTAAAACACTCCTACCAATAGCCAAGCTTGTGTAAAACACTCTACCAATAGCCAAGCTTTGTGTAAAACACTCCTACCAATAGCCAAGCTTTGTGTAAACACTCCTACCATAGCCAGCTCTGTGTAAAACACTCCTACCAATAGCCAAGCTCTGTGTAAAACACTCCTACCAATAGCCAAGCTCTGTTAAAACACTCCTACCAATAGCCAAGTCTGTGTAAAACACTCCTACCAATAGCCAAGCTCTGTGTAAAACACTCCTACCAATGCCAAGCTTTGTGTAAACACTCCTACCAATAGCCAAGCTCTGTGTAAAACACTCCTACCAATAGCCAAGCTTTGTGTAAAACACTCCTACCAATAGCCAAGCTCTGTGTAAAACACTCCTACAATACCGTTGGTAAAACCTACACATAGCCAAGCTCTGTGTAAAACACTCCTACCAATAGCCAAGCTCTGTGTAAAACACTCCTACCAATGCCAAGCTCTGTGTAAAACACTCTACCAATAGCCAAGCTCTGTGTAAAACACTCCTACCAATAGCCAAGCTCTGGTAAACATCCTACCAATAGCAAGCTTTATGTAAAACACTCCTCACCAATAGCCAAGCTCTGTGTAAAACACTCCTACCAATAGCAAAGCTCTGTGTAAAACACTCCTACCAATAGCAAGCTCTGTGTAAAACACTCCTACCAATAGCCAAGCTCTGTGTAAAACACTCCTACCAATAGCAAGCTTGGTACACCTACAAAGCCAAGCTCTGTGTAAAACACTCCTACCATAGCCAACTCTGTGTAAAACACTCCTACCAATAGCCAAGCTTTGTGTAAAACACTCCTACCAATAGCCAAGCTTTGTGTAAAACATCTACCAATAGCCAAGCTTTGTGTAAAACACTCCTACCAATAGCCACAGCTCTGTGTAAAACACTCCTACCAATAGCCAAGCTTTGTGTAAAACACTCCTACCAATAGCCAAGCTTTGTGTAAAAACTCCTACAATAGCCAAGCTCTGTGTAAAACACTCCTACAATAGCCAAGCTTTGTGTAAAACACTCCTACCAATACCAAGCTTTCTGTAAACACTCCTACCAATAGCCAAGCCTTGTAAAACACTCCTACCAATAGCCAAGTTTGTGTAAAACACTCCTACCATAGCCAAGCTCTGTGTAAAACACTCCTACCAATAGCCAGCTTGTTGTAAACACTCCTACCAATAGCCAAGCTCTGTGTAAAACACTCCTAACAATAGCCAAGCTCTGTGTAAAACACTCCTACCAATAGCCAAGCTTTGTGTAAAACACTCCTACCAATAGCCAAGCTTGTGTAAAACAATCCTACAATAGCCAAGCTTTGTGTAAAACACTCCTACCATAGCCAAGCTTGTGTAAAACATCCTACCAATAGCCAAGCTTTGTGTAAACACTCCTACCAAAGCCAAGCTTGTGTAAAACACTCCTCCAATAGCCAAGCTCTGTGTAAACACTCCTACCAATAGCCAAGCTTGTGTAAAACACTCCTACCAAACCCAGCTTTCTGTAAAACTCCTACCAATAGCCAAGCTCTGTGTAAAACACTCCTACCAATAGCCAAGCTTTGTGAAAACACTCTACCAATAGCAAGCTCTGTGTAAACACTCCTACCAATAGCCAAGCTTTGTGTAAAACACTCCTACCAATAGCCAAGCTCTGTGTAAAACACTCCTACCAATAGCCAAGCTCTGTGTAAAACACTCCTACCAATAGCCAAGCTTTGTGTAAAACACTCCTACCAATAGCCAAGCTTTGTGTAAAACAATCCTACCAATAGCCAAGCTTTGTAAAACACTCCTACCAATAGCCAAGCTCTGTGAAAACACTCCTACCAATAGCCAACTTTGTGTAAACAACTCCTACCAATAGCCAAGCTCTGTGTAAAACACTCCTACCAATAGCCAAGCTCTGGAAAAACTCCTACCAATAGCCAGCTCTGTGTAAAACACTCCTACCAATAGCCAAGCTCTGTGTAAAACACTCCTACCAATAGCCAAGCTCTGTGTAAAACACTCCTACCAATAGCCAAGCTTTGTGTAAAACACTCCTACCAATAGCCAAGCTCTGTGTAAAACACTCCTACCAATAGCCAAGCTCTGTGTAAACAATCCTACCAATAGCAGCTCTGTGTAAACACTCCTACCAATAGCCAAGCTCTGTGTAAAACACTCCTACCAATAGCCAAGCTTGTGTAAAACACTCCTACCAATAGCCAAGCTCTGTGTAAAACACTCCTACCAATAGCCAAGCTCTGTGTAAAAACTCCTACCAATAGCCAAGCTCTGTGAAAACAATCCTACCAATAACCAAGCTTGTGTAAAACATCCTACAATAGCCAATTTGTGTAAAACACTCCTACCAATAGCCAAGCTTTGTGTAAAACACTCCTACCAATAGCCAAGCTCTGTGTAAAACACTCCTACCAATAGCCAAGACTCTGTGAAAACACTCCTACCAAAGCCAAGCTCTGTGTAAAACATCCTACCAATACCAAGCTTTGTGTAAAACACTCCTACCAATAGCCAAGCTTTGTGTAAACAAATCCTACCAATAGCCAAGCTTTGTGTAAAACACTCTACCAAAGCCAAGCTCTGTGTAAAACACTCCTACCAATAACCAAGCTCTGTGTTAAAACACTCTACCAATAGCCAAGCTCTGTGTAAAACCACCTACCAATAGCAAGCTCTGTGTAAACATCCTACAATAGCCAAGCTCTGTGTAAAACACTCCTACCAATAACCAAGCTTTGTGTAAAACACTCCTACCAATAGCCAAGCTTTGTGTAAAACAATCCTACCAATAGCCAAGCTCTGTGTAAAACACTCCTACCAATAACCAAGCTCTGTGTAAAACACTCCTACCAATAGCCAAGCTCTGTGTAAAACACTCCTACCAATAGCCAAGCTCTGTGTAAAACACTCCTACCAATAGCCAAGCTCTGTGTAAAAACTCCTACCAATAGCAAGCTCTGTGTAAAACACTCCTACCAATAGCCAAGCTCTGTGTGTAAAACACTCCTACCAATAGCCAAGCTGTGAAAACACTCCTACAATAGCCAAGCTCTGTGTAAACACTCCTACAATAGCCAAGCTCTGTGTAAAACACTCACCAATAGGCAAGCGTGGAAAACACTCCTACCAATAGCCAAGTCTGTGTAAAACACTCCTACCAATAGCCAAGCTCGTGTGTATACAACACTCCTACTCAATAGCCAAGCTCTTGTAAAACACTCCTACCAATAGCCAAGCTGTGAAAAACTCCTACCAATAGCCAAGCTCTGTGTAAAAACACTCTACCCAATAGCCAAGCTCTGTGTAAAACACTCCTACCAATAGCCAAGCTGTGTAAACACTCCTACCAATAGCCAAGCTCTGTGTAAAACACTCCTACCAATAGCAAGCTGTGAAAACACTCCTACCAATAGCCAAGCTTTGTGTAAAACACTCCTACCCAATAGCCAAGCTCTGTGTGTAAAACACTCCTACCAAAGCCAAGCTCGGTAAAAACCTCGACCAATAACCAAGCTCTGTGAAAACACTCCTAACAATAGCCAAGCTCTGTGTAAAACACTCCTACCAATAACCAAGCTCTGTGTAAACACTCTACCAATAGCCAACCTGTGAAAACATCCTACCAATAGCCAGCTCTGTGAAAACACTCCTACCAATAGCCAAGCTCTGTGTAAAACACTCCTACCAATAACCAAGCTCTGTGTAAACATCCTACCAATAGCCAAGCTCTGTGTAAAACACTCCTACATAGAACCAAGCTCTGTGTGTAACACACTCCTACCAATAGCCAAGCTCTGTGTAAAACACTCCTACCATAAGCCAAGCTTTGTGTAAAACACCTACCAATAGCCAGCTCTGTGTAAAACATCCTACCAATAAGCCAAGCTCTGGTAAAACACTCCTACCAATAGCCAAGCTTTGTGTAAACAACTCCTACCAATAGCCAAGCTCTGTGTAAAACACTCCTACCAATAGCCAAGCTCTGTGTAAAACACTCCTACATAGCCAACTCTGTTGTAAAACACTCCTACCAATAACAAGCTCTGTGTAAAACTCCTACCATAGCCAAGCTCTGTGTAAAAACTCCTACCATGCCAAGCTCTGTGTAAAAAACCTCCTACCAATAGCCAAGCTCTGTGTAAAACACTCTACCAATAGCCAAGCTTTGTGTAAAACACTCCTACCAATACCAAGCTCTGTGTAAAACAATCCTTACCAATAGCCAAGCTCTGTGTAAAACACTCCTACCAATAGCCAAGCTTGTGTAAACACTCCTACCAATACCACAGCTCTGATTGTCCGCCTGCAGCTCTTACAACCAAACTTGTTCACCTAAGCTGTCTTACTTAACTGTGTTAAAACACTCCTACCAATCGCCAAGCTCTGTGTAAAACACTCCTACCAATAACCAAGCTCTGTGTAAAAACTCCTACCAATAGCCAAGCTCTGTGTAAAACACTCCTACAATAACCAAGTCTGTGTAAAACACTCCTACCAAATAACGCCAAGCTCTGTGTAAACACTCCTTACCATAGCCAGCTCTGTGTAAAACATCCTACCAATACCAAGCTCTGTGTAAAAACACTCTACCCAATAACCAAGCTCTGGTTAAACATCCTACACATACCGCTCTGTGTAAAACAACTCCTACCAATAGCCAAGCTCTGTGTTAAAACACTCTACCAATACGCAAGCTGTGTAAAACACTCCTACCAATAGCCAAGCGTCTGTGTAAACACTCCTACCAATACCAAGCTCTGTGTAAACACTCCTACCAATAGCCAAGCTCTGTGTAAAACACTCCTACCAAAAGCCAAGCTCTGTGTAAAACACTCCTACCAATAGCCAAGCTCTGTGTAAAACACTCCTACCAATAGCCAAGCTCTTGTGTTAAACACTCCTACCAATAGCCAAGCTTTGTGTAAAACACTCCTACAATAGCCCAAGCTCTGTGTAAACACTCCTACCAAAGCCAGCTCTGTGTTAAAAACATCCTACCAAACCAAGCTTGGTAAACACTCCTACCAATAACCAAGCTCCTGTGTAAAAATACCCAATAGCCAAGCTCTGTGTAAAACACTCCTACCAATAACCAAGCTCTGTGTAAACATCACAATAGCCAAGCTTGTGTAAAAACACTCTACCAATAGCCAAGCTCTGTGTAAAACACTCCACCAATAGCCAAGCTCTGTGTAAACACTCCTACCAATAGCCAAGCTCTGTGTAAAACACTCCTACCAATAGCCAAGCTCTGTGTAAAACACTCCTACCAATAGCCAAGCTTTGTGTAAAACACTCTACCAATAGGCCAAGCTTGTGTAAAACACTCCTACAATAGCCAAGCTCTGTGTAAAACATCCTACCAATAACCAAGCTCTGTGTAAATCAACTCCTACCAATAGCCAAGCTCTGTGTAAAACAATCCTCCCAATAACCAACAGCTTCTGTGTAAAACACTCCTACCAATAGCAAGCTCGTGTTAAACACTCCTACCAATAGCAAGCTTGTGAAACTCCTACCAATGCCAAGCTCTGTGTAAAACACTCCTACCAATACCCAAGCTCTGTGTTAAAACACTCCTACCAATAGCCAAGCTCTGTGTAAAAACACTCCTACCAATAGCAAGCTTTGTGGTAAAACACTCCTACCAATAGCCAAGCTCTGTGTAAAAACCACTTTCCTACCAATAGCCAAGCCTGTGTAAAACACTCCTACCAATAGCCAAGCTTTGTGTAAAACACTCCTACCAATACAAGTCTGTGTAAAACATCTGAATAACCAAGCTCTGTGTAAAAAACTCCTACCAATTAGCCAAGCTTGTGTTAAAACACTCCTACCAATAGCCAAGCTCGTGTGTAAAACATCCTACCAATAGCCAGCTTGTGTAAAACCACTCCCTACAAATAACCACGCTTGTGTAAACACCTCCATAATAGCAAGCTTTTTCCTGTTATGTAAAACATCCTACCAATAACCCAAGTCCTTGTGTTTTAAACATCTCTACCAATAGCCAAGCTCTGGTGTAAACACTCCTACCAATAGCCAAGCTTGTGTAAACACATCCTACCAATAGCCAAGTCTGTGGTAAAACACTACCATACCAAGCCAAGCTCTTGTAAAACACTCCTACCAATAGCCAAGCTCTGTGTAAAACACTATACCAATACCAAGCTCTGTGTAAAACACTCCTACCAATAGCCAAGCTTTGTGTAAAAAACCACTCCTACCAATAGCCAGCTCTGTGTTAAAACAACCTCCTACCAATAGCCAAGCCTGTGTAAAACACTCTACCAATAGCCAAGCTCTGTGTAAAAACATTCCTACCAATAGCCAAGCTTTGTGTAAAACACTCCATCACCAATATCAAGCCTTGTAAAACAATTCCACAATACCCAAGCTCTGTGGTAAAACACTCTACCAATAGCCAAGCTTATGAAAACACCCTACAATAGCCAGCTCGTGTGTACAAACACTCCTACCAATAGCCAAGCTTTGTTTAAAACACTCCTACCAAATAGCCAAGCTCTGTGTAAAACACTCCTTACCAATAAGCCAAGCTCTGTGTAAAACACTCCTACCAATAGCAAGCTCTGTGTAAACAACTTACCCAATAGCCAAGCTTGTGTGTAAAACACTCCTACCAATAGCCAGCTCTGTGTAAAACAATCCTACCAATAGCCAAGCTCTGTTGTAAAAACACTCCTACAATAGCCAAGCTCTGTGTAAAACATCCTACCAATAGCCAAGCTCTGTGTTAAAACACTCTACCCAATAGCCAAGCTCTGTGTAAAACACTCCTACCAATAGCCAAGTCTGTGTAAACACTCCTACCAATAGCCACCCGACCCCCATTGTTGTAAAACACTTCCTCCCATACCACAATAACCAAGCCTCTGTCGTAAAAACTCCTACCAATAGCCAAGCTTGTGTAAAACACTCTCTACCCAACTAGCCAAGCTTTGTGTAAAACACTCTACCAATAGCCACATCTGTGTAAAACCACTCCTACCAATAGCCAAGCATCGTGTGAAAACACTCCACCAATAGCCCAAGCTCCATGAAGCTGTAAAACACATCCTCACCAATAGCCAAGCTCTGTGTAAAAACAATCCTACCAACTAGCCAAGCTTTGCCCGTGTTAAAACATCCTACCAATAGCCAAGTCCTGTTTTTGTAAAACACTCATTACACAAGAGCAAGCTGTGAAAACACTCCTACCAATAGCCAAGCTCTGTGTAAAACACTCCTACCAATAGCCAAGCTCTGTGTAAAACACTCCTACCAATAGCCAATGGGGCTTTATCACTAGTGTATGTATCCGATGGTATCGGCTTTATCACTAGTGGTGTATCGATGGTATTGGGGCTTTATCACGAGTGTGTGTATCCGATGGTATCAGGCTTTATCGCTAGTGTGTGTATCCGATGGTATCAGGCTTTATCACTAGTGTGTGTATCCGATGGTATCGGCTTTATCATAGTGTGGTGTATCCGATGGTATCGGGCTTTATCACTAGTGTGTGTATCCAATGGTATCGGGCTTTATCACTAGTGTGTGTATCCGAGTGGTATCAAGGTTTATCACTAGTGTGTGTATCCGATGTGTATCGGGCTTATCACTAGTGTGGTGTATCCGATGGTATCGGGCTTTATCACTAGTGTGGTATCCGATGGTATCGGGCTTTATCACTAGTGTGTGTATCCGATGGTATCGGCTTTATCACTAGGTGTGTATCCGATGGTTATCGGGGTTTATCACTAGTGTGTGTATCCGATGGTATCGGGTTTATCACTAGTGTGTGTATCCGATGGTATCGGGGTTTATCACTAGTGTGTGTATCCGATGGTATCGGGCTTTATCACTAGTGTGTGTATCCGATGGTATCGGGCTTTATCACTAGTGTGTGTATCCGATGGTATTGGGGCTTTATCACTAGTGTGTGTATCCGATGGTATCAGGCTTTATCACTAGTGTGTGTATCCGATGGTATTGGGGCTTTATCACTAGTGTGTGTATCCGATGGTATCGGGCTTTATCGCTAGTGTGTGTATCCGATGGTATCAGGCTTTATCACTAGTGTGTGTATCCGATGGTATTGGGGCTTTATCACTAGTGTGTGTATCCGATGGTATGGGCTTATCACTAGTGTGTGTATCCGATGGTATCCGGGCTTTATCACTAGTGTGTGTATCCGATGGTATCGGGGGTTATCACTAGTGTGTGTATCCGATGGTATCGGGCTTTTATCACTAGTGTGTGTATCCGATGGTATCGGGCTTATCAATACCTTAGTGTGTGTATCCGAGGTATCGGGGTTTATCACTAGTGTGTGTATCCTTGATGGTATCGGTGTTGGTCTTACTACCATTCTACTAGTGTGTGTATCCGTGGTATCTATGGCTTTGTATCATAGGTGTTATCCGATTTATTTGGTATATGGCTTTATCACTAGTGTGTGTATCCGATGGTATCGGGCTTTATCACTAGTGTGTGTATCCGATGGTATCGGGCTTTATCACTAGTGTGTGTATCCGATGGTATCGGGGTTTATCACTAGTGTGTGTATCCGATGGTATCGGGCTTTATCACTACGTGGGTATCCGATGGTATCGGGTTTATCACTAGTGTGTGTATCCGATGGTATCGGGGCTTTATCACTAGTGTGTGTATCCGAGGTATCGTTCGGCTTATCACTAGTGTTGTGTATCGATGTATCATGGTCTTTAGTCATAGTGTTGTGTATCCATGGTATGGGGCTTTATCACTAGTGTGTGTATCCGATGGGTATACTTGGGTTTTATCACTATGTGTGTGTATCCGATGGTATCGGGCTTTTATCACTATGTGTGTGTTATCCTGGTTATCGGGCTTTATCACTAGTGTGTGTATCCGATGGTATCGGGCTCTTTATCACATAGTGTGGTTGTGTATTGATGGTATCGGGGTTATTCACTAGTGTGTGTATACCGATGGTATCGGGGCTTTATCACTAGTGTGTGTATCCGATGTTGTATCGGGCTTTATCACTAGGGTGTTCTGTATGGTATCGGGCTTTATCACTAGTGTGTTGTATCCGATGGTATTGGGCTTTATCCACTGTGTGTTCTGTTGTATCCGATGGTATCAGGCTTTATCACTAGTGTGTGTATCCGATGGTATGTGGGCTTCTTTTCACTAGTGTGTGTATCCGATGGTATCAGGCTTTATCACTAGTGTGTGTATCCGATGTATTGGGGCTTTATCCCTAGTGTGTGTGTATCCGATGGTATCGGGCTTTTAGTGTGTGTATCCGATGGTACGGGCTTTTATCACTAGTGTGTGTATCCGATGGTATCGGGCTTTCACTAGTGTGTGTATCCGATGGTATCAGGCTTTATCACTAGTGTGTGTATCCGATGGTATTGGGGCTTTATCACTAGTGTGTGTATCCGATGGTATCAGGCTTTATCACTAGTGTGTGTATCCGATGGTATTGGGCTTTATCACGAGTGTGTGTATCCGATGGTATCAGGGCTTTATGCTAGTGTGTGTATCCGATGGTATCAGGCTTTATCACAGTGTGTGTATCCGATGGTATCAGGCTTTATCGCTAGTGGGTATCCGATGGTATGGGCTTTATCACTAGTGTGTGTATACCGATGGATCAGGGCTTTATCACTAGTGGTGTATCCGTGTATTGGGGCTTTATCACTAGTGTGTGTATCCGATGGTATTCAGGCTTTATCGCTAGTGTGTGTGTATCGATGGTATCAGGCTTTATCACTAGTGTGTGTATCCGATGGTATAGGTTTATCACTAGTGTGTGTATCCGATGGTATGGGGCTTTATACTAGTGTGTGTATCCGATGGTATCGGCTTTATCACTAGTGTGTGTTATCCGATGGTATTGGGGCTTTATCACTAGTGTGGGTATTCGATGGTATCTGGGGCTTTATCACTATGGTGTTGTATCGATGGTATGGCTTACGCGTGTGTGTATCGATGGTATCGGGCTTTATCACTAGTGTGTGTATCCGATGGTATTGGGGCTTTATCACTAGTGTGTGTATCCGATGGTATTGGGGCTTTATCGCTAGTGTGTGTATCCGATGGTATCGGGCTTTATCACTAGTGTGTGTATCCGATGGTATCAGGGCGTATATCACTAGTGTGTGTATCCGATGGTTATCAGGGCTTTATCACTAGTGTGTGTATCCGATGGTATCATGGGCTTATCACTAGTGTGTGTATCCGATGGTTATTGGGGCTATATCGCTAGTGTGTGTATCCGATGGTATCGGGCTTTATCACTAGTGTGTGTATCCGATGGTATCAGGCTTTATCACTAGTGTGTGTATCCGAGGTATAGGCTTTATCGCTAGTGTGTATCCGATGGTATGGGCTTTATCACTAGTGTGTGTATCCAATGGTATGGGGCTTTATCACTAGTGTGTGTATCCGATGGTTTGGGGCTTTATCCAGTGTGTGTATCCGATGGTATCAGGTTTATCACTAGTGTGTGTATCCGAGTGGTATTGGGGCTTTATCACTAGTGTGTGTATCCGATGGTATTGGGCTTTATCGCGTGTGTGTATCCGATGGTATCGGGCTTTATCACTATTGTATCCGTGGTACGCTTTATCCTAGTTGTGTATCGATGGTATCAGGCTTTATCACTAGTGTGTGTATCGAGGTATCAGGCTTTATCGCTAGTGTGTGTATCCGATGGTATCGGCTTTATCACTAGTGTGTGTATCCGATGGTATTGGGGCTTTATCGTAGTGTGTGTATCCGATGGTATCGGGCTTTATCACTAGTGTGTGTATCCGATGGTATCAGGGCTTTATCACTAGTGGTGTATCAAGGGTATCAGGCTTTATCACTAGTGTGTGTATCCGATGGTATCGGGCTTTATCATAGTGTGTGTATCCATGGTATTGGGGCTTTATCGACTAGTGTGGTGTATCCGATGGTATCGGGTGTTATCATCCTAGTGTGGTGTATCCGATGGTATCGGGCTTTATACTAGTTTTTTTTTTTTTTTTTTTTTTTTGTGTGTGTATCCGATGGTATGGGTTTATCACTAGTGTGTGTATCCGAGGTATCGGGCTTTATCGCTAGTGTGTATTCTTCCCACGGATGGTATCGGGCTTTATCACTAGTGTGTGTATCCGAGGTATCGGGCTTATCACTAGTGTGTTGTATCCGATGGTATCGGCTTTATCTAAGTGTGTGTATCCGATGGTATCGGGTTTATCACTAGTGTGTGTATCCGATGGTATGGGCTGTATCCTGGTGTGTGTATCCGATGGTATGGCTTTATCACTAGTGTGGTGTATCCGATGTATCGGGTTTATTCATAGGTGGTGTGTATCCGATGGATTGGGTTTATCACTAGTGTGTGTATCCGATGGTATCGGGGCTTTATCACTAGTGTGGTGTATCCGATGGTATCAGGGTTTATCACTAGTGTGTGTATCCGATGGTATCGGGCTTTATCACTAGTGTGGTATCATGGTATCGGGCTTTATCACTAGTGTTGTGTATCCGATGGTATCGGGCTTTATCGCTAGTGTGTGTATCCGATGGTATCGGGCTTTATCGCTAGTTGTGTGTATCCGATGGTATCAGGTTTATCACTAGTGTGTGTATCCGATGGTTAGGGTTTATGCACTAGTGTGTGTATCACATCGCGTATCGGGTGCTTTATCTGCTAGTGTGTGTATCCGATGGTATCGGGCTGTTCATTAGTAGCTTGTTGTGTATCCGATGGTATCGGGGCTTTATCATAGTGTGTGTATCCGCATGGTATCGGGCTTTATCGCTAGTGTGTGTATCCGATGGTATCGGGCTTTTATCACTAGTGTGTGTATCCGATGGTATCGGGCTCTTTGTCGTGTGTGTATCCGATGGTATCAGGTTTATCACTAGTGTGTGTATCCGATGGTATCGGGGCTTAGTCACTAGGTGTGTATCCGATGTATCGGGCTTTATCACTATGTGTGTTGTATGTACGCGGTATCGGCTTTATCACTAGTGTGTGTATCCGATGGTATGGGTTTTATCACTAGTGTGTGTATCCGATGGATCGGCTTATCGCTAGTGTGTGTATCCGATGGTATCGGCTTTATCACTAGTGTGTGTATCGATGGTATGGGCTTTATCACTAGTGTGTGTATCCGATGGTATCGGGGTTTATCACTAGTGTGTGTATCACTATGGTATCGAGGGCTTTATCGCTAGTGTGTGTATCCGATGGTATCAGGCTTTTCACTAGTGTGTGTATCCGATGGTATTGGGCTTTATCACTAGTGTGTGTATCCGATGGTATGGGCTTTATCACTAGTGGTGTCCGATGTATCGGCTTTATCACTAGTGTGTGTATCCGATGGTATCGGGGCTTTATCACTGAGGTGTGTATCCGATGGTATCAGGCTTTATCACTAGTGTGTGTATCCGATGGTATCGGCTTTATCACTAGTGTGGTGTATCCGATGGTTATCGGGGCTTTATCACTAGTGTGTGTATCCGATGGTATCGGGCTTTATCCTAGGTGTGTATCCGGGTATCCAGGCCTTATCACTACGTGTGTGTATCAGATTGTATCGCGGGCTCCTACACTATGTGTTTTCGATGTATGGCTTTCATCTCACTAGTGTGTGTATCCGATGGCTTATATCGGGCTTTATCCACTTTGTGTATCCGGTGGTCAGGGGTTTATCCTAGTGTTGTGATCCGATTGGGCCTAGCTAGCCCCTAGTGGGTACAGACTTTATCGCTTTTAGTGTGTGTATACCAGATGGTATCGGGCTTTATCATATGGTGTATCCGATGGTATCGGTTGTTTATCACTAGGTGTATCCGATGGTATCGGGCTTTATCCTAGGTGTGAATCCGATGTATCGGGGTTTATCGCTAGTGTGTGTATCCGATGGTATCAGGCTTTATCACTAGTGTGTGTATCCGATGTATCGGGCTTTATCACTAGGGTGTATCCGATGGTATAGGGCTTTATCACTAGTGTGTGTATCCATGGTATCGTGGCTTGATCAACTAGTGTGTGTATCGATGGTATTGGGCTTTATCTAGTGTGTGTACCGATGTAGGTTTATCACTAGTGTGTGTATCCGTGGTAGGGGTTATCTAGTGTGTGTATCGTGTATCGGCTTATCCTAGTGTGTGTATCCGAGTATCAGGCTTATCAATAGTTATCAATTCGTTCATAGTGTGTATCGTGTATCGGTATCACTAGGGTGTACATGGTTATCGGGCTTTATCTAGTGTTGTGAATCGATGGTATCGGAGGCTTTATCGTTGTATCGATGTTATGTTTATAGTGTGACGATCGATGCTAACAGTGTGACGAGTATCTTATTGCTTTAGTCTTAGGAGATGCAATCTTGTCTGTCCTGCATAAGCACAGCGCCCCCTACAGTATATCCTATTGCAAACATAGTTGACCCTAGCATTGATGAATAGCAGGTTATTCCCCATTACACGCGATGACCACTATCAGGGAGATTCAATAAAGTTCTTATCGTTAAAATGTAGCCCCACAACAGATTGTTAGCTTTCAAATGTTAAATAAGTTGATTGGTTGGGGCCAAAACTGCACCATTTTTTTAAACGATAAGAACTTTTATTGAATCTCCCTGAATTGTTCACTAATTGTTATTTTCCTCTTCCTAGGCATGGTCGCTGGTCACTGAATTAAAGAATCATTTTGAAAATGGAACTCAGGATGATAGATGATGATAATGGGAGGGCACAACGGGGCGGAAAGCATGTCCCCATTGGGCACAAAAAGTGAATTGGCTTTCTGGGTTGTCATTTGTGTACATCTAAGGGGGTTTATTATAGTTCCCTGTTATTTCTTTTATTACAGTTCCACAGTTTCACCGTTCTCACTGTAAAGAAACCTTCCTACCTGAGATGGAACTCTTTTCTTCCAACCTTAAAGGATGTCCACGTGTCCTTGATAGACCTATTAGTAACAATGCCCAGAGAGTTATTGTATGGCCCATTAATAATTTGTATAAAGTTATTTATGTCCCCACGCAACCGCCGCTTCTCCAATGTAACAGCCCTAACTTGTCTAATCTGCCTGCCATATTCAAGCCTCTCCATTCCCCTTATTAATTTAGTTATAACTTGTCTAATCTGCCTGCATAGTCAAGCCCCTCCATTCCCCTTATTAATTTAGTTATAACTTGTCTAATCTGCCTGCATATTCAAGCCCCTCCATTCCCCTTATTAATTTAGTTATAACTTGTCTAATCTGCTCTGCATAGTCACGCCCCTCCATTTCCCCTTATTAATTTAGTTATAACTGGTCTAATATTGCCTGCATAGTCAAGCACCTCCATTCCCTCTTATTAATTTAGTTATAACTTGGTCTAATCTGCCTGCCTAGTCAAGCCCCTCCATTCCCCTTATTAATTTATTTTTATAACTTGTCTAATCTGCTGCATAGTCAAGCCCTCCACTTCCCCTTATTAATTTAGTTATAACTGGTCTCAATCTGCCTTCATAGTCAAGCACCCTCCATTCCCCTTATTAATTAGTTATAACTGTTCTAATCTGCCTGCATAGTCAAGACCCCTCATTTCCCTTATAATTTAGTTATAACTGGTCTAATCTGCCTGCATTGTCAAGCACCTCATTCTCCTTATTAATTTAGTTTATAACTGGTCTAATCTGCCTGCATAGTCAAGCCCCTCCATTCCCCTATTTAATTTAGTTTAACTTGTCTAATCTGCCTGCACTTTCAAGCCCCTCCTATTCCCCTTATTAATTTAGTTATAACTTGTCTAATCTGCCCTGCATATTCAAGCCCCTCATTCCCCTTATTAATTTAGTTTTAGTTTATAACTTGTCTAATCTGCCTGCATAGTCAAGCCCCTCCATTCCCCTTATTATTTTAGTTATAATTGTCTAATCTGCCTGCATAGTCAAGCTCTTCCATTCCCTTTATTATTTAGTTATAACTTGTCTGTGGCCTAGACTGACTGCATGTCACGCCCCTCCATTCCCCTTATATTTAGTTATAACTTGTCTAATCTGCCTGCATAGTCAAGCCCCTCCATTCCTCTTATATTTTAGTTATACTTGTCTAATCTCCTGCATATCAAGCCCCTCCATTCCCCTTAATTTAGTTATAACTTGTCTAATCTGCCTGCATAGTCAAGCCCTCCATTCCCCTTATATATTTAGTTATAACTTGTCTAATCTGCCGTGCATAGTCAAGCTCTTCCATTCCTTTATTATTTAGTTATAACTTGTCTAATCTGCCTGCATAGTCAAGCCCCTCCATTCCCTTATTATTTTAGTTATAACTTGTTCTAATCTGCCTGTAGTAAGCCCCTCCATTCCTCTTAATTATTTAGTTAGAAATTTGTTGTTACACAGCGCTTGGCTATTGGTGGAGGTAGTGTTTTACACAAGGCTTGGGCTATTGGTTAGGATTGTTTACACAAGAGCTTGGCTATTGGTAGGAGTGTTTACATAGCTGGCATTGGTAGGAGTGTTTTTACCACACAAGCTTGGGTATTGGTAGGAGTGTTTTACACAAAGCTTGGCTACTGGTAGGAGTGTTTTACACAAGTGGCAGATTGGTAGGGTTGTGTTACAAAAGCTTGGCTATTGGTAGGAGTGTTTACACAAAAGCTTGGCTATTGGTTAGGAGTTGTTTTACACAGAGCTTGGCTATTGGTAGGAGTGTTTACACAAGCTTGGCTATTGGTAGGAGTGTTTACACAGAGCTTGGCTTATTGGTAGGAGTGTTTTAACAAAGCTTGGTTATTGGTGGATGTTTTACACAGAGCTTGGCTATTGGTAGGAGTGTTTTACACAGAGCTTGGCTATTGGTAGGAGTGTTTTACACAAAGCTTGGCTATTGGTAGGAGTGTTTTACACAGAGCTTGGCTATTGGTAGGAGTGTTTTACACAAAGCTTGGCTATTGGTAGGAGTGTTTTACACAGTGGCTGATTGGTAGGAGTGTTTTACACAACGCTGGCTATTGGTAGGAGTGTTTTACACAAAGCTTGGCTATTGGTAGGAGTGTTTTACACAGAGCTTGGTATTGGGAGGAGTGTTTACACAGAGCTGGGTATTGGTAGGAAGTTTTACACAAGCTTGGCTTATTGGAGGAGTTTTACACAGAGCTTGGCTATTGGTAGGAGTGTTTTACACAGAGCTTGGTTATGGTAGGATTGTTTACACAGAGTTGGCTATTGGTAGGAGTTGTTTCACAAAGCTTGGCTATTGGTAGGAGTGTTTTACACAAGAGTTGGCGTATGGGTAGGAGTGTTTTACACAGCGGTGGCTTTGGTAGGAGTGTTTTACACAAAGCTTGGCTATTGGTAGGAGTGGTTACACAGAGCTTGGCTATTGGTAGGAGTGTTTTACACAGAGCTTGGCTTATTGGTAGGAGTGTTTTTACACAGAGCTTGGCTATTGGTAGGAGTGTGTTTTTTACACAGGCTTGGTATGGTTTAGGAGTGTTTTACACAGAAGCTGGTTATGGTGGAGTGTTTTAACAGAGCTGGTTATTGGTAGGTGTTTAGGATGGTTGTACACAGAGATTTTGGCTATTGGTAGGAGTGTTTACACAGAGCTTGGTATTGGTTCTAGGTATTGTTGTTTTACACAGAGCTTGCTATTGGTAGGGTGTTTTACACAAAGGCTTGGCTATTGTGGAGTGGTTTTACACAAAGCTTGGCTATGGTAGGAGTGTTTTGGACACAGAGCTTGGCTATTGGTAGGAGTGTTTTACACAGAGTTGGCTTTGGTAGGAGTGTTTTACAGAGCTTGGCTAGTGTAGGAGTGTTTCACAGATTGGTATTGTGGGTGTTTTACACCGAGCTGGCTATTGGTAGGAGTGTTTACACAGAGCTTGAGGTTATTGGTAGGTTGTTTTTTACACAGAGTCTTGGCTATTGGTGAGGCGTGTTTTACACAGAGCTGGCTATTGGAGGAGTGTTTTACACAGCTTGGTTATTGGTAGGATGTTTTACACAGAGCTTGGCATTGGTAGGAGTGTTTTACACAGAGCTTGGCTATTGGTAGGGTGTTTTACACAAGCTTGGTATTGGTAGGAGTGTTTTACACAGAGCTGGCTATGGTAGGGTGTTTTACCAGAGCTTGGCTATTGGTAGGAGTGTTTTACACAAGAGCTGTTGCTATTGGTAGGAGTGTTTACACAGAGCTTGGCTATTGGTAGGTGTTTTACAAGCAGCGATTGGTTATTGGTAGGAGTGTTTTACACAGAGGTTGGCATTGGTAGGAGTGTTTTCACAGAGCTTGGCTATATTGGTCGGAGTGTTTTACACAGAGCTTGGCTATTGGTAGGAGTGTTTTACACAAAGCTTGGTTTGGTAGGAGTGTTTTAACACAGAGCTTGGTATTGGTAGGAGGTTTTACCACAGAGCTTGGTATTGGTAGGAGTGTTTTACAGAGCTTGGCTATTGGTAGGGTGTTTTACACAGAGCTTGGTATTGGTAGGTAGGAGTGTTTTACACAGATTGGCTATTGGTAGGAGTGTTTTAACCAGAGCTTGGCTTGGTGGTAGGAGTGTTTACACAGAGCTTGGTTTTGGTAGGAGTGTTTTACACAGAGCTTGGTTATTGGTAGGGTGTTTACACAGAGCTTGGTTATTGGTAGGAGTGTTTACCACAAAGCAGTGCTATGGTAGGAGTGTTTTACACAGAGCTGGCTATTGGTAGGAGTGTTTTACACAAAGCTTGGCTATTGGTAGGAGTGTTTTACACAAGCTTGGCTATGGTAGGAGTGTTTTACACAGGAGCTTGGCTTATGGTAGGGTGTTTTACACAGAGCTTGGTAGATTGGTAGGAGTGTTTTACACAGAGCTTGGGTATTGGTAGGAGTTTTACACAGAGCTGGCTAGGGTAGGAGTGTTTCAAGAGGCTGGCTATTGGTAGGAGTGTTTACACAGAGCTTGGCTATTGGGGAGTGTTTTACACAGAGCTGGCTATTGGTAGGAGTGTTTTACACAGAGCTTGGCTATTGGTAGGAGTGTTTTACACAAGAGCTGGTTATTGGTAGGAGTGTTTAACAGAGCTTGGTTATTGGTGGAGGTTTACCAAAGCTTGGCTATTGGTAGGAGTGTTTACACAGAGCTTGGCTATGGTGGTGTTCAGATGGTAGTAGGAGTGTTTTACACAGAGCTTGGCTATTGGTAGGAGTGTTTACACAGAGCTTGGTTATTGGTAGGAGTGTTTACACAGAGCTTGGCTTATTGGTAGGAGTGTTTTACAGAGCTGGCTATTGGTAGGAGTGTTTACAACAGATGGGATTGGTAGGAGTAGGGTGTTTACACAAGAGCTTGGTTATGGTAGGAGTGTTTTACACAGAGCTTGGCTATTTTGAGGTAGGAGTGTTTACACGAGCTTGGTATTGGTGGAGTGTTTACACAGAGCTTGGTTATGGTACGGAGTGTGTTTACACAGAGCTTGGCTATTGGTAGGAGTGTTTTACACAGAGCTGGGCTTGGTAGGAGTGTTTTCACAGCTGGCTATTGGTAGGAGTGTTTTACACAGAGCTTGGCTATTGGTAGGAGTGTTTTCACGAGCTTGGCTATTGGTAGGAGTGTTTTACACAGAGCTTGGCTATTGGTGAGTTGTTTTTACACAGAGCTTGGCTATTGGTAGGAGTGTTTTCACAGCTTGGCTATTGGTAGGAGTGTTTTTACAACAGGCTTGGCTATTGTAGGAGTGTTTTCACAGAGCTTGGCTATTGGTAGAGGGTTTTACACAGAGCTGGCTATTGGTAGGAGTTGTTTTCACAGCTTGGCATTGGTTAGGAGTGTTTTACACAGAGCTTGGCTATGGTGGAGTTTTTTACACAGAGCTGGTATGGTAGGGTGTTTTACACAGCTTGGCTATTGGTAGGAGTGTTTTACACAAGAGCTGGTTATTGGTAGGAGTGTTTTACACAGAGCTTGGCTATTGGTAGGAGTGTTTTACACAGAGCGTGGCTATTGGTAGGAGTGTTTACACAGAGCTTGGCTATTGGTAGGAGTGTTTTACACAGGCTTGGCTATTGGTAGGAGTGGTTTACACAGCTTGGTATGGTAGGAGTGTTTTACACAGAGCTTGGCTATTGGTAGGTAGGATGTGTTACACAAGCTTGGCTATTGGTAGGAGTGTTTTAACAAAGCTTGGCTATTGAGGAGTGTTACACAGAGCTTGGCTATTGGTAGGAGTGTTTACACAGAGCTTGGCTATTGGTAGAGTGTTTTTACACAGAGCTTGGTATTGGTAGGAGTGTTTACACAGAGCTTGGTTATTGGTAGGAGTGTTTTACACAGAGCTTGGCTATTGGAGGAGTGTTTACACAAAGCTTGGCTTTGTAGGAGTTCTACCGAAGATTGGTATTGGTGGAGTTGTTTACACAGAAGCTTGGTATTTGGTAGGAGTGTTTTACACAGAGCTTGGCTATTGGTAGGAGTGTTTTACACAGAGCTTGGCTATTGGTAGGAGGGTTTTACACAGAGCTTGGCTATTGGTAGGGTGTTTTTACACAACGTTGGCTATGGTAGGAGTGTTTACACAAAGCTTGGCTTTGGTAGGATGTTTTACACAAAGCTTGGTTATGGTGGAGTTGTTTTACACAGGCTTGGCTATTGGTAGGAGTGTTTACACCAGCTTGGCTATTGGGTAGGAGTGTTTTAGCGAGTTGTTTTGTTTTGATTGTTTGGTTGAGGTTTTATTTGTGTAGGTTTGTTGTGAGTAATTTTTTTGGTGTTTGTTTTGGTGTGGTTTGTTTTGAGTGCTATTTGTGTATGGAGTGTTTTACACAGAGCTTGGCTATTGGTAGGAGTTTTACACAAAGCTTGGCTATTGGTAGGAGTGTTTTACACAGAAGCTTGGCTATTGGTAGGAGTGTTTTACAAGAGCTTGGCTATTGGTAGGATTGTTTACACAGAGCTGCTATTGGTAGGAGTGTTTTACACAGAGATTGGTTATTGGTAGGAGTGTTTTACACAAAGCTTGGCTATTGGGAGGAGTGTTGTACACAGAGCTTGGCTATTGTAGGAGTGTTACACAGAGCTTGGCTATTGGTAGGGTAGTTTTTACACAGAGCTTGGCTATTGGTAGGAGTGTTTTACAAAGAGCTTGGCTATTGGTAGGAGTGTTTACACAGAGCTTGGCTATTGGTAGGAGTGTTTTAACCAAAGCTTGGCTATTGGTAGGAGGTTTACCAGAGATTGGCTATTGGTAGGAAGTGTTTTACACAAAGCTGGCTATTGGTTAGGAGTTTTACAAAAGCTTGGCATGGTAGGAGTGTTTTACACAAAGCTTGGGTATGGTAGGAGTGTTTTACACAGAGCTTGGCTATTGGTAGGAGTGTTTTTTACAAAGCTTGGCTATTGGTAGGAGTGTTTTACACAAAGCTTGGCTATTGGTAGGAGTGTTTTACACAGAGCTTGGCTATTGGTAGGAGTGTTTTACACAAAGCTTGGCTATTGGTAGGAGTGTTTTACACAAGTTGGCTATTGGTAGGAGTGTTTACAAAAGCTTGGATGGTAGGAGGTGTTTACACAAGCTGTGGCATGGTAGGAGTGTTTTACACAAGCTGGCTATTGAGGTAGGAGTGTTTTTTACACAGAGTTGGGATTGGTAGGAGTGTTTTACACAAAGCTTGGCTATTGGTAGAGTGTTTTACACAGAGTTTGGCTATTGGTAGGAGGGTTTTACACAAAGCTTGGCTATTGGTAGGATGGTTTACACAAAGCTTGGCTATTGGTAGGAGTGTTACACAAAGCTGGCTATTGGTAGGAGTGTTTACACAGAGCTTGGCTATTGGTAGGAGTGTTTACACAGAGCTTGGCATTGGTAGGAGTGTTTACACAAAGCTTGGCTATGGTAGGAGTGTTTTACACAGAGCTGGCTATTGGTAGGAGTGTTTTACACAAACGTTGGCTATTGGTAGGAGTGTTTTACACAGAGCTTGGCTATTGGTAGGAGTGTTTACAGAAAGATTGGTATGGTGGAGTGTTTTACACAGAGCTGGCTATTGGTAGGAGTGTTTTACACAGAGCTTGGCTATTGGTAGGAGTGTTTTACACAAAGCTTGGCTATTGGTAGGAGTGTTTTTACACAAAGCTTGGCTATGGTAGGAGTGTTTACACAGAGCTTGGCATTGGTAGGAGTGTTTTACACAAAGCTTGGCTATTGGTAGGAGTGTTTTACACAAAGCTTGGCTATTGGTAGGAGTGTTTACAAAGCTTGGCTATTGGTAGGAGTGTTTTACAGAGCTTGGCTATTGGTAGGAGTGTTTACACAGAGCTTGGCTATTGGTAGGAGTGTTTTACACAAAGCTTGGCTATTGGTAGGAGTGTTTTACACAGAGCTTGGCTATTGGTAGGAGTGTTTTACACAGAGCTTGGCTATTGGTAGGAGTGTTTACACAGAGCTTGGCTATTGGTAGGAGTGTTTTACACAGAGCTTGGCTATTGGTAGGAGTGTGTTACAAAAGCTGGCATTGGTAGGATGTTTTCAAAGCTTGCTTTGGTAGGAGTGTTTTACACAGAGCTTGGCTATTGGTAGAGGAGTGTTTTACACAGAGCTTGGCTATTGGTAGGATGTTTTACACAAGCTTGGCTATTGGTAGGTGTTTTACACAGAGCTGGCTATTGGTAGGAGTGTTTTACACAGAGCTGGCTATTGGTAGGAGGGTTTTACACAGAGCTTGGCTATTGGTAGGAGGTTTTACACAAAGCTTGGCTATTGGTAGGAGTGTTTACACAGCGTGGCTATTGGTAGGAGTGTTTTACACAAAGCTTGGCCTTGGTAGGAGTGTTTACAAAGAGCTGGCTATTGGTAGGAGTGTTTTAACAAGATTGGCTATTGGTAGAGTGTTTCACAGAGCTTGGCTTGGTAGGAGTGTTTTACACAGAGCTTGGCTATTGGTAGGAGTGTTTACACAGAGCTTGGCTATTGGTAGGAGTGTTTACACAAGCTTGGCTATTGGTGTAGGAGTGTTTTACAACAGGTGGCTATTGGTAGGAGTGTTTTACACAAAGCTTGGCTATTGGAGGGTTGTTACACAAAGTTGGCATTGGTAGGAGTGTTTTACACAGAGTTGGCATTGGTAGGATGTTTTACAACAAGCTTGGTATGGTAGGATGGTTTTACACAAAGCTGGCTCATCCGATGGTATCGGGCTTTATCACTAGTGTGTGTATCCGATGGTATCGGGGTTTATCACTAGTGTGTGTATCCGATGGTATCGGGGCTTTATCGCTAGTGTGTGTATCCGATGGTATCGGGGCTTTATCGCTAGTGTGTGTATCCGATGGTATCAGGCTTTATCACTAGTGTGTGTATCCGATGGTATCGGGGCTTTATCACTAGTGTGTGTATCCGATGGTATCGGGGCTTTATTGCTTTAGTCTTGAAGGGAGATGCAATATCTTGTACTGTCACTGCATCAGCACAGCGCCCCCTACAGTATATCCTATTGCAAACAGTAGTTGACCCTAGCATTGAATAGCAGGTTATTTCCCCATTACAGCCTGACCCACTATCAGGGAGATTCAATAAAAGTTCTTATCGTTTAAAATGGTAGCCCCAACCAATCAGATGTTAGCTTTCAAATGTTAAATAAGATCTGATTGGTTGGGGCAAAACTAGCACCATTTTAAACGATAAGAACTTTTATTGAATCTCCCTGAATGTTCACTAATTGTTTATTTCCTCTCTCCTAGGCGATGGTCGCTGGTCACTGAATTAAAGAATCATTTTGAAAATGGGAACTCAGGGATGATGATGATGATAATGGGAGGGCACACGGGGCGAAAAGCATGTCCTCCCATTGGCTGCACAAAAAGTGAATTGGCTTTCTGGGTTGTCATCTTGTGTACATCTCAAGGGAGGGTTTTATTTATAGTTCCCTGTTATTTCTTTTATTACAGTTCCACAGTTTCACCGTTCTCACTGTAAAGAAACCTCTCCTAACCTGAAGATGAAACTTCTTTTCTTCCAACCTTAAAGGATGTCCACGTGTCCTCTGATATGACCTATTAGTGAACAATGCTCCAGAGAGTTCATTGTATGGCCCATTAATATATTTGTATAAAGTTATCATGTCCCCACGCAACCGCCGCTTCTCCAATGTAAACAGCCCTAACTTGTCTAATCTGCCTGCATATTCAAGCCTCTCCATTCCCCTTATTAATTTAGTTATAACTTGTCTAATCTGCCTGCATAGTCAAGCCCCTCCATTCCCCCTTATATTTAGTTTATAACTTGTCTAATCTGCCTGCATATCAAGCCCTCCAATTCCCCTTAATTAATTTAGTTACCACAACTACACTAATAACTTGTTCTAATCTGCCTGCATAGTCAAGCCCCTCCATTCCCCTTATTAATTTAGTTATAACTGTCTAATCTGCCTGCATAGTCAAGCCCTCCATTCCCCTTATTAATTTAGTTATAACTGGTCTAATCTGCCTGCATGTCAAGCCCCCTCCATTCCCCTTATTAATTTAGTTATAACTTGTCTAATCTGCCTGCATAGTCAAGCCCCTCCATTCCCCTTATTAATTTAGTTATAACTTGTCTAATCTCTGCATATTCAAGCCCTCCATTCCCCTTATTAATTTAGTTATAACTTGTCTAATCGCCTGCATAGTCAAGCCCCTCCATTCCCTTATTAATTTATAGTTATAACTTGTCTAATCTGCCTGCTAGTCAAGCCCTCCATTCCCCTTATTAATTTTAGTTATAACTGTCTAATCCTGCAAGTCAAGCCCCTCCATTCCCCTTATTAATTTAGTTTAAACTTGTCTAATCTGCCTGCATATTCAAGCCCCTCCATTCCCCTTATTATTTAGTTTTAACTTGTCTAATCTCCTCGCATATTCAAGCCCCTCCATTCCCCTTATTAATTTAGTTATAACTTGTCTAATCTGCCTGCATAGTCAAGCCCCTCCATTCCCCTTATTATTTAGTTATAACTTGTCTAATCTGCCTGCATAGTCAAGCCCTCCATTCCCTATTATTTTTGTTATAACTTGTCTAATTCTGCCTGCATAGTCAAGCCCCTCCATTCCCCTTATTATTTTAGTTATACCTTGTCTAATCTGCCTGCATAGTCAAGCCCCTTTCCCTCATATTTATTCTTAGTTACTTCTTCACATAACTTTCACTCAAGTATCCCTACAACATGAGTCAAGCCCCTCCATTCCCCTTATTAATTTTAGTTATAACTTGTCTAATCTCCTGCCATGCAAGTCAAGCCCCTCCATTCCCTTATTATTTTAGTTATAACTTTGTCTAATCTGCCTGCTAGTCAAGCCTTCCATTCCCTTATTATATTTTAGTTATAACTTGTCTAATCTGCCTGCATAGTCAAGCCCCTCCATTCCCCTTATTATTTTAGTTATAACTTGTCTAATCTGCCTGTATATTCAAGCCCCTCCATTCCCCTTATTATTTTAGTTATAACTTGTCTAATCTGCCCGCATAGTCAAGCCCCTCCATTCCCCTTATTAATTTAGTTATAACTTGTCTAATCTGCCCGCATAGTCAAACCCCTCCATTCCCCTTATTATTTTAGTTATAACTTGTCTAATCTGCCCACATAATCAGGCCCCTCCATTCCCTTTATTTAGTTATAGCTTGTCTAATCTCCCTGCATAGTCAAGCCCCTCCATTCCCTTTATTATTTAGTTATAACTTGTCTAATCTGCCTGTATAGTCAAGCGCCTCCATTCCCCTTATTATTTTAGTTATAACTTGTCTAATCTGCCTGTATAGTAAAGCCCCTCCATTCCCCTTATTATTTTAGTTATAACTTGTCTAATCTGCCTGCATAGTCAAGCCCCTCCATTCCCCTTATTAATTTAGTTATAACTTGTCTGATCTGCCTGCATAGTCAAGCCCCTCCATTCCCCTTATTATTTTAGTTATAACTTGTCTAATCTCCCTGCATAGTCAAGCCCCTCCATTCCCCTTATTATTTTAGTTATAACTTGTCTAATCTGTCTGCATATTCAAGCCCTTCCATTCCCCTTATTATTTTAGTTATAACTTGTCTAATCTGTCTGCATAGTTAGGCCCCTCCATTCCCCTTATTATTTTAGTTATAATTTGTCTAATCTGTCTGCATAGTCAAGCCCCTCCATTCCCCTTATTATTTTAGTTATAACTTGTCTAATCTCCCTGCATAGTCAGGCCCCTCCATTCCCCTTATTATTTTAGTTATAACTTGTCTAATCTGTCTGCATA
Source organism: Hymenochirus boettgeri (assembly GCA_019447015.1). Taxonomy (NCBI): domain Eukaryota; kingdom Metazoa; phylum Chordata; class Amphibia; order Anura; family Pipidae; genus Hymenochirus; species Hymenochirus boettgeri. The sequence continues at coordinate 34,017 of JAACNH010000144.1, read as the reverse complement.
GTCAAGCCCCTCCATTCCCCTTATTATTTTAGTTATAACTTGTCTAATCTCCCTGCATAGTCAAGCCCCTCCATTCCCCTTATTAATTTAGTTATAACTTGTCTAATCTGCCGTCATAGTCAAGCCCCTCCATTCCCCTTATTATTTTAGTTATAACTTGTCTAATCTGCCTGCATAGTCAAGCCCCTCCATTCTCCTTATTAATTTAGTTATAAATTGTCTAATCTGCCTGCATAGTCAAGCCCCTCCATTCCCCTTATTAATTTAGTTATAACTTGTCTAATCTGCCTGCATAGTCAAGCCCCTCCATTCCCCTTATTATTTTAGTTATAACTTGTCTAATCTCCCTGCATAGTCAAGCCCCTCCATTCCCCTTATTAATTTAGTTGCCCTTCTCTGAACTGCCTCACTTTCCAAGATGTCCCTTTTGTATATGGGATTCCAAAACTGCACCGCATATTCCAAATGTGGCCTTACCAGTGCCTTGTAAAGAGGGAGAATAATATTTTTCTCTCTCTCTTGAGGTTCCTATAATGTTCCCCAGAACGGACCTTTTACTTAGTATCAGGTTTGCTGGACTATTGTAGTGTGGATGTAGCAGAGCAGCAAGGTCCTTTTCCAACACAGATTATTCCTGATTATAGTGTCACAGGCAGGTCACCCAGGACATACTCAAAAGCTCTGATGGGGAGAGGGAGGGGCTAGAGCATTAGTTGCACTGAGCATGTGCATCTATGCAAAAGTGTCCAGGACACTCCAGGAAGAGGGCTGTGGAAATGGAGTGGAGACTTCTGATTGTACTGTATGGTATGGAGGTAGGGATGCTTTTGATTGTACGGATAGTAAAGTGGAAATGCAAGTCTTCTGATTGTACAGGGTAGTGGAGTGGAGGTAGAGAGATGTCTGATTGTATAGGGTAGTGGAGTGGAGGTAGAGAGATGTCTGATTGTATAGGGTAGTGGAGTGGAGGTAGAGAGATGTCTGATTGTATAGGGTAGTGGAGTGGAGGTAGAGAGATGTCTGATTGTATAGGGTAGTGGAGTGGAGGTAGAGAGATGTCTGATTGTATAGGGTAGTGGAGTGTAGGTAGAGAGATGTCTGATTGTATAGGGTAGTGGTGTGGAGGTAGAGAGATGTCTGATTGTACAGGGTAGTGGAGTGGAGGTAGAGAGATGTCTGATTGTATAGGGTAGTGGAGTGTAGGTAGAGAGATGTCTGATTGTATAGGGTAGTGGTGTGGAGGTAGAGAGATGTCTGATTGTATAGGGTAGTGGAGTGGAGGTAGAGAGATGTCTGATTGTATAGGGTAGTGGAGTTAGAGAGAGATGTTGATTGTAAGGTTAGTGTGGGAGGTAGAGAGATTGTTCTGGTTGTTAAGGGTAGTGGAGTGGAGGTTAGAGAGATGTCTGATTACAGGGTCAGTGGTCGTGGAGGTTAGAGAGAGTTCGATTGTATTAGGGTAGTGGTGTGGAGGGAGCGGAGACTGCTGCTTGTATAGGGTAGTGGAGTGTCGGTAGCGGAGAGAGATGTCTCTGGTTGTAAAGGGAGTGGTGTGGAGGTTAGAGCAGATGTCTGATTGTATAGGGTCAGTGGTGTGGAGGTCGAGAGGGTAGAGTCGGACGATGTCGGTTTTATAGGTAGTGGAGTGTATGTAGGAGAGATGTCTGGGTTGTATAGGGTAGTGGATGGGGAGTTAGGAGAGTCTGATTGTACGTGTAGTGGTGTGGAGGTAGAGAGATGTGTCGGATTGTATAGGGTTAGTGGAGTGTAGGTAGAGAGAATGTCTGATTGTACAGGGGGGTAGTGTGTGGAGGTAGAGAGATGTCTGATGTATAGGGTAGTGGTTGTGGAGGTAGAGAGCTGTCTGATTGTTACAGGGTGGGTAGTGGTGTGGAGGTAGAGAGATGTCTGATTGTATAGGGTAGTGGTGTGGAGGTTTGGGTGAGAGAGATGTTCGGCTGTACAGGGTATGGAGTGTAGGTAAGAGAGATGTCTGCTTGTATAAGGTAGGGAGGCTGGAGGTAGAGAGATGTATGATGTATAGGGTAGTGGAGTGGGAGGTAGAGAGATGTATGATTGTATAGGGTTAGTGGAGTGGAGGTAGAGAGATGTCGATGTATAGGGTTAGTGGAAAGTGGAGGCAGTAGAGAGATGTCTGGTTGTATTATAGGGTAGTGGTGTGTGGAGGAGAGAGAGTTGATTGTATAGGGTAGTGGGGGAGGGAGAGAGAGGTCTGTGTGAAGGTTCTCATTCATCCAGGTCATGTTATAGCTGTTGGATTACCAAATACCAATACCAATACCAAAACACAAGAAAAGCGACATCATAGTTATGCAGTCAGTGCGTGAAGAATGCTCTGATTTGTTTATGTGGGGGAGAGACCGAAACAGCAACTGAATCAAGTATGGCCCAGCACAGAAGAAGCCAATTTCCGCTGGTCCGGGGACTCAGCCGTGTATCTGCCTCTAAGGATAAAGGACATACCTGTTTGACGATTGTAATGTTAAACATTACTGGTCGAATGAACGTTGACTGGTTCAAGAGAGGTGTTAAGGAGGCCATTTATGTGTGAAAAAATAAAGAAACCAAGCCTCCTAAATAGTGTGTGGGGGTCGACCACAACTGTCTGCCAGGTACAATGCTTTTGTTTTAACACCTTACTCTGGGCGTTTCTGAAACACCTCTTCGCCATATCTAATCACACCCTTAAACACTTGCTGTGATATGCTAATTGGATTTTCCAGGGTACATTAATTGCCACAGATTTTTGTACAAGTCATTCTTGCAATTGAGAAAGCCAGTCGGATGAGACTAGCGACACTTCTTCAAGAAACTACATTTCAAGTCCAGTTGATCGAATTGGAATACAACGATTAGAGAGATGTATGATGTAATAGGTAGTGGAGTGGAGGTAGAGGAGCTTAGGGTAGAGAGATGATCTTGATGTATAGTGTTAGTGGAGTGGAGGAGGAGATGTTTGGTTGTATGAGGGTTAGTGGTGTGGAGGTAGAGAGAGTCTGCTTGATAGGTAGGGAGGGAGTGGAGGTAGAGAGATGTTGATGTATAGGGTTAGTGAGAGTGGAGGTAGGAGAGGTCTGGTTGTATAGTGGTAGTGGTGTGGAGGTAGAGAGATGTCTGATTGTAAGGGTAGTGGAGTGAGGTAGAGAGATGTCTTATTGTATAGGGTAGTGGAGTGGAGGTCAGAGATGTTTTGCATTGTTATAGGTAGTGGGAGGGAGGTAGCGAGAGGTCTGATTGTATAGGGTAGTGGAGTGTAGTGGGTGGGTAGAGAGATGTATGCTTGTATAGGGTAGTGGTGTGGAGGAGAGAGATGTCTTGGATATGTGGACAGGGTAGGGAGTGGAGGGTAGAGAGTGTCTGATTGGTATAGTGGTGGATGGGCGGTAGGTAGAGAGAGATAGAGAGAGTCTGATTGTAGAGGGTAGTGGTTTGGAGGTAGAGAGATGTGGTTTGACAGGGTAGTTGGCGTGTAGGGTAGAGGAGATGTTATGATTGTTAGGGTAGTGGTGGGAGGTAGAGGTAGAGAGGTAGAGGAGATGTCTGATGTATCAGGGATAGTGGAGTGTAGGTTAGAGAATGACTGAGTAGTATAGGGAAGGGTGTGGAGGAGAGAGAGTAGATTGTATAGGGTAGTGGAGTGTTAGTGGAGTGTAGGTAGAGAGATGTTGATGTATAGGGTAGTGGTGGGAGGGGTGGTATTGGAGAGATTGTCGGGTTGTACAGGGTTAGGGGAGGGTAGGTTAGAGAGATGTCTATTGTATAGGGTTAGTGGAGCTTGAGTGAGAGAGATGTCTGATTGATAGGGTCGTGGTGTGGAGTAGAGAGATGTCTGATTTACAGGGTAGTGGAGTGTAGGTAGAGAGAGTCTGATGATAGGGTAGTGTGTGAGGTAAGATGAGATGTTCTGGTTGTAATTATGGTGCTGCAGTGTTGTATAGGTGCTCTCTCTTCTTTAACAAGCGTGTTCTCACTCACGAATAAAAGGTAATTCCCCTAGGGAAGGCCTGCAAAAATAACCAAGCAGGGTTCTGCCACTTCCTTCTACACCTTCCTTAGTTCCTCTGTGTGATTCAGCTGTGTTTTTTTTGTATTCTGTTCATAGTAAAAAGATAAAGCTTTTTAATTTACCCTTAATATTGGCATGGCTGGGTGGCTCACCATTTAAAAGCGCTGGTTTTAGGAAAACACAGCCCGTGAGGTGATGGGTTTTAAACCCCAGACTATCTTTTTTTGTTTCCATAGGTTCATACAAAAAAGTCCTATTACATGACTGTTTCCAAATGGGTTATAATATTCTGTTCATTTTTATTGAAATGTTAAGATTTGTTTTTCTATATGTATTTGCACAAAAAACTGGCATTGAAACCCTCTTTTGTGAGGGAGGATCTCTGTGCAGTTATGATTGGATGTTGGATTCTAGGTAAGCAGGCTGGTAGCTTCCTTGTTTGGATCTGGCACTACAGCGCATCGTGCATGCACATTAGCTAGAGTATCCCGGCTAAGGTGGCTTATGGAAGTGACCAGGTCATTGTATTCTGTGTATCCGATGGTATTCCAGGCTTTATCACTTAGTGTGTGATCCGATGGTATCAGGATTTATCACTAGTGTGTGTGTATACGATGGATCGGGTTATCACTAGTGTGTGTATCCAATGGTATCGGGATTTATCGCATAGTGTGCTGTATCCCGATGTGGTATCAGGCTTATAACGATCGTGTTGTGTATCGATGGTATCGGGCTTTGATGCTCAGATGTGTGTATCCGATGGTAATAAGGCTTCTTTATCACTAGTGTGTGCTATCCGATGGTATCGGGCGTTATAACTAGTGGTGTATCCGATGGTATTGGGGTTTATCACTAGTGTATGTGATCCGATGGTATCGGCGACTTTAATCGCTAGTGTGGGTATCCGAGTGGGTATCAGGCTTTGTCACAGTTGTGTGATCCGATGGTATCGGGCTTTATCACTAGTTGGGTGTTGTATCCGATGGTTATCGGGGTTTATTTTTTCCAAACTTTTAGGGTTTGTGGTGTATCCGATGGTGTATCGGGGGCGTTATCGCTAGAGTGTGTGTATCCGATGGTATTCGGGGACTTTATCGATAGTGTGTGATCCGATGGTTATCGGCTTATCATGTGGTGTACAGAATTAGGTATCAGGCTTTATCACTAGTGTGTGTATCGATGGTATCGGGCTTTATCAATAGTGGTGTATCGATGGTATTCGGGCTTTATCACTAGTGTGTGTATCCGATGGTATTGGAGATTATCACTAGTGTGTGGATCCGATGGTATTGGGTTATACTAGTGTGTGTATCCGATGGTATTGGGGTTTTATCAACTGTGTGTGGATCCGATGGTTACGGGGCTTTATCGCTAGGGTGTACCGATGGTATCAGGCTTTGATCACTAGTGTGGTGTATCCGATTGGTATCGGGCTTATTCACTAGGTGTGTGTATCCGATGCGATCGGGGTTTTCACTAGTGTGTGTATCCGATGGTTATCGGGGCTTTATCGTAGTGTGTGTATCCGATGGTATCGGGGGGCTTTGGGCTTTATCGCTGTGTGTGTATCGATGGTTTTATCAGGCTTTATCAATAGTGGTGATCGATGTTATCGGGGATTTATCACTAGGTGTGTATCCGATGGTATCGGGGCTTTATTGCTTGCTAGTCTTGAGGGAGATTGCATATTTGTACTGTCACTGCATTCAGCACAGGCCCCCTACAGTTATCCTATTGCAAACAGAGTTGAACCCTAGCATTGTAATAGCAGGTTAGTTCCCCATACAGCCTGACCCACTATCCGGCGAGATTCAATTAAAGTTCTTATCGTTTAAAATGGTTAGCCCAACCAATCAGATGTTAGCTTTCAAATGTAAATAAGATCTGAATTGGTTGGGGCAAAACTAGCACCATTTTAAACGATAAGAAACTTTATTGAATCTCCTGAATGTTCACTAATTGTGTATTTCCTCTCTCCTAGGCGATGGTGATGGGTAACTGAATTAAAGAATCATTTTTGAAAATGGGAACTCAGGGATGATGATGATGAGAATGGGGGGCACACGGGGCGAAAAGATGTCGTACCATTGGACTGCACAACAAAGTGAATTGGCTTTCTGGGTTGTCATCTTGTGTACATCTCAAGGGGAGGGTTTATTTAAGTTGCCTGTGATTTCTTTTATTACAGTTCCACAGTTTCACCGTCTCATGTAAAAGAAGAACACCTCTCCTAACCGAACGATGAAACTTCTTTCTTCCAACCTTAAAGCGATGTCCAAGTGTCTGCTGATATGACCTATTAGTGAACATGCTCCAGAGAGTTCATTGTATGGCCATTAATATATTTGTATAAAGTTAGTCAGGTCCCCACGAAACCGCGCTTCTCTCCAATGTAAAAGCATATACTTGTCTAATCTCCCTGCAGAGTCAAGCCTCATCCATTATTATTAATTTAGTTATAACTGTCTAATTGCCTGCCATAGTCAAGGCGCCTCCCATTACCCTTGATTAATTGAGTTATTAACTTGTTCTCAATCTGACCTGTCCATATCAAGCCCCTCCATTCCCCGTATTATTTTAGTTAGAAACTTGACTCTAATCTGCCTGCAATATTCAAAGCCTCCATTCCCCTTATTTAATTAGTTTTTATAATGGTCTGCATCTGCCTGCATAGTCAAGCCTCCAGCCTATATTTGTAACTGCTTATCTCCCCGATATCCATTCCCTATTATTTAGTTATAACTGCTAATGTCTAACCCTCCTGCCCTTTTTGTTACTATAGCTTGCTAGTAGGCCCTCCATTACCCTCTATTATTGAGTTATAATCTTGTTCTAATCTGCTGCATAGTAAAGCCCACTCCATTCCGACTTATTAATTAGTTATATTGGTTCATCTGCCTGCCATCAGTCACGCAACCTACATTCACTTATTATTGAGTTATAACTTGCTCAATCTGCCGATAGCAGCCCATGTCCATAGTATGTCTATACTGCCTCCAAGCAGCCCTACCATTCCCCTTATTAATTAGTTAAACTGTCTAATATCTGCCTTGCATAGTCAAGCCCTCCATTCCCCTATTACATAGTTAGAACTTGCTAAGACTGCCTCATTATCAAGCCCTCCATTCCCCTATTTAATTTAGTATAATTGTCTAATCTGCTGCATAGTCAAGCCCCCTTCCATTCCCGTATATTTGAGTTAATAATTGGTCTAATGCCTGCATAGTTAGCCCCCTTCCATTCCCCTATTATATTTTAGTTATAACTGTCTATCTGCCGTGCATAGTCAAGCCTCCATTCCCCGGTTATCTTTTAGTTATAAAACTGTCTACATCTGCCTGCATAGTCAAGACCCTCCATTCTCCCTTATTATTAGTTATAAATGTTCGAATCTGCCTGCATAGTCAAGCCCCTCCATTCCTCTATTATTTTAGTATAACTTGTCTAATCTGCTGATATTCAAGCCCTCCACATATTCCCCTATTATATTAGTTATAACTTGGTCTATCTGACTGCATAGTCAAGCCCCTCAAAACATTCCCCTTATTATTTTAGTTTATAACTTGTCTATTGTGCCTGCATAGTCAGAAGCCTCTCCATTCCCTTAAGATTATTGGTTAAAACTTGTCTAATCTGCTGCATAGTCAAGCCCTCCTTCCCTTATTATTCAGTTTACGAACATTTGTCTAATCTGCTGGCTAAGTCAACCCCTCAATTCCCTCTATATTTTAGTTTATAACTTGTCTAATATCGCTGCATAGTCAAGCCCCCCATTCCCCTGATTAATTTAGTTTAGAAATGTCTAATCTGGCGGACATAGTCAGCCCGCCATTCCCCTTATTATTTAGTTATAAACTTGTCTTATCATTGCCTGCTAGTCAAGCCCTCCATTCCCCTTGATATTTAGTTATTAACTGTGCTCGATCTGCCTGCATAGTCAAACCCTTCAATTTACATTATTATTTGAGTTATAACTGGTCTTAATCTGCCTGATAGCAAGCCCCTCCCATTCCCTTATTACTTTTAGTTTAGAACTTGTCAATCTGCCTGCCTAGTCAAGCCCTCCTTCCCCTTATTAAATTTAGTATATAACTTGTCTACATCATGACATGCATGTCAGCCCTCCATTCCCCTTATTATTTAGTTATAAATGTTAATCTGCCTTGCCTCGATATCAAAAGCCCCTCTCATTCCCTTATTAATTTGTATATAATGTGGTTAATTGCTGCATAGTCAAAGCCCGTCCATTCCCCTTAATTATTTAGTAAAGTTCTAATTGCTGCATAGTCAAGCCCCCTCCATTCCCTTATTAATTTAGTTATAACTTGTCTAATAGCCTGCATATAGTCAAGGCCCCTCCATGCCCTCTATTATTTTAGTTATACTGCTAAATCTGCCGTTGAATAGTCAAAGCCCCTCCATTCCACTTATCTATTTAGTTAAACTTGTCTAATATGCCTGCATAGTCAAGCCCCTTCCTTCCCTTATTAATTTAGTTTTACACTGTCTAATCAGCCTGCATAGTCAGCCCCTCAATTTCCCCTTATTAATTTAGTTATAAATTGGTCTAACTGCCTTGAATAGTTCAAGCCCCTCCTTGCCCTCTTATTAATTTAGTTTAACATTGTCTAATCTGCCTGTAGTCAAAGCCCTCCATTCCCTTATTATTTAGTTATAACATTGTCTAATCTACTGCATAGTCAAGCCCTCCATTCCTCTTATTAATTTAGTTATAACTTGTCTAACGCCTGCATAGTAAAGCCCCTCCATTCCCCCTTATTAGTTTAGTTATAACTTGTCTAATTGCCTGCATAGTCACGCCCCTCCATTCCCCTTATTAATTTAGTTATAACTGTCTAATCTTGCGTACATAGTCAAGCCCCTCCATTCCTCTTATTAATTTAGTTATAACATGTCTAATCTGCCTGTATAGTCAAGCCCCTCCATTCTCTTTATTAATTTAGCTGCCCTTCTCTAATTAGTCAAAAATCCAAGAACCAATAGGATTTAAGATTTGGGAGTCACAATAAAAAGTCCTTCAGTCTTTGCTTAGCCTTTAGACATGCCTGTTTATACTATTGCGCTTTAAAATGCAGTATGTAGGTCTAGCTATGGTTCCTGGCTGGGCAAGTTCATTAAGTTGCCTTGAGTTCTCAGCATGTTCTTACATATTGTGCAGTGTTTGGTAGTTCCAAAGCAGGTCTCATTTTTGCCTTTTATATTTTGAACCTGGTTCTTTCAAGTTTCGAAGTGGACGTCCTGGGTAAATTTACTAAACTGGCACTGCCCTTATGGAAAACTAAAGTCTAAAATTCTTCTCCTTTTGGTATTGGAAAGGTCCGATTAAAGTTTTATACCGGCTGGTAACATTCTGGCTGTAAGTTATGGTCGATGATGGGCAGAAATAAAATATGGTATTAGTATTGGTTAACATACCCATATATACTCGAGTATAAACCGACCCGAGTATAAACCGAGGCACCCACTTTTACCTCTAAAAAGGAGTAATAGTGATTGACTCGAGTATGAACCCAGGGTAGAAAATAGGACTACAACTGCCTTCTGATTCTGTATTGTTTTAAGGCTTTAGTTGTCCTTTAAATGGACAGCAGAATTCCCATACAGTAGTCACATACAGTGATAGCCAAATCCAGTATGGTTATTACTGAATGGGACTACTGTATGGGAATGCTGCTGTCCATTTAAAGGGCAACTAAAGCCTCAAAACAATACAGAATCAGAAGGCAGCAATAGATATCATCCTCCTTCTGATTCTGTATTGTTTTTAGGCTTTAGTTGCCCTTTAAATGGACAATCAGAAGTCCTATACAGTAATAACCTACTGGATTTTGCTAATTTCTGTATGGGAATTCTTATGTCCATTTAAAATGCAACTAAAGCCTCATTCCTTGGCACTCCAGATGTTTGGAAACTACACCTACCAGCATGCTTTAGTTGCTGGGAGTTATAGTTTCAAAACATCTGCAGTGGCAAGGAATAGCCACTGCAGGAATTACTCTACTTCCCCCCCTTCTGAGTTCCCACAGTTGCCTTCTGCTACCTGCTCCACATGTTCCCCTGCAGGCTGCTCTGGATCCTCTTCTCTGCTCCGGCGGCCACATGCTCCACTTTCCTCTGCTGGCTGAGGTCACTACTCAGCGCCGGCCTCACTTCCCGGCGCCGAGTAGTGACATCAGCCAGCAGAGGATGCGGAGCGCGCTTCCGCCGGAGCAGGTAAGTGTTTGACTCGAGTGTAAACCAAGACTCTTTTTTAGGCTATTTTTTTAACCTGAAAATCTCGGTTTATACTTGAGTATATACGGTACCTTTAAGCCAAGCCCACACAGACTGGATCCCATATTAGACCCCATATTATATTCTACATTAGTGTTGCTTAAAATGTATTTCTATTGATATATTCACCCCATTCTCAAATCCTTACACCTACCCATTTGTGCACTGTCTGGAAAAAGGCTGCCACTATTACCACACAGCATGGCAGCTCCACACTCTGTCCTGCCTATATCCATATTTCTATCCCAGATTGCAGCTCCACACACCATCTCTATCCTGTCTATATCCTGATAATAGAGATGGTGTGCTGCAATGTGACACAGAGATAGAAATTTGGATATGGGCAGGATAGGGATGGTGTGAAGTTGCCATACTGCTATATGTGACACAATCTCTATACTGCTTATATCCATTTCTCCATCTCAGTGTGGAGCTGCCATACTGCTATGTGACACAGAGATAGAAATTTGGAAATAGGCAGGATAAGGATGGTGTGAAGTTGCCATACTGCTATGTGACAATGGAGCCACATAGACAGTAAAGCCAATTACTGTGCCATGGGCCATGCAGCAGACATGCCCTGTTTGTCTTCTCTATCTAGGAATGGAGTTTGCCACCTAGTGGCTGAATTCAATATTGCAGAAAAAAAATATTTTTCTTCCTTTCACTCTCTGGGCCCCTTCTAAGTCCGGGCCCCACACAGGAGTACCCCATTTACCCCCCTGATGGCGGCCCTGGTCATGAAATACCAACAAGTATAACATACTGCAATGGAGCTGTATTATCTACTAACTCATATATAGAATATACAAGTTGTCATGAAAGAACATGGAAAGATAATGTGCCACATGGTGAATTGTTGAGAATTAAAAGGCACAGTTGGACGTACATTGTAAAAACAAGATAGAATTATATTGGATGGGTTTGAGGACAGGGGAAAGCAGGAAGACCTTAGAATAAGCAGAGATAAGATAAATATAATAAATAGGGAAGATCTAATGAAACCTGAGAAGAGTAAACAAATAGAGAAAAGAGAACAAAGAAAAAAGGAAAAGATAATGGAGTCGGAATACTTGGAAATAATAATGGATAATGGAGTCTGAATACTTGGAAATAATAATGGATAATGGAGTCTGAACGCTTGGAAATAATAATGGATAATGGAGTATGAATACTTGGAAATAATAATGGATAATGGAGTCAGAATACTTGGAAATAATAATGGATAATGGAGTCTGAATACTTGGAAATAATAATTGATAATGGAGTCTGAATACTTGGAAATAATAATGGATAATGGAGTCTGAACACTTGGAAATAATAATGGATAATGGAGTCTGAATACTTGGAAATAATAATGGATAATGGAGTCTGAATACTTGGAAATAATAATGGATAATGGAGTCTGAACACTTGGAAATAATAATTGATAATGGAGTCTGACACTTGAAAAATAATTGATAATGGAGTCGACCTTGGAAATAATAATGGATAATGGAGTAGTGAAATAACTTGGAAATAATAATTGATAATGGAGTCTGAATACTTGGAATAATAATGATAATGGAGTCTGAACACTTGGAATAATAATGGAATAAAATGGAAAGTCTGAATACTTGGAAATAATAATGGATATGGAGTCTGAACCTTGGAATATAATGGATAATGCGATCTGAATACTTGGAATAATAATATGGATAATGAAGTCTGAACACTTGGAAATAATAATGGATAATGGAGTCTGAATACTTGGAATAAATAATGGATAATGGAGTCTGAACCTTGGAAATAATATGGATAATGGATGACACTTGGAAATAATATGATAATGGAGTCTGATACTTGGAAATAATAATGGATTGGAGTAAGAAAATACGTGGAATAATAATGGATAATGGAGTATGAATACTTGAATAATAATGGATAATGAGTCTGAACTTGGAAATAATATGGATAATGGAGTCTGAACACTTTTAAATATAATGGAGTAATGTAATGTCTGAATACTTGGAAATAAAATGGATTAATGGAGTCTGAACACTTGAAATAATAATGGATAATGTAGTATGAACTGAAACTTAATAATGGATATGGATGTCTGAACTCTTGATAATAATGGATAATGGAGTATGAACACTTTGGAAATAATAATGGATAATGGAGTCTGAATCTTGGAAATAATAATGGATATGGAGTATGAATACTTGGAAATATAATGGATAATGGAGTATGAATACTTGGAAATAATAATGGATAATTGGAGTCTGAACACTTGGAAATAATAATGATATGGAGTCTGAACTTGGAATAATAATGGATAATGGAGTCTGAACACTTGGAAATATAATGGATAATGGAGTCGATACTTGGAATAATAATGGATATGAGTATGAACACTTGGAAATAATAATGGATAATGAGTCTGATACTTGGAAATAATAATGGATAATGGAGTCTGAACATCTTGGAAATAATAGGATAATGGAGTCTGAATACTTGGAAATAATAATGGATAATGAGTCTGAACACTTGGAATAATAATGGATAATGGAGTCTGAATAACTTGGAATAATAATGATAATGGAGTCTGAATACTTGGAAATAATAATGGATATGGAGTATTGAATACATTCTTGGAAATAATAATGGATATGAGTATGAATACTTGAAATAATAATGGATATTAGCTGATACTTGGAAATAATAATGATAATGGAGTCTGAACACTTGGAATAATAATGGATAATGGAGTCTGAACACTTGGTAAATAATAATGTGGATAATGGAGTATTACTACTTTGGAAATAATAATGGATAATGGAGTCTGAATACTTGAAAATAATAATGGATATGGAGTCTGAACACTTTGGAATAATATGGATAATGAGTCTGAATCTTGGAATAATAATGGATAATGGAGTCTGAAACTTGTAAATATAAATGGAAATGGAGTCTGAATACCTTGGAAATAATAAGGATAATGGAGTCTGAACACTTGAAATAATATGGATAATGGAGTCTGAATACTTGGAAATAATAATGATATGGATCTGAACACTTGGAAATATAATGGAATGGATCTGAATCTTGGAAATAAATGGATAATGGAGTATGAATACTTGGAAAAATAATGGATAATGGAGTATGAAATATTGAATGGAATAATAATGAAATGGAGTACTGAATACTTGTGAATAATAATGGAATAATGGAGTAATGAATACTTGGAAATAATAATGGATAATGGGTTGAAACTTGAAATAATAATGGAAATGGAGTATGAATACTTGGAAATAATAATGGATAATGGAGTCTGAATACTTGGAAATAATAATGGATAATGGTATGAACCTTGGAAATATAATGGATAATGGAGTTGAAACACTTGGAAATATAATGGATAATTGAGTCTGAATACTTGGAAATAATAATGGATAATGGAGTATGAATACTTGGAAATAACATGGATAATGGAGTAATACACTTGGAAATAATAATGGATAATGAAGTATGAACCTTGGAAATAATATGGATAATGGAGTCTGAATACTTGGAAATAATAATGGATAATGTAGTGAAACTTGGAAATAATAATGGATAATGGAGTATGAATACTTGGAAATATAATGGATAATGGAGTATGAATACTGGAAATAATAATGGATAATGGAGTCTGAACACTTGAAATAATAATGGTATAATGGAGTCTGAACACTTGGAAATAATAATGGATAATGGAGTAGGAATACTTGGAATAATAAATGGGATAATGGAGTATGGAATACTTGGAATAATAATGGGATATGGAGTACTGAACACTTGGAAATAATAATGGATAATGAGTCTGAATAACTTGGAAATAATAATGGATAATGAAGTCTGAATACTTGAAATAATAATGGAATGGAGTCTGATACTTGGAATAATAATGGATAATGAGTCTGAAACACTTGGAAATAATAATGATAATGGGTATGAATACTTGTAAATATAATGGATAATGGAGTCTGAACTTGGATAATAATGGATAATGGAGTCTGAACACTTGGAAATAATAATGGATATGGAGTCTGAACACTTTGGAAATAATAATGGATAATGGAGTCTGACCTGGAAATAATAATGGATAATGGATCTGAATACTTGGAAATAATAATGGATAATGGAGTCTGAATTACTGGAAATAATAATGGATAATGGAGTATGAATACTTGGAAATAATAATGGATAATGGAGTCTGAATACTTGGAAATAATAATGGATAATGGAGTATGAACACTTGGAAATAATAATGGATAATGTAGTATGAATACTTGGAAATAATAATGGATATATGGAGTCTGAACACTTGGAAATAATAATGGATAATGGAGTCTGAATACTTGGAAATAACAATGGATAATGGAGTCTGAACACTTGGATTGGGTTGGTGTTTGTGTTGTTGTGGTAATCTTGGAAATAATAATGGATATGGAGTATGAACATGGAAAATACATGGATCTGGAGTATGACTCACTTGGAAATAATAATGGATAATGGATAGAAACTTGGTATAATGGATATGGGTCTGAACCTTGGATAATAATGGATATGATCTAATAACCTTGGAAATAATATGGATAATGGAGTATGAATACTTGGAAATAATATGGTAATGGAGTCTGAACACTTGGAAATAATAAGGGATAATGGAGTCTGAACACTTGAAATAATAATGGATAATGGAGTATGAATACTGGAAATAAATGGATAATGGAGTCTGAACTTGGAAATAATAATGGATAATGGAGATGACACTGGAAATATAATGGATATGAGTATGAATACTTGGAAATATAATGATATGGAGTCGAACACTTGGAATAATAATGGATAATGGAGTCTGAATACTTGGGAAATATAATGGATAATGGAGTCTGAATACTTGGAAATAATAATGGATATGGAGTATGAATACTTGGAAATAATAATGGAGGAGTCTTAATACTGGAAATAATAATGGATAATGGAGTCTGAACACTTGGAAATAATAATGGATAATGGAGTATGAATACTTGGAAATAATAATGGATATTGAGTCTGAATACTGGAAATAATATGGATAATGGAGTCTGAACACTTGGAATATAATGGATAATGGAGTCTGAAACTGGAAATAATAATGGATCTGGAAGTATGAATACTTGGAAATAATCATGGATAATGGAGTCTGAATACTTGGAATATAATGGATAATGGAGTCTGACCTTGGAAATATATGGATAATGGAGTCTGAACACTTGGAAATAATAATGGAAATAATGGAGTCTGAATACTTGGAAATATAATGGATAATGGAGTCTGAACACTGGAATAATAATGGATAAATGGAGTCTGAACACTTGGAATAAATGATAATGGAATGGATAATGGATGTCTGAATACTTGAAATAATAAGGATATGGAGTCTGAATAACTTGGAAATACTAATGGATAATGGAGTATGAATACTTGGAAATAATATGGATAATGGAGTATGATACTTGGAAATAATAATTGATAATGGAGTATGAATACTTGAAATAATAATGGATAATGGAGTGATACTTGTATATAATGGATAATGAGTCTGAACACTTTGGAATAATAAATTAAATTAATGGAGTCTGAACCTTGGAAATAATAATGGATAATGGAGTCTGACATTGGAAATAATGGTATTGGAGTCTGAACACTTGGAAATAATAATGGATAATGGAGTCTGAATACTTGGAAATAATAATGGATAATGGAGTCTGAATACTTAGAAATAATTAATGATAATGGAGTCTGAACTACTTGGAAAATAATGGATATGGAGTCTGAACACTTGAATAATAATGGATAATGGAGTCTGAACACTTGGAAATAATAATGATATGGTATGAACACTGGAAATAAAATGGATAATGGAGTCTGAATATTTGGAATAATAATGGATAATGGAGTCTGAATACTTGAATAATAAATGGATAATGGAGTCTGAATACTTGGAAATAATAATGGATAATGGAGTCCTGAATACTTGGAAATATAATGATAATGGAGTCTGAATACTTGAAAATAATAAGGATAATGGAGTCTGAACACTTGGAAATAATAATGGATAATGGAGTCTGAACACTTGGAAATAATAATGGATAATGGAGTCTGAATACTTGTAAATAATAATGGATAATGGAGTCTGAACACTTGGAAATAATAATGGATAATGGAGTATGAACACTTGGAAATAATAATGGATAATGATCTGAATACTGTAATAATATGGATAATGGATCTGAACACTTGGAAAATAGTGATATGGGTCCTGAATACTTGGAAATAATAATGGATATGGAGTCTGAACACTTGGAAATAATAATGGATAATGGAGTCTGAACACTTGGAAATAATAATGGATATGGAGTCTGAACACTTGGAATAATAATGATAATGGATCTGAACACTTGGAAATAATAATGGATAATGAGTCTGAACACTTGGAATAATAATGGATAATTGAGTCTGAATACTTGGAAATAATATGGATAATGGAGTCTGAACACTTGGAAATAATAATGGATAATGGAGTTCTGAACACTTGGAAATAATATGGATAATGGAGTCTGAACACTTGAAATAATAATGGATAATGGAGTCTGAATACTTGGAAATAATAATTGATAATGGAGTCTGATACTTGGAAATATAATGGATAATGGAGTCTGAATAACTTGGAATATAATGGATATAGTCTGAACACTTGGAAATAATAATGGTAATGGAGTCTTGAACACTTGGAACTAATAATGGATAATGGAGTATGAATACTTGGAAATATTAATGGATAGAGTCTGAACACTTGGAAATAATAATGGATAATGGAGTCTGAATACTTGGAAATAATAATGGATAATGGAGTCTGAACACTTGGAATAATAATGGATAATGGAGTCTGAACCTTGGAATAATAATTGATAATGGAGTCTGAATACTTGAAATAATAATGGATAATGGAGTCTGAATACTTGGAAATAATAATGATAATGGAGTCTGAACACTTGGAAATATAATGGATATGGAGTATGAACTTACTTGGAAATAATAATGGATAATGGAGTCTGAATACTTGGAAATAATAATGATAATGGAGTGTGAATACTTGGAAATAATAATGGATAATGGAGTCTGACACTTGGAAATAATAATGGATAATGGAGTCTGAACACTTGGAAATAATAATGGATAATGGAGTCTGACACTTGGAAATAATAATGGATAATGGATTCTGAATACTTGAAATAAATAATGGATAATGAGTATGAAACACTTGAAAATAAATAATGGATATGGAGTCTGAACACTTGGAAATACTTGGATATGGAGTCTGAACACTTGGAAATAATAATGAATAATGGAGTCTGAACACTTGGAATAATATGGAAATGGAGTATGAATACTTGGAAATAATAATGGATAATGGAGTCTGAATACTTTGGAATAATAATGGATATGGAGTCTGAATACTTGGAAATAATATGGATATGGAGTATGAACCTTGGAAATATAATGGATAATGGAGTCGAACACTTGGAAAAAATATGGATAATGGAGTATGAATACTTGGAAATAATAATGGATAATGGAGTCTGAACACTTGGAATAATAATGGATAATGGAGTATGAATACTTGGAAATAATAATGGATAATGGAGTATGAACACTTGGAAATAATAATGGATAATGGAGTCTGAATACTTGGAAATAATAATGGATAATGGAGTCTGAATACTTGGAAATAATAATGGATAATGGAGTATGAATACTTGGAATAATATGGATAATGGAGTATGAATACTGGAAATAATATGGTAATGGGTATGAAACTTGAATAATAATGGATAATGGAGTATGAATACTTGGAAATAAATGGATAATGGAGTCTGAACACTTGGAAATAATAATGGATAATGGAGTCTGAATACTTGGAAATAATAATGGATAATGGAGTCTGAATACTTGAAATAATAATGATAATGGAGTCTGAACACTTGGAAAATAATGGAGATAATGGAGTCTGAACACTTGGAAAATAAATGGATAATGGAGTCTGAAT
Source organism: Hymenochirus boettgeri (assembly GCA_019447015.1). Taxonomy (NCBI): domain Eukaryota; kingdom Metazoa; phylum Chordata; class Amphibia; order Anura; family Pipidae; genus Hymenochirus; species Hymenochirus boettgeri. Next base: position 15,580 of record JAACNH010000144.1, on the reverse strand, counting down.
ACTTGGAAATAATAATGGATAATGGAGTCAGAATACTTGGAAATAATAAGGGATAATGGATCTGAACACTTGGAAATAAATGATAATGGAGTCTGAATACTTGGAATAATAATGGATAATGGAGTCTGAATACTTGGAAATAATAATGGATAAGGAGTTGAACACTTGGAAATAATAATGATAATGGAGTCTGAACCTTGGAAATAATAATGGATAATGGAGTTGAATACTTGGAATAATAATGGATAATGGAGTCTGAATACTTGGAAATATATGGATAATGAGTCTGAATACTTGAAATAAAGGATAATGGAGTAAACTTGGAAAATATGGTAATGGAGTCTGAACACTTGGAAATAATATGGATAATGGAGTCTGAATACTTGGAAATAATAATGGATAATGGGAGTATGAACACTTGGAAATAATAATGGATAATGGAGTCTGAACACTTGGAAATAATAATGGATATGGAGTCTGAATACTTGAAATAATAATGGATAATGGAGTCTGAACACTTGGAAATAATAATGGATAATGGAGTATGAATACTTGGAAATAATAATGGATAATGGAGTATGAATACTTGGAAATAATAATGGATAATGGAGTATGAATACTTGGAAATAATAATGGATAATGGAGTCTGAACACTTGGAAATAATAATGGATAATGGAGTCTGAATACTTGGAAATAATAATGGATAATGGAGTCTGAACACTTGGAAATAATAATGGATAATGGAGTCTGAACACTTGGAAATAATAATGGATAATGGAGTCTGAACACTGGAATAATAATGGATAATGGAGTCTGAATACTTGGAAATATAATGGATAATGGAGTCCATGAATACTTGAAATAATAATGGATAAGAGTCTGAACTGGAAATATAATGTAATGAGTCGAATACTTGGAAATAATAATGGATATGGAGTCTGAATACTTGGAAATATAATGGATAATGGAGTTGAACACTTGGAATAATAATGGATAATGGAGTAATGAAACTTGGAAATAATAATGGTAATGGAGTACTGAACACTTGGAAATAATAATGGATAATGGAGTCTGAATACTTGGAAATAATAATGGATAATGGAGTCTGAAATACTTGGAATAATAATGGATAATGGATCTGAACACTTGGAAATAATAATGGATAATGGAGTGAATACTTGGAAATAATAATGGATAATGGAGTCTGAACACTTGGAAATAATAATTAATAATGGAGTATGAAACTTGGAAATAATAATGGATAATGGAGTCTGACATCTTGGAAATAATAATGGATAATGGAGTCTGAACACTTGGATAATAATGGATAATGGAGTCTGACCCTTGGAAATATATGTGGATAATGGAGTATGAAACTTGGAAATAATAATGGATAATGAGGTATGAACTTGGAAATAATAATGGATATGGAGTATGAACACTTGGAAATAATAATGGATAATGGAGTTGGACTACTGTAATAATAATGGATAATGGAGTCTGAACACTTGGAAATAAAATTGATAATGGATTCTGAATACTTGGAAATAATAATGGATAATGGAGATGAAACTTGGAATAATAAATGGGATAATGGAGTCTGAACACTTGGAAATAATAATGGATAATGGAGTCTGAACACTTGGAAATAATAATGGATAATGGAGTCGAAACACTGAAATAATATGATAATGAGTATGGAATACTTGGAAATAATATATGGATCTGAATACTGGAATAATGGATAATGGAGTCTGAATACTTGGAAATAATAATGATAATGGAGTATGAACACTTGGAAATAATAATGGATAATGGAGTCTGAACACTTGGAAATAATAATGGATAATGGAGTATGAATACTTGGAAATAATAATGGATAATGGAGTTGAACACTTGGAAATAATAATGGATAATGGAGTCTGAATACTTGGAAATAATAATGGATAATGGAGTCTGAATACTTGGAAATAATAATGGATAATGGAGTCTGAACACTTGGAATAATAATGGATAATGGAGTCTGATACTTGAAATAATAATGGATAATGGAGTATGAATACTTGGAAATATAATGGATAATGGAGTACTGATACTTGGAAATATAATGGATAATGGAGTCTGAACACTTGGAAATATAATGGATAATGAGTTGAATACTTGGAAATATAATGGATAATGGAGTCTGAATACTGGAATAATAATGATAATGGAGTCTGAACACTGGAAATAATAATGGATAATGGGTCTGAAACTTGGAAATAATAATGATGATTGAGTCTGAAACTTGGAATAATAATGGATAATGGAGTCATGAATACTTGGAATAATAAGGATAATGGATCTGAACACTTGGAAATAATAGGATAATGGAGTCTGAATACTTGGAATAAATGAGGAGTCTGAAACTGGATAATTGGATAATGGAGTCTGAACACTTGGAAATAATAATGGATAATGGAGTCTGAACACTTGGAATAATAATGGATAATGGAGTCTGAATACTTGGAAATAATATGGATAATGGAGTCTGAGAACACTTGGAAATAATAATGGATATGGAGTCTGAATACTTGGAAATAATAGGATAATGGATCTGTAACACTTGGAAATAATAATGGATAATGGAGTCTGAACTTGAAATATAATGGATAATGGGTCTGAATACTTGAAATAATAATGGATAATGGAGTCTGAATACTTGGAAATAATAATGGATAATGGATTCTGACACTTGGAAATAATAATGGATAATGGAGTTGAACACTTGGAAATATATGGATAATGGAGTATGAATACTTGGAAATATAATGGATAATGGAGTCTGAAACTTGGAAAAATAATGGATAATGGAGTCTGAAACTTGGAAATAATAATGGATATGGAGTATGACACTTGAAATAATAATGGATAATGGAGTTATGAACACTTGGAAATAATAATGGATAATGGAGTGATTGGAAATAAATAATGATAATGGAGTCTGAATATTGGAAAATAATAATGGATAATGGAGTCTTGATACTTGGAAAATAATGGATAATGGAGTCGAAACCTTGAAATATAATGGATAATGGATCTGACACTTGGAAATAATAATGGATAATGGAGTATGAATACTTGGAAATAATAATGATAATGGAGTATGAACTTGGAAATAATAATGGATAATGAGTATGAACACTTTGGAAATAATAATGGATAAGGGTATCTGAAATACTTGGAAATAATAATGGATAATGGAGTTGAACACTTGGAAATAATTGATTGGAGTTGAAACGTGGATATAATGGTAATGGAGTTGAATACTTGGAAATAATAATGGATAATGGAGTCTGAATACTTGGAAATAATAATGGATAATGGAGTACTGATACTACTTGGAAATAATAATGGATAATGGATTAGTGAACACTTGAAATAATAGGGATAATGAGTCGAATACTTGGATATAATGGATAATGGATTCTGAACACTTGAAATAATAATGGATAATGGAGTCTGAATACTTGGAAATAATAATGGATAATGGAGTCTTGAATACTTGGAAATAATAATGGTAATGGAGTCTGAACACTTGGAATAATAATGATAATGGATCTGGAATACTTGAATAATAATGGATAATGGAGTCTGAATACTTGGAAATAATAATGGATAATGGAGTCTGAACACTTGGAATAATAATGGATAATGGAGTCTGAATACTTGGAATAATAATGGATAAATGGAGTCTGAATACTTGGAAATAATAATGGATAATGGAGTATGAATAACTTGGAAATAATAATGGATAATGGAGTCTGAATCTTGGAAATAATAATGGATAATGGATTTCTGAACACTTGGAAATAATAGGATAATGGAGTCTGAACACTTGAATAATAATATGGATAATTGGATTTGAACTTGGTAAAATAATAATGGATAATTGGAGTTCTGAATACTTGGATAAAATGGATAATGGAGTCATGAATACTTTGGAATAATAATTGGATAATGGAGTCTGAACACTTGGAAATAATAATGGATAGAATGGAGTCTGAATCACTTGGAAATATAATGTATAATGGAGTATGAATATTGGAATAATAATGGATAATGGAGTCTGAACACTTGGAAATATAATGGATAATGGAGTCTGAACACTTGGAATAAATAATGGATAATGGAGTATGAACCTTGGAATAATAATGGATATGGAGTATGACCACTTGGAATAATAATGATAATGGAGTATGAACACTTGGAAATAATAATGGAAATGGAGTCTGAATACTGGAAATATAATGGATAATGGAGTCTGAACTTGGAAATAATAATGGATAAATGGAGTCTGAACACTTGGAATATAATTGGATAATTAGTTGAATACTTGGAAATAATATGGATAATGGAGTCTGAATACTTGGAAATATAATGGATAATGGAGTATGAAACTTGGAAATAATAATGGATATGGAGTATGAACACTTGGAAATAATAATATGGATAATGGAGTCTGAACACTGGAAATATAATGGAAATGGCGTCTGAATACTTGGAAATAATAATGGATATGGAGTCTGAACACTTGTGGAAATAATAATGGATATTAGTCTGAACACTTGGAAATAATAATGGATAATGGAGTTGAATACTTGAAATAAATGGATAATGGGTCTGAATCTTGGAAATAATAATGGATAATGGAGTATGAACACTTGGAAATAATATGGATAATGGTATGAAATACTTGGAATAATATGGATATGGAGTATGAACACTTGGAATATAAGGATAATGGAGTATGAATACTTGGAAATATAATGGATAATGTAGTATTGAACTTGGAAATAATAATGGTAATGATGTCTGAATACTTGAAATAATAATGGATAATGGGTTTATGAATACTTGGAAATATAATGGATAATGGATTATGAATACGTGGAATAATAATTGGATAATGGAGTCTGATACTTGGAAATAATAATGGATAATGGAGTTTGAACACTTGGAAATAAATAAGGATAATAGTTGATACTTGAAATAATAATTGATATTGGAGTCTGAAACTTGGAATAAAATGGATATGGAGTTGATACTTGAAATAAAATGATAATGGAGTCTGAACTTGGAAATAATAATGGATAATGGAGTCTGAACACTTGGAACTAAAATGGTAATGAGTATAATACTGAATATATGGATAATGAGTCTGATACTTGATAATAATGGATAATGGAGTTGAACAATTGAATGACTTGGAAATAATATGGATAATGTGGAGTTGAATACTTGGAAATAATAATGGATAAGGTGAGTAATGAACACTTGGAAATAATATGGATAATGAGATCTGACCACTTGGAAATATAATGGATAATGGAGTATAAACACTTGGAAATTATGGATAATGGAGTCTGAACTTGGAAATAATAATGGATAATGGAGTTAACTTGAAATATAATGGTATGGAGTTTGAACCTTGGAAATATAATGATAATGGATTAAACCTTGGAAATAATATGGATAATGGAGTCTGAATCACTTGAAATAATAATGTATAATGGAGTCGAATACTTGGAAATAATAATGTAATGGAGTATGAATACTGGAAATAATAATGGATAATGGAGTCTGATACTTGGGGCAATAAATAATGGATAATGGAGATAACACTTGGAAATAATAATGATAATAGTATAATACTTGGAAATAATAATGGATAATGGAGTCTGAACACTTGGAAATAATAATGGGATAATGGAGTTGAATACTTGGAAATAAATGGATAATAAATAATAAACACTTGGAAATATAATGGATAATGGAGTCTGAACATTGGAAATAATAATGGATAATGGAGTATAATACTTGGGAAATAATATGGATAATGGAGTCTGAATACTTGTAAATATAATGGATAATGGATTGTGAATACTTGGAAATATAATGGATAATGGATATGAATAAACTTGGAATAATAATGGATTGATGGAGTATTGAACACTTGGAAATAATAATGGATGAATGGAGTCTGACATACTTGGAATAATAATGGATAATGGAGTATGAACACTTGGAAATAAAATGGATAATGGAGTTGAACTTGGAAATAATAATGGATAATTGGAATCTGAACCCTTGGAAATAATAATGATAATGGATTGAACACTTGGAAATAATAATGGATAATGGAGTATGAACACTTGGAAATATAATGATAATGGAGTCTGAACACTTGGAAATAATAATGGATAATGGAGTATGAACACTTGGAAATAATAATGATAATGGAGTTATGACACTTGAAATAATAATGGTAATGGGTCTGAACACTTGGAAATAATAATGTATAATGGAGTCTGAACCTGGAAAATATAATATATGGAGTTGGAATACTTGGAATATAATGGATATGGAGTCTGAATACTTGGAAATAATAATGATAATGGAGTCGTAATACTTGGAAATAATAATGGATAATGGATGGTCTGAAACTGGAAATAATAAGGATAATGGAGTATGAAACTTTGGAATAATATGGATAATGAGTTCTGAATACTTGTAAATATAATGGATAATGGAGTCTGAACACTTGGAAATAATAATGGTAATGGAGTTGACACTTGGAATGAATATTGGATCAATGTAAGTATATACTTGAAATAATAATGGATAATGAGTCTGAATACTTGTAAATAATAATGGATAATGGAGTCTGAACACTTGGAAATAATAATGGTATGGAGATATGAATACTTGAAATAATAATGGATATGGAGTCTGAATACTTGGAAATAATATGGAAATGGAGTCTGAATACTTGGAAATAATAATGGATAATGGAGTCTGAACACTTGGAAATAATATGATAATGGAGTAACACCTTGGAAATAAATGGATAATCGGAGTATGAATACTGGAAATAATAATGGATAATGGAGTCTGAACACTTGTGAAATAATAATGGATAATGGAGTCAAACTTGGAATAATGATAAGGATATAACTGAAATATAATGGATATGGAGTATGACACTTGGAAATAATATGGATAAATGAGTTAACACTTTGAAATAATAATGGATAATGGAGTATGAATACTTGGGAAATAATACTGATAATGGAGTTGAACACTGGAAATATAATGGATAATGGAGTCTGAATCACTTGGAAATAATAATGGATAATGGAGTCTGAATACTTGGAAATAATAATGGATAATGGAGTCTGAATACTATACTGGAATAATAAGGATAATGGAGTTAATACTTGGAAATAATAATGGATAATGGAGTCTGAACACTGAAATAATTATAAGGAGTATATACTTGGAAATAATAATGGATAATGGAGTCTGATACTTGTAAATAAAATGGATAATGGCTGAACACTTGGAAATAATAATGGATAATGGAGTCTGAACACTTGGAAATAATAATGGATAATGGAGTAATGGAATACTTGGAAATAATAATGGATAATGAGGTCTGAATCCTTGTAAAATAATAATGGTATGGAAATAGGATAGGAGTCTTGCACACTTGGAAATAATAATGGATAATTGGAAGTATAATCACTTGGAATAATAATGGATAATGGAGTCTGAACACTTGGAAATAATAATGGATAATGTGGTCTGAAACTTGGAATAATAATGGATAATGGAGTCTGAACCTTGGAAATAATAATGGATAATGGAGTCTGAATACTTGGAATGAATAATGGATAATGGAGTCTGAACACTTGGAAATAATAATGGCAATATGGAGTCTGACACACTTGGAAATAATAAGGATAATGGAGTCTGAACACTTGGAATAATAAATGGATAATGGAGTCTGAATACTTTGAATAATAATGGATAATGAGTACTGAATACTTGGAAATAATAATGAATAATGGAGTATAATATTGGAAATATATGGATCTGGGAGTATGAATACTTGAAATAATAATGGATAATGGAGTCTGATACTTGAAATAATAATGGATATGAGTCTGAATTGGAAATAATAATATAATGGAGTCTGAACACTAAATAATAATGGATAATGGAGTCTGAAACTTGGAAATAATAATGGATAATGGAGTCTGAACATTGGAAATTAATAATGGATAATGGAGTATGAATACTTGGAAATAATAATGGATAATGGAGTCTGAATATTGAAATAATAATGGATAATGGAGTCTGAATATTGGAAATAATAATGGATAATGGAGTCTGAACACTTGGGAAATAATTAATGGATAATGGAGTCTGAACCTTGGAAATAATAATGGATAATGGAGTTATGAACACTTGGAAATAAATAATGGATATGGAGTCGAATACTTGGAAATAATAAGGATAATGGAGTCTGAATCTTGAAATAATAATGGATAATGGTCTGAATACTTGGAAATAATAATGGATAATGGAGTGAATACTTGAAATAATATGGATAATGGAGTCTGAAACTTGGAAATAATAATGGATAATGGAGTCTGAACACTTGGAAATATAATGGATAATGAGTCTGAACACTTGGAAATAATAATGGATAATGGAGTCTGATACTTGAATAATAATGGATAATGGAGTCTGAATACTTGGAAATAATTAAATGGATCCTGAAGTAGATGAACACTTGGAAATAATAATGGATAATGGAGTCTGATACTTGAAATATAATGGATAATGGAGTCTGAACCCTTGAAAATAATAATGGATAATGGAGTCTGAATACTTGGAAATAATAATGGATAATGGAGTCTGAACACTGGAAATAATAATGGATAATGGAGTCTGAACACTTGGAAAATATAATTATAATGGAGTTGAACTACTTGGAAATAAAATGTATAATGGATTCTGAATACACTTGAAAAATATGGATGGAGTTGACATTGAAATAATAATGAAATGAGTCTGAATACTTGGAAATAATAATGGATAATGGATTCTGACACTTGGAAATAATAATGGGATAATGGGAGTATGAACTGGAATATAATGGATAATGGAGTCTGAACACTTGAAATACTATGGATAATGGAGCTGAATACTTGGAAATAATAGGATAATGGAGTCTGAATACTTGGAAATAATATGATAATGGAGTCGAATACTGGAAAAATATGGATAATGGAGTCTGACACTTGGAAATATAGGGATAATGGAGTCTACCTTGGAATAATAATGGATAATGGAGTTGATCTTGGAAATAATAATGGATATGAGTTGAACCTGAAATAATAATGGATATGAGTCTGAATACTTGGAAATAATAATGGATAATGGAGAGTTGAAACTTGGAAATAATAATTGATATGGAGTTGAACACTGGAATATAGTATGGATTATGGATCTAATACTTGGAAATATAATGGATAATGGAGTCTGAATACTTGGAAATAATATGGATCATGGAGTCTGAACACTTGGAAATAATAATGGATAATGGTATGAACTACTTGGAAATAATATGGGATATGGAGTCATGAATACTTGAAATAATAATGGATAATGGAGTCTGAATACTTTGGAAATATAATGGATATGAGCTTACACTTGGAAATAATAATGGATAATGGAGTCTGAAACTTGGATAATAATGGATAATGGAGTCTGAATTGAAACACTGGAAACTAATAATGGATAATGGATTCTGAATCTTGGAAAATTAATGGTATAATGAGTATGAAACTTGGAAATAATAATGGATAATGGAGTCTGAACACACCTTGGAAATAATAATGGATAATGGAGTCCTGAAACTTGGAAATAATATGGATAATGGAGTCTGAACACTTGGAAATAATCATGGATAATGGAGTCTGAATACTTGGAATAATAATGGATAATGAGTTGAATACTTGGAAATATAATGGATATGGAGTCTGAAACTTGGAATAATAATGGATAATGGAGTTGAACACTTGGAAATAATTGATAAATGGAGTCTGAACACTTGGAAATATAATGGATAATGAGTTGAAACTGGAAATAATAATGGATAATGGAGTTGAACACTGGAAATAATATGGCTAATGGAGTCTGAATACTTGGAAATAATAATGGATAATGGAAGTCTGAATACTTGGAAATAATAATGGATAATGGAGTCTGAACTTGGAAATATAATGGATAATGGAGTATGAATACTTGGAAATATAATGGATATGGATATGATACTTGGAAATAATAATGGATATGGAGTCTGAATACTTGGAAATAATAATGGTAATGGAGTTGAAAATACTTGGAAATAATAATGGATAATGGAGTCTGAAACTTGGAAATAATATTGATAATGGAGTCTGAACACTGGAAATAATAATGGATATGGAGTCTGAATCCTTTGAAATGAATAATGGTAAATGGAGTTGAATACTTGGAAATAATAATGGATAATGGGAGTTGAATACTTTGGAAATAATAATGGATATGGAGTGGAATACTTGGAAATAATAATGGATATGGAGTATGAATACTTGGAAATAATAATGGATAATGGAGTCTGACACTTGGAAATAATAAGGATAATGGAGTCGAACCTTGGAATACATAATGATGGTCTGAACACTGAAATAATATGGATAATGGAGTCTGAATACTTGGAAATATAATGGATATGGAGTGAATTAAATCACTTGGAATATAATAGGATATGGAGTCCATGAATACTTGGAAATAATAATGGATAGATGGAGTCATGAAACTTGGAATAATAGTGGATAATGGAGTATGAACACTTGGAAATAATAATGGATAATGGCGTATGATACTTTGAAATAATAATGGATAATGGGAGTCTGAATACTTGGATAATAATGGATAATGGAGTCTGAACACTGGAAATAATAATGGATAATGGATATCTGAATACTTGGAAATAATATGGATAATGTGAGTGAACACTGGAATAATAATGGATACTGGAGTCTGAACAACTTGGAAATAATAATGGATAATGGATTTCTGAACATTGGAAATAATATGTGATTAATGGAGTACTGAACACTTGGAAAAATATAATGGGATAATGGGAGTATGAACACTTGGAAATAATAATGGATATGGAGTCTGAAACTTGGAAATAATAATTGAATATGGAGTATCTGAACTACTTGGTAAATAATAAAGGATAATGAGTAGATTGATCACTTGGCAAATAATAACTGGCTAATGGAGTCCGGAATATTGAAATAAGATGGATAATGTGAGTCATGAATACTGTTAATAATATAATGGAGTCTACATTGGAGAATATGGATATGGTCAACACTTGGAAATAATAATGGATATGATGAGACTTGAATACTGATAAATACACTTGGAAAATAATAATGGATAATGGAGTCTGCAATGATTGGAAATAATAAGTTGATAATCGGAGTCTGAATACTGGAAATAATAATGGATACATGAGCTCTGAACCTTGGATAATAATGGATCTGGGTCTGAATACTTGGTAAATAATCATGGATAATGGAGTATGATCTACTTGAATATAATTGATAATGGAGTATGGAATATCTGGAATATAACTGGATATGGGTCTGAACACTTGAAATAAAATGGATAATGGGTCTGAATACTTGGAAATAATAATGGATAATGGAGCTGAAATCACTTGGAATAATATGGATATGAGTCTGAACACTGGCAAAATAATGGATAATGGAGTCTGACATCTTGGAAAAATATGATAAGGGTCGTAGCAATAATAAGGAAAGGGGTCAGATATCTTGGAAAATAATAAGGAATGGTCTGAACACTTGGAATAATAATGGATAATGGAGTCTGAATATTGAAATAATAATGGATACTGGAGTCCTGAACACTGGAAATATAATGGATATGGAGTCTGAATACTTGGAAATGATAATGGATAATGGAGTCTGAACACTTGGAAAAATAATATGGATAATGTCTGAATAATTGGAAATAATATGGGATAAATGGAGAGTCTGAATACTTGGATAATAATGGATAATGGGTCTAAATACTTGGAAATAATATGGATAATGGAGTCTGAATTACTTGGAATAATAATGGATAATGGATCGAACACTTTGGAATAATAATGGATAATGAGTCTGAATAACTGGAAATAATAATGGATACATGGTTCTGAATACTGGAAAGAATAATGGATAATGGAGTCGAAACACTTGGAAATAATATGGATAATGGAGTTCTGAATACTTGATCATAAGATAATGACTGAATGTGGAATAACTAGGATATGTGATTCTTGGAAATAATAATGGATAATGAGTCTGGAACACTTTGGAAATATAATGGATAATGGAGTTGAACACTTGGAATAATAATGGATAATGGCGTCTGAACACTTGGAAATAATAAGGGAATGGAGTCTGACACTTGGAAATAATAATTGCAATGGAGTCTGAACACTTGGAAATAATAATGGATAATGGAGTCTGAATACTTGGAAATAATAATGGATAATGGAGTCTGAATACTTGGAAATAATAATGGATAATGGAGTCTGAATACTTGGAAATAATAATGGATAATGGATTCCGGTACGAACAATAATAAATAAAATAATCTAGATTTATCCCAATGGATTGGAAAAAGACCAATGTAAAAGAAAGACCAATTTGAAGGAAATAATGTCACCCAGAGAATTGAAAACAGGGAAGGGAAGGGGGGAGTCTTGGAAATAAAGGTACGGGGAAGTGTATTAATTGGAGGTGATGGTAAAAAATATTATTGTCAACCCAAGGGAGTGATCTACATGATCTGCCCGTGTCACATAAAATACACAGGGAAAACAAGCAGACAAATTGGCCCATGATAAAATATTAAGAGGGTTTACAGTACCGTATATATGGTCACTATTATAGATATCATGGGGGAAGTTTTGAAGGGAGTCAATTTAGGGGGGAGGGCAGGGGCGTACCTGAAGAGCCCCCCCCCCCCCCCCCCGAATTTGGGGGTGTGGCGGGGGCGGTAGTTACGCCACTGATTGCACCATTTTTAGGAGGAGTTATGCAGCTGGTCGGCTACCTCCACCCAGGGAGCCAGGGAGATCCGCGTTATGGACAACCATGGAGAAGCCTCTTTCTTCTGTCTATCGGAGTAAGAGACGGTTCCTTAAAAAGTGTCATCAGAAAGGACAAGCGCTGCACTATTCCGTGATGACTTTGATTGTGATGTGAGTTATCACCAACCAAGACAGATTTACACCTGATCTGTATGAACGTAAAGAGTGAGAGATTTAAATTGATCGTGGACAGAGCAATCGGAATGTTTATATCCAGGCCCCGTTTATTTTAAGCTGGTGTAAGGGCTCAAACCCCCGTTTTAAGGTCTTTTTTGGAATTATTGAATATTAATATATGAGACAAATATATTTTGTGGTGGGCTGGCCAGCCATTAATGTGTATGTTTAAGTGGGAGAAGCCAATGTCATTTTAAGGGAGAAATCCCTAAGTTTTATTATGTGTGAATAAACTGTTCTTTTAATATTTATATTGGGGTTTTTATCTAAATCCCCAGGAAAATATCTAATGTGCTTGCCTAAGGCAAAAGAGGAAAGAGCATGCTGCAAAGCACACTGGGAGAATAAAGGAGGAAGAGCATGCTGCATAGCACACTGGGAGAATAAAGGAGGAAGAGCATGCTGCAAAGCACACTGGGAGAATAAAGGAGGAAGAGCATGCTGCAAAGCACACTGGGAGAATAAAGGAGGAAGAGCATGCTGCATAGCACACTGGGAGAATAAAGGAGGAAGAGCATGCTGCATAGCACACTGGGAGAATAAAGGAGGAAGAGCATGGTAGTTAAATTTTTTTTAAAAAGGCTGCAAAAATATCAATAATGATTCAATCTCCGTTAATTAGATTTTTAACTATTTGTAATCCTCTCCTTTAGGCTCACTACAGTGCGAGGTAACGCGCATGTACAATGGTGCACACTTCACATGTGTTACCGCACGTTTGCGCTGCAAGTTCGCTAATAATCCATTATGGAAGCGCATGCGATTTGCAAAATATGGTGATGGCTCCAAAATCCGATTGCAGGGACACACACATTGTGGAATGCGTTTCTCATGCGCAAATGGATGACTAAAAATGCGATTGGAAGTGTGTGAGAAATGCACTAGCGTGGCCTAGCCCTTAGCACAGTGATGCCCAACCCGTGGCCCCCATGGAGCCACGAGTGTGGCTGGGGCGGAGCTAGTCCCCACGGTCCACTCACTGTGCTCAGTGTCACTAATGTGGCCCCGAGTGCCGGCTGGGTTGGCCCCCCTGCCTTAGCGGGTATTATCCGGTCATTTTTTTTCTCACTGATTTGCACTGAAAAAGTTTCCAAAACATAAAAAACATAAAGTCACCTGAGATACACAAATACAATAATACGAAACACCCAAAGCTAAAGATACAAATGACGTTTTTATATCTGTTATAATGTGAAGGGGCGCGTGATCTCTTATCACACATAAGGTGCATATTTATTTTTTTTATCCTAAGGCTGTGTGCAGCTTTACAAACAGGCTGAGACCACACTACTATTGCGTGTTGTTACACTACTATTGCGTGTTGTTACACTACTATTGCGTGTTGTTACACATGTGATTTGCCCATTATGGAAACGCATGCAATTGCCCCCCCAAAAATGATGATCGCATGCCTTGCCAAAATGGACACGGATGTTCACATCGTAGCACATCGGAAATCACATGGATTTTTGCATTCCAGTGATTTCCATTCTATCCGAATTGCATGCTCATTCGCATGCACAAACATGCAAAAATCACGCTAGTGTGACCTAGCCCTTATGTCTTCAGTACCATTATAATATTATAATATTGTCATTTTAAAAGTAAATAAGTAGAACCCCCCCCCCCCCCCAACATCAGGTGAACAGAATTAACCCTTTTTTAAAATGTTATGGTATTGGAACATGAGATGGTCAGAGGGGTATGGAAAGGAAAGGGTATGGGAAGGAAATGGTATGGAAAGTGTATGGGAAGGAAATTGTATGGAGAGGGTATGGGAAGAAAGGGTATGGGAAGGGTATGGGAAAGGTATGGGAAGGAAAGGTTAGTGAAAGGGTATAGGAAGGGAATGGAAAGGAAAGGGTATGGGAAGGAATGGGTATGGGAAGGAATGGGTATGGGAAGGGTATGGAAAAGGTATGGGAAGGAAAGGGTATAGAAATGGTATGGGAAGGGTATGGAAAGGGTATGGGAAGGAAAGGGTATGGGAAGGAAAGGAAAGGATTTGGGAAGGTAATAGGAAGAGTATGGGAAGGAAAGGAAAGGATATGGGAAGGTAATGGGAAAGGTATGGGAAGGGTATGGGAAGGAAAGGATATGGGAAGGTAATGGGAAAGGTATGGGAAGAGTATGGGAAGGGAAGGATATGGGAAGGTAATGGCAAAGGTATGGGAATGGTATGGGTGTTGCAGTGGAACAAATAATAATAATAATAATAATTATAATAATAATAATAATAATAATAATGATAATGATGATGATGATAATGATAATAATGATAATAATAATAATATTAATAATAAAAATAATAATAATAATAATAATAATAATGATGATAATAATAATAATAA
>JAACNH010000143.1:332529-391263 GCA_019447015.1 Hymenochirus boettgeri | reverse complement strand
TGGACAGATAAAACTACCAGCGTCAGCCCTGAACCATTTTTTGATACATCACAATGCCTTCACCTGGATGGTCTCTTAAATGCTCATCTGGGGAAAAAGTTCCCTTGTATTTAGAGGAGGCGATAGAGAAAATAAATGTAACCGAAGAGAACAGGCCGCTCTGGATTTTTATGTTGAACGCACGTAGCCTCTTTCGGATCCTAATGATAAAATACAATTTTAATGCGTATCTTTAATCTTTGATGTATTGGAACCATTGGAATATGGTTCAGATAGTATCCGCTAAACCCTATTTATCATATCCACAATATAGAGTTTCGTTTCATATTACTACTTCCTAGTATGGTTCATCAGTAGGATCATCTCACGTTACTGTGGACACGATATCGGGGTTATCGTTGTATTGAAGGACTAGCACCCAGTTGTACGCCAATTGAGGAATTAAACATTCCATTGATGAATCCCTTTCCTATAATCCTTGACCATGGCTCTATTTTCCAATATGACACTGGCCTCTGGGGGAGTCATAACGCGACAATAGATTCAATTTATAAACTTTAATGGTTTGATGCAATGTCACCATTGAGACTTATATTTCAGGGCTTTTTTCCCTTCTACATCTCCAATCTTGGTATATACTATGTGCGTTCCCGACCGGAGTGTGTCGGGTTACCATGGTTTACCCCCCAGCGAAGTGCGTTTATCCTTGCATGTTGCACGGGAGGAGTGGCGGGGGTGTGGGCTTACAACCCGGACACTATTGGCCCGGCGGTACCAAGCAGCAGCCCCAGGTCTATGTACTGGGGTTTATTAAATAGGACGCTCAGTTTCAGTGATTCTTCCCCAACTATGATTAAGTCCCTGTGTGAGGGAGACGAAAGCGTCAGGGGGTGGCTTTTGATATGAGTGTTTAATCTCTAACTATTTTCGATACCTTATCCCACTTGTTCACTTTGGATTGCCTGATCCTCCTTACGATGTTTGCTCTGAGGGGGGGTAATACAGGCAACCTACATGTGGTTCCGTTATCGGTTGCTAGAGACTTCCATTGACCAGAAGCCTCTTTGCTTTATGGTGGACACGGGGAGGGAATATGGGTTTCTTTTGTTTCTATTTGTGAACCTGTATCTCCAGTATAGGGATCCATTCGAGGGTTCCCTTTTCTTATTACAGGTTAACACGTAGTGCCTTAGAGACTCCAGGTTGGATTCTTTTTTGAGGGGGAGTACTACAGTTTAGGAGATTATCCTATCCCAATTATCTTGATCTGTCAGTTTCTACTACTCAATCTAACCAGTGTGGGAAGGGATTTTCTGGCACTTATTGTATTACTGATGTTGCTGAATATTTAACTGGATGGTTCCTATCTTTGCTAATTTTTTTATTATTTTTTTATTAAAGGAGAAACTAAAACCCAATTTTGTATACTTCATGAAATCTGAAAACAACCCCCTAAAAAACACCAAGAAACTATTAAAAAGCCACTTTAGAATTGTTAAAGTAAATCAAAGCCTGTTAAGAACTCGATGAAGTTGAAGTATCTGTGTGTATGTGCAGTGTTACGGAACACACCCCCTAAACCTTAGTCACATCCTTCCTTGCTTTATTGTCCTGTAAAAAGGATTGGCTAGAGATATTTAATGGGTGTTGTGACCAACTGAACAAGTTTGTGCCATAGATAAGGGGACTGAGACATGTGAGAACCTAATGCGTCGTGGACCAAACGTTGTGATATAGAATGCCTGAGAAGAAAGCACAAACCATATGTTAGTTAGGTAAATTTCCCAGGCGCCCGTCTCAAAAGAGAGGAAGACACAGATTACTGGTTTATAAGTGTCCAAGGTGTTCTGCCTTCTGGTAAGTGTTGTTCTGTGGCTTTAGTTGCCCTTTAAGTTGGGTATTTAATGTTATACATAATAAAGTTTGAAATTTTTAACTCCCATCAATGATTTTTAACTGACATGTTAATTTATGAGGGGGATACTTCACTCTTTATATTTGTGGTCTATATTATTTATCCCCATTGCCTTTGCTAAGCAAGTTAATTAGCGAGCTGTGATTCACATAGCCTTCCTTATTATGTGCTATTACCTTATCGGTGGAGCTGGGAGCTGTTGCCAAAGTTGTATATGCCGCGTGATACAAGTTCCATGCCGAGATGTGGATGAAGAAGTGAGACCCTTTTTTGTTGCTGTGTGAAGAACAAACAGAGATCTGCTCTTCTAAAAAATCGGACGATCTTTCTAAGTCGATCTTCAGACATCTGACCTACATCTAGCGGATGAGAATTTCGGGTAGTTAGGATCTTTGAGGATATTAAGGTTGGAAGGATGATATCTAGTTGATGGAAATGATGTCACTAACTTTTGAGGAAGGATGGAATCTGTTTGAGGATGACTCGTCATTAAAAAATGATATGAATGGTGGGGAGGCTCTGAGGGCCTTGATTTCGATACTCTCCTGGCGCAGTTTATGGCTAGCAAAGAAAATGGTTTCTCAAGGTAGTTAGATCTTTTTGATCGAGCAGGAAGATAGGGTTCGAAGGGTGGTTATGAAGGGCAGCACGTAGCAACTGTGGGGAGATCCCAAGGAGGGTACTTTGGATCTGATCGATGTTTAGATGTTGACTCCTTGAAAGGAACCGGATGATCGTCGGATCTAGGGCCCATTTGTGTTTGTTAAAAGCTGAGAGAGCGGGATACCGGGATTGAGGGATGATAGAGAAGAAAGATTTAGTTGAGCCCCCTTGGAGAAACTCTATTCTAATTCGACTGAGTAGAGAGAGGGGAAAGTCCCTTTGCCTTGTTCCATGGCGGTGAATGCTTCCCAGATCTGCTAATATATTGTAGAAGAATTTAAACCCTTTTCTGGATGCTAAGAAGGGTTGGTTAGGACCTGACTCGAAAAAATCCTTGTTTCTCATTGATTCTGCGTCTCAATCTCCAGGCCGCTAGCATAGAGTTTCAGGCCTGAGTGGTTAGGGAATGGTCACTGGAGAAGGATGGGTGCTTCCCTCATGGGTAATCTGATTAATGGACGAACACAGGGACATTTTGAAGGGCCCAGTGGGAACCCATGGTCTCCGAGGTCACCAGGGGAGAATCGCAAATACTGTGGCTCTCGTCCTGATTTTCTGAGAAACTCTGGGGGATGAGAGGAATAGGGGGAAAGATGTAGGACATCTGCTGATCCAGGAACTGTTAATAAATAAGCGCCGATGGCTATTGCCTGGCTGTTGGTACCTGGATTGAATTCTCCAGTTGCGTTATTCCTTTGTTGGCCATAGGTCTAAGTTGGGAGTCTCCGAAGTATCGCATATTGATTGGAATACTTGGAGGGGGGATGAAGGCGCCATTCTCCGGGAGGAGGGTCATGCTAGATAATCTGCTTCATGTGTGATTGTTTCTGGAATATGAGATGCTGAGAAATCTTGGAGGTGAAGATCAGCCCAAGTTAGACTTGTTTGTCATGTTCCACATTGTTGGACTGCGGGGGCTATGCCTGATGCCTGTTATTTCGGATGTAAGCCACTACGTAATGTTGGTCGGATGTACCATGATGGAGTTTCTGTATTAGCAGTTGGAAATATGGTGTGTGTGTTTGTGTTGAGGGCTAGAAGTATGCCATCATTTTCTTTTGGGGGGTTAGTGGTTTGGGTGCCAAATTTCAATCTTGCTCCACTTCCCCTGAGCCACAGTTTCCCAAAAGTCGCCACCCCCCAACCCGAAGGGCTGGCTGTCGTGGTGACAGAGATCCAATGTCTGGTTGCTAAGGAAATGAGGAAGAAACATTCTCTTCTTGGTCCCACATTTCAGTTCTCTCTGCCTCTGAGGTTAGAGGAGGATCAGTTGATTTGATTTTTGAGTGAAATTGGTTAAATATGATATTTGTATGTTTCTGATGTGGTCAGCAATCGAACAGACTATCAGAGGGATATGAGTTTCCCCAAATGTGTTGGCAGGCAGAACCATGCAGTGGAGCTGGGTGAGACAGGAAGTTCTTGGACTGACTTGATAATGTCGAAGCGCGACGTTGCAGAGGAAGAGTACCGTGCATTGTTTGTGAATTGATGCGGTTGTTTCCAGGAATTGAATATGATTTGATGGAGAGTCGACTGGACCTTCTCCCACATTGATGAGCCACCCACGGATTTGTAGACAGTGTTAGGTTGTCTGAATATGATTTTGAGAGTGGTTGGTCATGAGCTTTGATACATATGTCGTCTAGATAGGCGAATATCTGTTATGCCCTGTGATCTGAGATGGATTAGGATAGGGATCAGGGACTTTGGGAAAGACTCTGGAGGCAGTGGCCAGTCCAAAGCGGTAGGCATCTGTATTGATAATGATTCCCATGTGTGAAAATCTAAGAATTTCCTGTTTGTTTGGTGAATGGGTTATGTGGAGATAGCATCTTTTAAGTCTATCTTGGACAACCAATTGTCTGTTGAAAGTTGGATGGTAACTGATTTGAGGGATTCCATTTTGAATCTGCGGATGGTGAGGAACTGGTTCAGCGTATTTTAAGTTTAGTATGGCGCCTTAAATTTCCCGTTTTTTCCTCTTGAGGGAAATAGGAGTAGATTCCAAATCCCATTTCTGGGCCTGGAACTCCTCCCTAATGTTGTTTTCCATAAGGAAGTCGAAGTACTTGAATAAAGTCTGTTTGATTAGATTTGATGTGGGATTTTTGATGGATGAATCTGTTGATGTCGGGTAGAATTGAATTCCCAAGTTTGTATCCTTGAGGATTGTCCTTTAGTACCCATGAATCAATGTTGAGTGAGCCCAGACCTATGGCAAAAGGGAGAAAAGGGGAGATCTGCATCCCACTTTTGGGTTTGGGCTTCGCACCTTCATAAGGGGGTCAGACTTGAGGATTTGTTTGCACGAAAGAACTGTTGCTGAAAAGGCCTCCAGGATCCTATTTGGGGAAGAGATTGAAATTTTGAACGGCTTCTGGTCTCGAAGGATGTTGAGTGGCACCCGAGGAAGCAACAGGGGGCCGGAAACTTCTGGTCTGGGGAAGTTTTATTGTTAGACGGCTCTCAATGAGTTCTTCTAATTTGGGTCCAAAGAGGAGGTTGCCATCAATGGAATAAGTTGTCAGGTTTTGTTTAGAAGTGGCATCCAGGGCCCCTCTCCTTCCTACATTGTTTTTATCCACAATGCACGTCTGGCCACAAAACTGTGGAAACCCATGATTTGGCGATTATAATTTGATCCATGAGGCTCAGACATAAATTCATTGGAAAGGCTTGAGATCTGACAGGTTCTGCAATAATGCCTTCTGGAGTGCCGGTGGGTTATGGCTTCTTCCAATTTCAGATACCAAACTTGTTAGCTTAGCAAACTTGTGATTTGTATAAGAAGGTCGAATTGAAGCTCCGGCAAGAGATAGGTTCTTTGACGGAGGAGAATCTTCCTTTCTATCCATCGGGATCATGAGGGGCAGTAGTGTCATTGTGGGCGGAGCCGTTTTTCTTTGTTTTAACGGATTGCCGTATCACCTTTAGGCCATTCATCCCAAAGGCTGAATCTGATGGTTGGATAGGGATATTGTTTTTGAGAAGTTTTGGGAGATTAAAATTTTTGTTGGGTTTTCCCATTCTTCTGATTATTCTTTAATTTGATCATGTACATAAAGGAGCCTGAGTCTTAGATCCTTCTTGGTTAAACAGGAGGTCTGAATATTCAGGATAGTGGGGGTCTGAAATACGAAAGTAGTGATTTCTTCATTCTTATAGGCCTGAAAGCGATTCATGAGTGAGAGAGAGATAGATCATTTGCTTGGTCTTCATCATCTGATTCTCTGTCAATACCTTCTCCTAGTTCAAGAGTTGAAGCTGGATTTGGTTAAACCTGATGTGGGATGAAGGATTGTAGTTTACATGGCAGAAACGTTGCGTCATCCCATTTTTTAGATTCTGAAGAATCCATCATCGTTGTACTGAGAAACAGCCAATTTCTCTTGTGAGGAGTGATTGAATAAGCACCAGTCTTGCACAGTTTCTTGTGATGATCAGCGGATTGTCAACACATGGCACACCGAATCTTAGGCTTCATTGCGGTAGGCATGTTCTCCTGTCTCGGTATATGGATGAAACTATCGATAACAAATAAATAAATAAATAAATATAAAACAATTAACAAAGTAAGCTAACAATAAGACCACTCTCTAAAAAACATTGCTCACCCCCTGGAATCCGAACTCTTTTGGGGGAGCTCATGATGAGGTACCTATAAGACAAATGAGATGCATTAGGATCTAGTATAAAACCCACAAACGACCCAACGGCAGGTGTGGGACACAACTTTGCCATACTTAACAAGAATGGCACAGCAGGGACAGATAGGAGCACACATAAAACTTCCAATGCAGCAGCCAAGAGGAAGCAGGAGGGGAGAGAGAGGAGGAACGCCAGTATTTGAATTACGCGACGAACACATGGGTGGTGGGGGTCGCGGGTGTTATGAAGCTGGACGCGACGAGTCACGATGAACAGTCACAAGCTATAGATTCGGGGACTGCTCGCCACTTCGCGTGTGAGCATTGGTGTGGCTGTGGCCATCAGGAGGAGAGAGGCTTGGAGACCTGTGCCGGAAGCGTAGAAGGGGAGCATCTGTCAGTTTGAAGTAACAGGAGAAAATGAGAGTAACAAAGCCGGACTGGGGATTTATCAAAAGTTAGGAGGACCAGCCTGTTCAATTCACAGTAAGACGGGTGATAACCCCAATGTTTACACACTTGCCGTTTGGAGGACCAGGGAAATGTAATGGTACAGCAAAAGGTAAGAAATCCCATATAATAATTAATAATATAATATAATAATAAGAATAATAATGAAATAATAATAATAAAATAATATCATCAATAATTTCACTTTGAGTGATTGCAGTAAAAAAATAAATTAAGGTGAGATGTTTGTACTCCATTGTTGAAAGGGGAAGTTTATGCGATACCGTTAAGGGGAAGTTGATCTATAGGCGCTTAAAGGGGAAGTTTGATGGTGATAGGAAGGTAAAGGGGAAGTTGATGCGATAGGCGCTAAAGGGGGAAGTTGATGTGTGATGATGGCGCTAAAGGGGAAGTTGATGTGAGACGGTACTAAAGGGGAAGTTGATGGATAGCGCTAAAGGGGAAGTTGAGTGATAGGCGCTAGGGGAAGTTGATGTGATAGGTGGGTTAACGGGGAAAGTTGATAGATAGACGCCTAAAGGGGAAGTTGATGCGATAGGCGCTAAAGGGGAAGTTGATGCATAGGCGCTAAAGGGGAAGTTGATGTGATAGGCGGTAAAGGGGGAAGTTGATGTGATAGGGACGATAACAGGGGAAGTTGATGTGATCGGCGCTAAAGGGAAGTTGATTGTGATAGGCGCTAACGGGGAAGTTGATGTGCTAGGCGCTAAGGGAAAGTTGATGGTTGATAGGCGCTTAAAGGGAAAGTTTGATGTGATGATAGGCACTAAGGGGAAGTTGATGTGATAGGCGTCTAAAGGGGAAAGTGTTGTGATAGGCACTAAAGGGGAAGTTGCTGTGATACGCGTTAAGGGGAAGCTGTGTATACACACTAAAAAGGAAGTTGATGCGATACAGTTAAGGGAAAGGTGATGTGTGATACGCGTTAATGGGAAGTTGAGCGATACACGGTTAAGGGGAAAGTTGATGTGATATACACTAAAGGAAGGTGATGAAATAAGCGTTAAAGGGGAAAGGATGTGATAGCGTTAAAGGGGAAGTTGATGCGATACAGTGAAGGGGAAGTTGATGTGATATGCGGTTAAAGGGGAAGTTTGTGCGATACACGTTTAAAGGGGAAGCTGAGGTGATACGCGTTAAAGGGGAAGTTTGATGCGATTACACGTTTTATACGGGGAAGTTGATTAATAGGCGTTTAAGGGGAGTGATGCTATACACTAAAGGGGAAAGTTGATGCAATACGCGTTAGTTAAATGGGAGGAAGTTGGAGCACTACGCTTTAAAGAAGAAGTTGATCTAGTGGTTGCCCATCTTGAATCAGCTTTTTCAGTTAAAGATTTCGTTTTTGGTGGACATAAAGGCTACATCAGGAAGGAGGGACCTGCCTTGCTCAGCTCTTTGTAATGTGGATGCATTAATTAAATAAAATTCCGTGAAGTAGAGGTAGAAAAGGAAACCAAGCTCAGCCAATAGTGGAAATCCAAGTTGTATTATGTGTAGGAACGTAGAACTTTGTTACCTGATTGTGGGGGGGGAATCGTGCCTTTACAGCCACATCAGCTCATGATGGATTGGAGGGGTTCGGCTTTTAAGGTGATAGGAAGATACATCAGATGGCGCATTTTGGCAATTCAAAGTTATTGGAAATGTGGATACCCCCTAGAAGAAGGAAACAAAGCTTAGTCTAATGGGTGTGTGTTGTGTGCTGTGTGTGTGTGTGTGGTGGTGTTGTTGTGTGTTATTCGGTAAGTGTTTATTGTACCACGTTGCAGCATTTCCTAGGTAAGTTACTTATGGAACAAAAACATTTAAAATTTATTAAAAATAAAATCACTTGCCTTGTCCTGTTACAAATTAAACCGAACATTTTGAAATCACACCCACAACGTTCAAGTTCATTGCGGCTTTGCTCAATGATAATTAACCTATTGAAAGCTGCACAGGAAACAAACCATGAAGCCAGAATGCCATGTTTTGTGTGGGTAACAGGTAAAAAAAACCCCAAAATAATCAACAAATAAAAAAATATTTACCTCCATCTCCGGTAAGGGCAACGATAAAGAAACACATTAATGATTTAAAACCCATCTGCCCCATTAGCTTAGTAACACACAGCTATATGTCATTAGGGCGTTAAATGATATCTAATGATACAAATCATACAGACAGTCGTTCTATGTCGGTGCTTGTGTGGCCCTCGGGCTGTCAGCGAAACACCAAGAGGACCCTGGCTACATTACAAAATGAAGCAAACAAGCTGCTTACACACAAATGGGCCATACATAAGAGGGTCCTTCACATAAATAGGATGCACAAAAGGGGCCAATGCACTGTAGGTAGGCACCCAAACACACACAAGTAGGTTCAGCCCCCCAGCTTGCATAAAGAGGTAAGGCCCCCAGCACACACAAGTAGGTAGGTAACAGCAATCAACAAAAAGGTAAGCCCCAGCACAACAAGTAGGTAGATAGGCCCCCAGCACACAAAAGTAGGTAGGCCCAGCACAACACAAGTAGATAGGCCCCCAGCACGCACAAGTAGGTAGGCCCCAGCACACGCAAAAGTAGTGTAGGCCCCAGCACGCACAAGTAAGTAGCAACAGCACACCACATGTAGGAGGCCAACAGCACACACAAGTAGGTAGGACCCCAGACATACAAGTAGGTAAGCCCCCAGTACACCAAGAGGTAAGCGCCCAAGCACACAAAAGTCCGTAGGCCCCCAGCACACACAAGTAGGTAGGGCCCCAGCACACACAGTAGGTGGCCCCCCAGAACCACACAAGTAGGTATGCCCCCCAGCACACACAAGTAGGTGGCCCCCAGCACACACCAAGTGGTAGGCCCCCAGACACAAAAGTAGGTAGCCCCCCAGCACACACAAGTAGGTAGGCCCCCCAGCACACACAAGTAGGTAGGCCCCCCAGCACACACAAAGTAGGGTTTAGGCCCCAGCACACACAAGTCGGTAGGCCCCCCAGCACAACAAGTAGGTAGGCCCCCCAGCACCACAAAAGTAGGTTTGGAGGCCCCCCCAGAACAAACCAGTATGTAGGCCCCCCAGCACACACAAAGTAGGTAGGCCCCCCAGGCACACACAAGTAGTAGGCCCCCCAAGCACCAAACAAGTAGGTAGGCCAACGAAACAAATAAGTAGGTAGGCCAAAAGCACACACATGTAGGTGGTATAGGCCACCAGCACACAACAACATGGTAGGCCTCCTGCCCAACACAACTACTGTAGGTAAGGTTGCAGACAGCAGACAGAACACAACATTAGGGCACAGCTATAGCACGCAATAGCCCCCCTCCCCAAAGACCAGATCTCCTGTAGTGTACAAATCATCCTCTACTCCCCGCACAATGTATGAATTCGAGAACCAGTCTTAGAATGAGAAGTCCAGGACCCAATTCCCAGGCACATCACAGTATTACTTTAGAAGCAGTACCTGCATTTTTCCAAACTGGTTGCGCCCGCCGCATCACCTGGAGAAGTACGTATATGACTATCTTATGTCACATAAACGTACACACAGGAAGCGGCAGATGGTGCTACTGTGCAAACCAATTAGAAAATGCCTGGCAGACGCTGCTGATTTCAGATATTATTGCTGTGTGATATTGTACTGTGATGGATCCTGGATGCTCCAGTCTAGACGGCGCTCGCGGCTCTGATAATTGAAGTAATAGGATGCAATTAACACTGGGAAAAAGTAAAAGGCAGAGGGCCCGGCCACCTTGTAGATTTTTCACAGGGGCGCTGCATGAGCAAATCTTCATGTTGCTTAATTGGTAGGAGCTTCCCAGGGAGGAAATGTAAGTTTGTCGGAAAAGTCATGTGTAAAGCCATTGAGATTCTGTAGGGCTTGCTTGTGGTGTTTTTTTTCTTCTATAGAAATATTTACATGCCTGATAGGTACATCCCATCTTACTTTTGTCTGTTTATCTATTGAAGATTACAAAAGTTTCACATATGTTTTAGTTCCAGTCAACGTGAAACTAACAGAATCACCTGGGGGGTGAGAATGAGAAAATGTAAAGAACAAACATTATATTTACCTGTTCAGTAGAGAAGGGACACTAATAGAACAGTGACAGGAAGATCTGTTCAGTAAGACAGTAACAATAATAGAGGATCCCAGGTGTGTGGTCTATATTCATATAAATGTACAGATCTGTCTCTGCTATTATAATGAGGGGTTGGATTTTCCAGTTTCACTACACTGATCTACGAGGAGGTTGAATCCTCATCCTGTGTCACTCTGTACCACTGACTGCTGGGGAATCTCTCTAATCCTTTAACTTGTTATTTGGGTTACATTGTAGTAAAAACGGAAAACAAAATGTGGAGAGTCACAACCTTATATGATCCTATTTCCCCAAATGTGGTTGGTGATATTGACAGATTCGCTCCCTATATGGGAATCTCCAACATCTGTATCTCAATCACCAGCCCTGCTTGTCATCTGGAGAGTTTTACAGGCGTCCAGGTATGATAGTCAGATGGGACGATATCATGATTGGGGCAGTGATGACGAGTCGGTTACAATTAATTGTGTTGATCAGCCTGGACACATGGTTAAACTGTGTGGGTGTGTTTGGTGAGTGAAAATCTTATGCAATCGTAATAAAGGTGAATAAACTGTATTGATAAGGGAAGGGTATCCACATGCTCATGTCTAGGGACAGAGGTTTCTAAATATGGTAATGATTTGTACAGCAAACACATCCACTGTTATTCATTTATGAATTCTACATTTCAATCAGAGCGTGTAGGGGCAGGGAGATCAAAGGAGAGTTGTATAGATTGGAACAGTATGATCTGACCATATCAAATACAAAGACAATAGTAAAAAAATCAATGTTATCCAGGCTCACCTTCATATAATAATCTGTAAATGTATTCTATTAAAGTAAAAACATATGTACAAGCGAAAATCCTTCCACGGCCGGGATTGTAAGAATGGACCCTTTACTTGGCTGACACCTTTGTTTACATTGCAATGGGGAACCGGCTCCATTAATGTGTTTGTCCTTGTGAATTATGCTTTTGAGTGCATTCTAGTAATGGGGATGCAATGTAGACCATAAAACTAGTGACGGGTTTTTAATTTTTTTTATTTTTTTATGTGTTTTTAGAAACAGCAGGTTGTGTAAAAAA
The DNA here is from genome assembly GCA_019447015.1 of Hymenochirus boettgeri. Lineage (NCBI taxonomy): Eukaryota > Metazoa > Chordata > Amphibia > Anura > Pipidae > Hymenochirus > Hymenochirus boettgeri. The sequence continues at coordinate 379,404 of JAACNH010000143.1, read as the reverse complement.
GGTACAGTCATAGATTAATTAGTAGTTACTTAGGTAGAATGATTATACGTTATAGTGTTTTAGTTTGTGCCAAACTGCATACTGGGTCCAGTTGTTGTGTCACAAGCCCTCTCAACATTGGGTTAAATGGGGAACTTCGCATGCGAGGGGGTTAACAAGCTTTCTTGATTTTTTGATAGTAAATCTGGAGCTAGGGACCAGTCAGACCCATGCAAGGATAGCCATTCATGTCTTGGGGGGTCCCTGCCAACTTAGTGGAAGACAGTGCATGTTCCTCTCTGTCTGTAACCGTTTGCTTTGCTGTCAAGACTTATACTTGGTAAGACCCAGTTCCAAATCTGACTAAAACAAACGTGATCTTCAAAGGAGCATTAGAATGAGGAGCTGTGTGGACAATTTGTCTCAATATGTACTGATAGGTAAATTACCTGTCTGTGGTAAAGAGTGTGGGTTGTAAAAGTGAAAAGAATCTATGTGTTTGGAAATGAGTGTATAAGGATTGGGTGGTATGAGTGTATAAGGATGTGTGTGTAAATGAGGTATAAGGATGTGGGGTAAGAGTGATAAGGATGTGTGTTGTAGAGTGTATAAGGATTTGTGTGTTGTAAGAGTGTTATAAGGATGGTTGTTAAGAGTGTATCGGGATGTGTGTGAGCGTGTATAGGATGTGTGTTAAGAGAGGTATAGGCGATGTGTGTTGGTAAGAGGGTTCTAGGGATGTGGGTGTAAGAGTTGGTATAAGGATTGGGGTAAGCGTGTATAAGGATGTCGTGTTAAAGAGGTTATTTAAGGATGTGTGTGTAAAGAGTGTATAAGGATGGGTTGTTGTAATGTGTATAAGGGATGTGTGTGTAAACGTGTGTATAGGATGTGGGTGTAAGGAGTGTATAGGGAGGTGTTGTAAGGAGTGTACTAGGGGATGTGTGGTAAGAGTTTGTATGGGAATGTGTGTGAAGAGTGTTAAGCGGTATAACGGAGGTGGGTGTAAGGGTGTTATAAGGATTTGTGTGTTGAAGAGTGTATAGGATGTTGTTAAGGTGTATAAGGATGTGTGTGGAAGAGTGTATATAAGGATGTGTGTGTAAGAGTGTTAAGGAGTGGTTGTAAGGAGTATAGGGATGTGTGTGTAAGAGTGTATAGGATGTGTGTGTAAGAGTGTATAAGGATTTGTGTGTGTAAGAGTGTATAAGGATGTGTGTGTAGAGTGTATAAGGATGTGTTTTCAAGAGTGTATAAGGATGGTGTGTAAGCGTGTAACGGATGTTGTGTTTGTAAGAGTGTATAAGGATGTGTGTGTTAAGAGTGTATAAGGATGTGTGTGTAAGAGTGTATAAGGGATGTGTGTGTAAGTGTATAAGGATGTGTGTGTAAGAGTGTATAAGGATTGTGTGGTAATGTAAGAGGTGTATAAGGAGGTGTTTCAAGATGTTTAAGGATGTGTGTGTAAGAGTGTAAAAGGATGTGTTGGGAAAGAGTGTATAAGGATGTGTGTGTAAAGGTAAAGGATGTGTGTGTTGATAGAGTGTATAAGGATGTGTCTGCAAGATTGTATTTTTTTCCTAAGGATAGTGTGTAAGAGTGTTATAAGGATGTGTTTTCAAGAGTGTGTAGGGATATGTGTGTAAGAGTGTATATGGATGTGTGTGTAAGAGTGTATAAGGATGTGTTTTCAAGAGTGGAGTGTGTAGGGATATGTGTGTAAGAGTGTATAAGGATGTGTGTGTTTGTAAGAGGATAAGGAGGTGTGTGTAGATTGTATAAGGAGTGTGTGTAAGAGTGTTAAGGATGTGTTGTGAAGAGTGTATAAGGAGTGTGTGTAAGAGTGGATAAGGATGGTTGGGGGTAATGAGTGTATAAAGGAGTGTGTGTAAGAGTGTGCATAAGGATGTGTCTGCAAGATTGTATAAGGATGTGTCTGCAAGATTGTATAGGATGTTGTCTTGCAAGATTTGTATAAGGATGGTGTTGTAAGAGTGTATAGGATGTGTCTGCAGATTTATACGGTACGTGTGTAAGCGTGTATTAAGGATGGTGTCAGAGTGTGTAGGGAGGTGTGTGTAGGGAGGTGTGTAGGGATGTGGTATGTAAGAGGGTAGGGATGTGTGGTTGGTAAAGAGTTTATAAGGATTTGTTGTATGTCAGGCTGTGTAAGGAGTGGCGGGGTGTGTTGTTGGGTGTGTATTGGAAAAGTGTGAAGGATATAGTGTGTAAATGCCATGTGTACGACTCTGAGGTGTGTATGTAGATGTAGAGAATGCAAACACGATGTGTGTATGAAATGAGTGTAAGCGCTGTGTTTGAGTGTGAGTGTGTAAGGGTGTGAGTGTGTAAGGGCTTGTGTGTGTTTTTGTGGTGGGTGTAATATGTTTCATCCATAAGAAAGAATAGTAACAAACATATCATGGATGTGGGGGGTATAGTGTATGACACAATCTAAAACTGTATTAAGTCTCACAATATTGCACAGTGTGTGTATAAAGTGCTCCATTCGCCACACACGTTTAGTTTAGTGAAACAATACAACTGGTGTACAGGATTAATTCTGTGTACCACATCCATCTACATCCACATGGTTTAGATGTACAAGTGTGTGGGTGCTACGGTGGGGACTGGGATTCTTGATTAAAAACTTCAGTGTCCATCTGATTATTCCATCGTATGCCGCAGAGTGAATATAATGATCTCCACGTGTGGAAGAAGCAACGAGATTTATTCTACTCCAGGGGGGCTTCGTCAGTGCTGATTTCAGGGTCCTGACCCTTCTTGTATTGGTACGTAGGGGCCGGCATGTTAATCCTTTAGTGTCCCTTATTGGACATAGGTGGGATGATCATTTAGGGTCCATATTGGTACGTAGGGGGGGATGTATCCTAGTGTCCATTATTGAGTACCGTAGGGGGGACTGTACTTCCTTATGGCAATTATGGTAAGTAGGGGGGGATGTATCATGATGTTGTCCATTTTGGTACGTAGGGGGGATGTATCCTTATGTGTCCAATATTGGTACGTCGGGGGGAATGTATCATTATGTGGCCATGATTGGTTACGTAGGGGGGGGATGTTATCAGTATGTGTCCATTATTGGTACGTAGGGGGGATGTTATCTTATGTGTCCATTATTGGTGCGTAGGGGGGATTTATACCTTAGTGTCCATTATTGGTAAGTCGGGGGGATGTATCATTAGGTGTCCATTTTGGTACGTAGGGGGGGGGGCTGTATCATTATGATCCATTATTGGTTACGTAGGGGGGATGTATAATTAGGTGTCCATATTGGGACATAGGGGGGAGTATACTTATTATCCATTAGTGGTACATAGGGGGGGGAGGGGATGTATCATTAGTGTGTCCATTATTGGTACGTAGGGGGGATGTATTCATTATGGTCCATTATTGGTACTAGGGGGGGGGAGGGCGGATCATTATGTGTCCATAATGGGTACATTAGGGGGGAGGATTGTACTCCTTATGTGTCATTCATTGGTAATAGGGGGAGGGGGATGTTATGCCTTATGTGCCATTATTGGTAATAGGGGGGATGTTGTTCTATGTGTCCATTATTGGTACGTAGGGGGGATGTATCCTTATGTGTCCAATATTGGTACGTAGGGGGGATGTATCATTATGTGTCCATTATTGGTACGTAGGGGGGGGATGTATCATTATGTGTCCATTATTGGTACGTAGGGGGGATGTATCCTTATGTGTCCATTATTGGTACGTAGGGGGGATGTATCCTTATGTGTCCATTATTGGTACGTAGGGGGGATGTATCATTATGTGTCCATTATTGGTACATAGGGGGATGTATCCTTATGTGTCCATTATTGGTATGTAGGGGGGATGTATCATTATGTGTCCATTATTGGTACGTAGGGGGGATATATCATTATGTGTCCATTATTGGTACATAGGGGGGATGTATCCTTATGTGTCCATTATTGGTACATAGGGGGGATGTATCCTTATGTGTCCATTATTGGTACATAGGGGGGATATATCCTTATGTGTCCATTATTGGTACATAGGGGGGATGTATCCTTATGTGTCCATTATTGGTACATAGGGGGGATGTATCATTATGTGTCCATTATTGGTACATAGGGGGGATGTATCCTTGTGTCCAGCACTGATTATAGTTTAATGTAACAGACAATTGCAACTTAATACATTTATCCCTGGTTATAAATACGTATATACAATGTTACAGTTTGGAGGATACATTATATCCGGTGTTATTATTTAACACGTTACTATACATAATTACTGTTAGCCACGTACATATTACCACTGTCCATAGACCACACATGTCAAACTCAAGGCCCACGGGCTGAATCCGGCCCTTTTGGCCCTTGTTTGTGGCCCCGGTGATTGTACAGTACCCAAGACTCACTAGACTGCTACCCATGTGTCAGTCCCATAGTGTAGTAACTATAGATCTTCCTGCTAGACACCGGATCATCTCTTTATAGACAGCTAATTGGGCGCAGCTTTACTAAGATACAAACAGCTGATCTTTATACAACTCCAATACTATGTTCCTATGTAAACTGTTTCTATACGGACATGACAACAAATGGGTAGGGTAGGGTGATAATAAAGGTGGACTAGATGGACGTAGGTCTTTATACAACCTCCAATACTATGTTACTGTGTAACTGTTATAACAGACATTATGGGTGAGTATTATTAGAGTATAAAAGGTTGGACTGATGGACGTATGTCTTATACAACCTCCAATACTAGGTTACTATGTAACTGTTTTTTATCAGCATTATGGGTAGGTTAGGGTATTATTATTAGGGTAATTATTAAAGGTTGTGGGACTAGAATTGGCCGTATGTTTTTATACAACCTCCAATACGATGTTACTATGTAACTGTTATACAGACATTATTGGTTTAGGGTAATAAAGGTTGGCTAGATGGACTATATCTTTATACAACTTCCAATCATGTTACTATTAACTGGTTTTTATAAGACATTATGGGTAGGTAGGGTGGAGGTATAAAGTTTGGACTAGAGGACCGATTTGTCTTTATACAACCTTCCAATAAAGGTGAATATGTCAACGTTATACAGACATTTATGGTTAGGGTATTATAAAGGGTTGTGGATAGACGGACGTATGTTTTATACAACCTCCAATACTAGTTATATGTAACTGTGATACAGACATTATGGGTAGGGGTATAAAGGTTGGACCGAGATAGACGTTATGTCTTTATACCAACCTCCAAGATATAATCTATGTTACTATGTACCTGGTATACAGAACATTATAGGTAAGGGTATAAAGGTTGGATAGACTTGTGGATGGACGTACGTTTGTTTTTCCTTTTGTTTTATAAGACCTCCTCCAATGCTTAGTTTAACTACTGTAACTGTTTTCTACAGACATAATGGGTAGGAGTATTAGGGTATAACGGGTTTTTTTTACAGATGGGACGTACGTTCTCTTCTTATTTATACACACCTCCAAATACTATGGTTACTAATGTAACGTTATACAGACATTATGGGTAGGTTAGGGTATAAAGGTGGACTAGAATTTGGACTAGATGGAGTAGTGTCTTTATTCAACCTCCAATAATACTATGGTTTACTGTTGTAACTGTTATACAGACACTTATGGGTTTTTAGAGTAGAGTTATTAGTAGCGTATACGGTTTTTTGGACTAGATGGACGATGTCTTTATACAACCTCCATACTATGTTACTGTATGTAACTGTTCCAGATAGGGGCTTAGAGTTAGTATAGTAGAGTGTAGAGTATAAGGTTTGGAACTAGTGGAGTATGTCTTTTAACAACCTCCAATAATATGTGTTACCTATTGTAACTGTTCTACAGACATTATTGAGAGTTTTAGCGGTATATTTTATAAAGGTGATACAGATTAACGTTCGAGTTATTTTTTATGTCTTGTACAACCTCCAAACTATGTTACTATGTAAAATGTATTTTACAGGTTGAACTAGAATGTTGGTTTTGTGTGTTGTTGTTTTGTTGAACTAGATGGACGATGTCTATACAACCTCCAACCCAAAACTATTGTTTACTGTAACTGTTTTTATGTAGATAGACAGACAATTATGGGGAGGATATTAGGTAGGATATAAAGGTTGTTGGAACAGAGGACGTATGTCCTTATAAACTCCAATACTATGTTATATGTAACTGTTATACAGACATTCTTATATCTGGGAGGGTATAAGGTTGTGGACTAGATGGAAGTATATGCTCTGTTATACAACTTCCAATACATGTTTACTATGAATGTTTATACAGACATTATGGGTAGGGTATTAAAGTTTTGGACCTAGATTGGACCTATTGTCTTTTATACAACCTCCAAATACTATGTTTACAAGAACTGTTATACAGAATTATGGTTAGGGTTATTTATAAAAGGTGGTCTGGACTAGACGGACGTTATTGTCTTCTAAACCTCCCAACTCCAATACTATGTACGGTGTAACTGTTATAAGACATTATGGGTAGGGTATATAAAAGTTTGGTGATGGAACTATGTCTTTATACAACCTCCAATACTATGTTACTATGTAACTGTATACAGACATTTTTAATGGGGTTAGGGTTTTAAATATAAAGGTGGACCTAGACGGAAGTTATGTCTTTATACAACCTCCAATATAGTTTACTGTGTAACTGTATACAGAAATTATGGTAGGGTTATAAGAGTTTGGACTAACTACTAATAGATGGACGTATTTATGTCTTTTATAACAACCTCCAATACATATGTACTGTTGTTTGTAACTGTGTTATACAGACATTATTGGTATTAGTAGAGTATAAAGTTTTGGACCTAGATGGACGTGATTGTCCTTATACAACTCCAATACTATGGACTATGTAACGGTACCAGACATATGGGGTAGGTTTAGGGTATAAAGGTTGACTAGAATGGCCGTATGTCTGTATACAACCTCCAATACTATGTGACTAGTAACGTTAACAGAAATTATGGGTAGTAGTAGGGTATAAAAGTTGGATCTAGATGGACCATGTTTTATACAACTCCAATACTCTCATGGTTACATGTAAACTGTATCTATACAGACATATGGGTTAGGGGTTAGGGTTTAGTAGGGGTATAAAAAGTTGGGATAGAAGAGATGACCGTATGTTTTATACAATTCAAATACTAGGTTATATTGCAACGTGTTTATAAAGCACACTTATGGGTTAGGGTATTAGGGTAGTATAAAGGGGGACCTAGATGGACAGTATTATGTCTTGATACAACCTCCAATACTAGGTTACTGTTGTAACTGTTATCACCAGACAATATGGGTAGAGTATCAAGGTTGGACAGATGGACGTTTATGCTTTATACCAACCGCCATACTAGTTACTAATGTAACTGTTTTTTTTTATATACAGGACATATGAACGGTAGGGTAAAAGGTTGGACGAGATGGACGTATATGGTATTTATACAACCTCCCTATACGAGTTATATGTAATGTTTATACAGAATTATAGGGTAAGTATAAAGGTTTGGATTGGACTAAGGATGGACGTATCGTGAACCCTAAAACCTCCACCCATGCTACCCTGTTACTAGAACTGCTCTATACAGGACAAACAATTATGGGTGGGTATGATAAGTATAAAGGTTGGATTTGGACTAAAATTGGACTAGAGGACAGTTATTTTATAATCTTCATATTGTTACAGATTGCAGGGGGTTTTTCACCAATTATTAATGTATAGGTATCTGTGCCACTAATTGGAATGTGGTCACAATCTTTGTTTACAGCCCCCATCTAATTCATTAGAATTTATAGGACCATTGCTCAAATAACATTTTCTTAGCTCCACATGTGGTCGTTATTAGACAATTTATCAAATACCTATCATTGAATCACGGTTTTATATAAAAAAACGTTACCTGTAAGTTGAAACCTACATTTACCTAACTAAATTAAAAGATTTGTAAGCCAGCACCACGCCAAAAACAAAAGCACTATAACTAGGTATAAGTAGCCTAACTAGAATTACCGAGCCTAACTAAACTAAACTAACCTAACCATATATAAAGGTGGTTTATTTAGTGGAGTTGAAGGAATTTCAAGGTACGGTGTATTGGAGTCATGTGGGCAGCGCTCACACTTTTCTTGCACGTTTGCCAGTTAAGGGGAACATTTTTAGCACCACTGCTAGACTGCCACCTTTCGTCTTTCAGTGCAGAGGTAGCCAGGAACCTGGAACTAATAATTAATGTGGCTTCTGCTTTTTTGCACTGTATCTCCTCCCGCAGCTTTATTTTATAAACATTTTTATGTAATGATTAGTAGAAATGTTACCCAGAATATTTTATAACAGATTCTACGTTATAGTACAAGAGTGGAATGCATTGCGCTAGAGACACGTAGGTACAAAGGGGTATTACCTAGCCACAAAATCTGTGTTACCGCAATATGTTACGGAATAGAATGGTCCAATCATTCTGAGGTTTCAGGGTCATGTGATCAAATGAAATAGCAAGCTGTCAGGGTTATCCAATAAAAGTTCTTATCGTTTAAAAATCAGGTGTTTGCTAATGTGCACCAACCAATCAGATGTTAGCTTTCAATGTTAAATAAGATTGATTGGTTGGGGCAAAATTAGCACCATTTTTAAAATGATAAGAACTTTTATTGAATCTTCCCCTGTATTGACTTTTAAAATGAAATTGGCACTGGGGTTTCAAGGTTACACTTACTAACACACACAGGCTATGACAAACCCGCACACATGTACAAATACAATAGAATGCCGTGGGATGTCCATTCATTGGTTGCTCCAGGTATCTGTGTGAACTACACTCCAGCATTCCCTGAGGCCAGCTGCTGTTTATATTAAAATGTAAGTTTCCCTTCATTCAAGAATAAGATTGTTGAGTTTTTTAAAAACTGTCAGCACAGACACCAAACTCCCTTCCCAAAATGGACAATTACTTTCCCATTCTAGTATATTAAAATGAATTTGTAATGTACCCTGTTTTATAGGTACACAACACCAAACATTATTATCGTATCGAGCACTGTGTATGTGTAAGTGTGGGACATATAAAACACAAAACTCTAAAGACACAGGAAGGCAAAACACACAACACACACACAACACACAACAACACACTCTCACCGGGCCCACCACCCAAATCCTATGTCTTTAATGAGATGTCTATGGGTCTTAACTGCGGAACCTATTGTTAGGAGAGGCAGACAAACCCTAGCAGTGCTCACACACACACACAGAGACCACCACCACACACACAGACAAACACACACAGACACACACACGACCAGACACACACACACACCACTCTCATATGTATTAAATGGGATTTATCTTCTAGCATAGATATTATTTTGGGGCTTATAAGGGCCAGGGGTGTCATGTCAATCTCAATTCAAACATCCGGGGGGCCAACGCCATTTAAAGACCAAGCTGAGTGGTTGTCGGAAAAATATTTCATTAGGATACTAAGCAGGTGGTGATATTTATTGTCATCTTGTTCCCGTGATGAGGTTTGGCAGGGAAGGACAGGGAAAGGGGTGGGATAAACTGGCGTACTCTACCCATGTGTGATCAGTGGCCCAATGCGGAACCACCTTCCTCCTGTGTAGCGGTGGTATGGATATGGGAATGGCCAACTCCAATGGAAAAGACTTCTAAAAAGACCCTTCGTTACACCTCCCCCCCCCCCAGTGCCAGGTTAGATACTGCAATCATAGGGGGGATGTATCATTATGTGTCCATTATTGGTACATAGGGGGGATGTATCATTATGTGTCCATTATTGGTACGTAGGGGGGGATGTATCAGTATGTGTCCATTATTGGTACGTAGGAGGGGGATGTATCCTTATGTGTCCATTATTGGTACGTAGGGGGGGGATGTATCCTTATGTGTCCATTATTGGTACATAGGGGGATGTATCCTTATGTGTCCATTATTGGTACATAGGGGGAATAATTGTCAAAAGTCAAAAGTAGATAATTATCAAAAATCTAAAGTAGATAATTATCAAAAGTTGAAAGTAGATAATTATCGAAAATCGAAAGTAGATAATTATCAAAAATCTAAAGAAGATAATTATCAAAAGTTGAAAGTAGATAATTATAAAAAGTCAAAAGGAGATAATTATCGAAAATCGAAAGTAGATAATTATCAAAAGTTGAAAGTAGATAATTCTCAAAAATCGAAAGTAGATAATTATCGAAAGTCGAAAGTAGATAATTATCAAAAGTCGAAAGTAGATAATTATCGAAAGTCGAAAGTAGATAATTATCAAAAGTCGAAAGTAGATAATTATCGAAAGTCGAAAGTAGATAATTATCAAAAGTCGAAAGTAGATAATTATCGAAAATCGAAAGTAGATAATTATCGAAAGTTGAAAGTAGATAAATATCAAAAAGTTGAAAGTAGATAATTATTGAGAATCGAAAGTAGATAATTATCAAAAGTTGAAAGTAGATAATTATCGAAAGTTGAAAGTAGATAATTATCAAAAGTTGAAATAGATAATTATTGAAAATCGAAAGTAGATAATTATCGAAAGTTGAAAGTAGATAATTATCAAAAGTTGAAAGTAGATAATTATCAAAAATCCAAAGTAGATAATTATCTAAAGTAGATAATTATCGAAAGTTAAAAGTAGATAATTATCAAAAGTTGAAAGTAGATAATTATCGAAAATCAAAAGTAGATAATTATCGAAAATCAAAAGTAGATAATTATCAAAAGTTGAAAGTAGATAATTATCAAAAGTCGAAAGTAGATAATTATCAAAAGTCGAAAGTAGATAATTATCAAAAGTTGAAAGTAGATAATTATCGAAAATCAAAAGTAGATAATTATAAAAAGTTGAAAGTAGATAATTATCGAAAGTTGAAAGTAGATAATTATCGAAAGTTGAAAGTAGATAATTATCAAAAGTCGAAAGTAGATAATAATCAAAAATCAAAAGTAGATAATTATCAAAACTTGAAAGTAGATATATATTGAAAATCGAAAGCAAATAATTATCGAAAGTTGAAAGTAGATAATTATCAAAAGTTGAAATTAGATAATTATCAAAAATCGAAAGTAGATAATTATCGAAAGTTGAAAGTAGATAATTATTAAAAGTCAAAAGTAGATAATTATCAAAAGTTGAAAGTAGATAATTATCGAAAGTTGAAAGTAGATAATTATCAAAAGTCGAAAGTAGATAATTAACAAAAGTTGAAAGTAGATAATTATTGAAAATCGAAAGTAGATAATTATTGAAAGTTGAAAGTAGATAATTATCAAAAGTCGAAAGTAGATAATAATCGAAAATCGAAAGTAGATAATTATCGAAAGTTGAAAGTAGATAATTATCGAAAGTCGAAATTAGATAATTATCGAAAATCAAAAGTAGATAATTATCGAAAGTCGAAAGTAGATAATTATCAAAAGTTTAAAGTAGATAACTATCGAAAATCGAAGTAGATAATTATCAAAAGTTGAAAGAGATAATTATCGAAAATCTGAAAAGTATGATTAATTATCGAAAAAATCAAAAGTAGAGAAGTATCGAAAAAATCAAAAGTAGATAATTAGCAAAAGGTGAAAGTAGATAATTATCGAAAGTCAAAAGTAGATATTATCGAAAATCGAAGCAGCTAATTATCAAAAGTGAAAGTAGCTAATTATCGAAAATCGAAAGTAGATTAATTATCGAAAAGGCAAAAGTAGAGTAATTATCAAAATCAAAAGTAGATTTTAATTATCGACGAAAATTCATAAAAATAGTAATGATAAAAGTTGAAAGTAGATAATTATCAAAAGTTGAAAGAGAAATTATTGAGAATCGAAGTAGATAATTATAATGTTGATGAAAGTAGATAATTATCTAAAGCGAAAAGTAGATAATTATCTCAAAGTCGAAAGCAGATAATATCGAAAGTCGAGTAGAAATTTCGAAAGTTGATAATTGATCGATAAAAGTCGAAAGTAGAGATTTATCGAAAATCGAAAGTAGATAATGATTCAAATGTTGAAAGATGATAATATCGAAAATGAAAGTGATAATTAGCTAAAATCAAAAGTTAGATATTAGCAAAAGTGGAGAGTTAGGATAATTATCTAAAGTCAAAAGTAGATAATTATAGAAAATCGAAAGTTAGATAATTATCGAAAGTTGAAAGAGATACTTATCAAAAATCGAAATAGATAATAATCGGAAAAAGTCGAAAGTAGATAAGATCGAAGTTCGAAAGAGATTACTTGTTTCGAAATTACGATAATATCGAAAAAAGTCGCGAAAGTAGATAATAGCGAAAATCGAAAGTAGATAAGTACAAATGTTGAAAGTTAGATAATATCGAAATCGAAAGTAGATAATAGCAAAGTTGAAAGTAAGATAATTATCGGAAAGTCGAAAAGTAGATAATTATCGAAAATCGAAAGTCGATAATTATCAAAAGTTGAAAGTAGATAAATTATGCGAAAATCGGAAAGTAAGATAATTATCGAAAAAATTCAAAAGTAGCTAATTACGAAAATCAAGTAAGATAATTATCAAAAGTGAAAGTAGATAATTATCGAAAAGTCAAAAGTAGATAATTATCTCAAACATCGAAGCGATAAGTTGATCAAAAGTTGAAAGTAGATAATATCGAAATGAAAGTAGATTATTATCGGAAAATCAAAAAAGTAGAAATATCAAAAAAATCAAAAAGTAGATAATTATCGAAATGCAAAAAAAGATAATTATCAAAAAAGTTGAAAGTAGATCATTATAAAGTTGAAAGTAAGATAATTATGGAGAATCGCAAGTAGATAATTATCAAAAGTTGATGAAGTAGATAATTATCGAAAGTTGAAAGTAGAAATTATCCAAAAGTAGAAAGTAGATAAGTATTCAAAATCCAAAGTAGATAATTATAGAAAGTAGATAATTATGAAAGTTAAAAGTAGATAATTATCAAAGCGAAAGTAGGATAATTATCAAGTTTAAAGTAGATAAAACATCGAAAGCGAAAGTATAGATAATTATCCAAAAGTTGAAGTAGAGAATTATCGAAAGTGAAAGTAGATAATTACGAAAATCAAAAGTAGATAATTAGCAAAAGTTGGGGCAAGAGATAATTATCGAAAGTCGAAAGTTAGATAATTATAGAAAATCGAAAGTAGATACTATCAAAAGTTGAAAGTAGATAATTATCGAAAATCGAAAGTAATAATTACGAAAATCAAACAAAGTAGATAATTATCGAAAAATCAAAAGTAGATAATTAGCAAAAGTTGAAAAGTAGATAATTATCGAAAGTCAATAAGTAGATAATTATCGAAATCGAAAGCAGATAATTATCAAAAGTTGAAAGTAAGATAATTACGAAAATCGAAAGTAGATAATAACGAAAATCAAAAGTAGATAATGATCAAAAAATCAAAGTAGATAATTATCGAAAATTCATAAAATAGCTTAATACAAAAAGTTGAAAGTACTGTTATTAAGTATCCAAAAGTTGAAAGTAGCCATTAATTATTGAGAAGCGAAAAGTTTAAACGATACATATCAAAAGTTGAATGTAGATAATTATCGAAAAACGTTGAAAGTAGATAATTATCAAAGTTGAAATATGATTGAATTATGAAAACTCGGAAAGTAGATAATTATCGAAAGTGAAAGCCAGATAATTATCAAAGAGTTTAAAGTAATATTTATCATAAAATCCAAAAGTTAGATAATTTCTAAAGTAGATAATTAGAACGTTAAAGTAGATAATATCAAAAGTTGAAAGTAAAATTATCGAAAATCAAAAGTAGATAATATCGAAAATCAACAAAGTTAGATAATTATCAAAGTTGAAGTCGATAATTATTCAAAAGTCGAAGTAGATAATGATCAAAAGTGGAAAGTAGATATTATCAAACGTTGAAAGTAGATTATTATCGAAAATCAAAAGTAGAAATTATTAAAAAAGTTGTTGAAACGATAATTATCTGAAAGTTGAAAGTAGAAATTATCGAAGTTGGTAGTAACATAGGATAATATCAAAAGCGTTAAAGTAGAGAATAACAAACAATCAAACAGTGATAATATCAAAACTTGTTTATAAGTGCAGCGACTATATAGTGAAAATCGAAAGGCATAATTATTTTTCGAAAGTTGAAACGCGACGATAATATTAAAAGTTGAAATTTAGATACATTCTCACAAAAATCGAAAGTACCCCGATAACCCTTATCGGGAAAGTTGTGAAAGTAGATTAATTATCAACAAGTCAACAGTAGATAATTTACAAAAGTCTACAAGCCGAAGATACATTTCATTACTCGAAAGTTGAAAGTAGCCCTACACTATATTACCCAACCCAAGTCGAAAGTAGCATATTACACAAAGTTTTGATTAAGTCCAGCACTAATATTGAAATCGTAACCAATAGATAATTATGAAGTCTGATATAGTAGCTAGAAATTATCAAAAGTCCCGAAAGCTTATGATAATATCGAAAATCGACAGTAGACTAATTACTCGAAAGTTGAAAGTACGAAAATAACTTAGCGAAAGTCGAAAAATAGCGAAATTAGGCTATTATCGAAAATCAAAAGTTAGATAATATCGAAAGTCGAAAGTAGATAAGTTATCAAAACTTTTAAAGTAGATAACTATCGAAAGTCGAAAAGTAGATACTGCAAAAATTTGAAAGAGATAAATATCGAAAGTCGAAGTAGATAATTATCGAAAATCAAAAGTAAGACTAATTATAAAAAGTGAAAAAAGGTAGATAGTTATCGAAAAAAGTCGAAAGTAGATAATTATCGAAATCGAAAGTAGATAATTATTGAAAATCAAAAAGTAGAGTAGATAATATTAAAAATGTTGATAGTAGATAATTATCGAAAAGCGAAAGTAGATAATATCGCAAATCAAAAGTTAGATAATTGAGCAAAAGTTGAAGAGATAATTATCGAAGTCGAAAGTAGAGTAATGATCGAAATCGAAAGGAGATAATTATCAAAAGTTGAAAGTAGATAATTTCGAAAAATCGAAAGTAGCTAATTACGAAAATCAAAAGTAGATATTTCGAAAATCCAAAAGTAGATAATTATTTTGCAAAAGTGAAAGTAGATATTATCGCAAGTCAAAAGTACGATCATTATCGAAAATCGTAAAAGCAGTAATTATCAAAAGCTCCGAAAAGAGACTAATTATCGAAAATCGAAAGTAGACATTATCGAAAATCAAAAAGTAGATAATTATCAAAAATCAAAGTAGAGAATATCGAAAAATCCAAAACTAGATAATTATCCAAAAGTGTTTGTGATTAAGTTTACGGATCAATTATCCAACAAGTTTGAAATGTTTAGAGTACAGTATTGTATGAATCGAAAGTAGATAATATCAAATGTTGAAAGTAGTAATATCTAAAGTCGAAAAGTAAGACTAATTATCAAAAGTCGATATAAGTAGATTAAATTAGCGAAAGTCGAAAGTAGTATTAAGTGTCGTAAAGTTGCATAATTATCGAAACAAAGTCGAAAGAGATATTTATCGAAACCTCGAAAGTAGATAAGTATCAAAGTTGAAAGTAGATAATTATCGCAAAATCGAAAGTAGATTAATATCTAAAATCAAAAGTAGATAATTAGAAAAGTTGAAAGTAGATAATCTCTAAAGTCAAAAGTAGATAATTATAGAAAAATCGAAAGTATAGATAATTATCGAAAGTTGAAAGTAGATAATTATCAAAAATCGAAAAGCGAAAGTAGATAATAATCGGAAAAAGTGTCGAAAGTAGCTAATTATCGGAAAGTCGAAAGTAGGATAATTGTCGAAAAGTAGATAATTATCGAAAAAAGTCGAAAGTAGATAATTATCGAAAATCGAAAGTAAGATAATTAGCACATGTTGAAAGTGATAATTATCGAAAATCGAAAGTAATAATTACAAAATTGACAAGTAGATAATTACTCGAAGTTTCAAGATGAGACTAATTATGCGAAAATCAACAAAGTGATAATATCCCAGTGGAAACGTAGACTAATCCCAAAAATTAAATACGTAGATAACTTAATCCAAAAGTGAAAGTAGATAATTATGCACAAAGTTAGAAAGTAGCACTAAATTTATCAAAAGCGTAAAGGTTGATCCACCAGTATCAAAAACGAAAGTAGATAATTATCAAGTTGATTTTGAAAGTAGTTATAATTATCAAAAGTCAAAAGGAGGGGATAATTATCGAAAAACGAAGTAGATAATGATCAAAAGTTGAAGTAGATAATTCCGAAAGCGAAAAGTAGATAAGTATTAAAAGTCCCCGAAAGTCGCTAATTATCAAAAGGTCGAAAGTAGATAATTATCGAAAATCGAAAGGAGATAATTATCAAATGTTGAAGTAGCTTAATTACGAAAATCGAAAGTGGATAATATCTAAAATCAAAAGTAGATAATTTACAAAAGTTGAAAGTTAGATAATTACTAAAGTCAAATACGTAGAACCCGAAATTATAGAAACGTCAAAAGGAGATAATTATCGAAAGTTGAAAGTAGATAATTTATCGAACAACGACCGTTCCCTAAGATATCACACCCACAATATGTGGCCAAAGGAGAGAATTATCCGACACTCGACAGTAAGACTCAGTCGTAGAACAAGTCGAAAGTCGACTAATTTTATAACCAATTAGTCGAAAGTAGATAAATATCAAAACACGAAAGTACGATCATTATCAAAGTTGCAAGTAGACTAATTTATCAAAATTTTAATAAATGGAGATAATTACCGAACCATCGAAGTCAGTCACATTTGTTTATCACCCTATAAAAGCTCGGATATGTACGTAATTATCACCAATTCCCAAAAGTAGCTAATTAGCACAATAAGTCGAAAGTAGACTAAGTATCGAAAGTCGAAAACGTAGATCCAATTATCGTAAATCCCGAAAGTAGATAATTTTTGTTACTTCAAATAGTTGATAAGTCATTGGATATTATAATTATCGAATCGAAAATCGAAAGTAGATAATTATAGAAAAAGCAAAAGTAATAATTATCGCAAATCAAAATAGATAATTAGCAAAGTTGAAAAGTAGACTAATTATCGAAAATCAAAGTGATAATTATCGAAACTCGAAAGCAGATAATTATCCAACAAGTTGAAGTAGATAATTATCGAAAATCGAAAGTAGATAATTATCGAAAATCAAAAGTAGATAATTATCAAAAATCAAAGTAGATATGATGAAAACCCCCCACAAAAGGAGATCTCCCATATTTCAAAGTGACAAGTAGATAACTGATCAAAAGTGAAAGTAGAGAATTTTATTTGAAGCAATCGCAAGAGTATAACTGGGATCAAAAAGTTGCAAGTATGATTAATTATCGGAAAGTTGAAAGTAGATAATTATCAAAAGTTGAATAGATAATTATTGAAAACGAAAGTAATAATTATTCGAAAGTTGAACAGTAGATAATTATCAAAAGTGAAAGTTAGATAATTGATTCAAAAATCCAAAGTAGATTATTACGCTAAAGTAGATTTAATTTCATCGAAATCGTCTAAAATAGATAATTATCAAAAGTCGAAAGTAGATAATATCAAAAGTTTTAAAGTAGATAACTATCGAAGTCGAAAGTAGCTAAATTATCAAAAGTGAAAGTAGATAATTTATCGAAAGTCGAAAGTTAGAAATTATACAAAATCAAAAGTAGATAATTAGCAAAGTTGAAAGTAGATAATTTATCGAAAGCCCCCCTCGAAAGTAGATAATTATCGAAATCGAAGTAGATAATTATCAAAAGTTGAAAGTAGATAATTATCGAAAATGAAAGTAGATAAATATCGAAAATCAAAAAGTAGATAATTATCGAAATCAAAGTAGATACTTAGCCAAAGTTGAAAGTAGACCTAATTATCGAAAGTCAAAAGTAGATAATTATCGAAAAATCGAAAGCCAGATAATTATCAAAAGTTGAACAGTCGCATATATCGAAAATCGAAAGTTATCTTGATAATTATCGGAAAACAAAGTAATACATATCCAAAATCAAAAGTAGAATAAATTATCGAAAATCAAAAAAGAGATAATTATCAAAAGTTGAAGTAGATAATATATCAAAAGTTGAAAGTAGATACTACTTGGAGCATCGAAAGAGATACTAAGCAAGGGAAAGTCAGAAGCTCTTATATGTATCGAAAGTGAAAGTAGCATAACTATCAAAAGTTGAAAAAGATCAGATTGCAATTCTAATCGAAAGTAGATAAATTTATCAAAGTTGAAAGTAGATCTAATTATCAAAAGTTGAAAGTAGCTAATCTCAAACAACAAAGTTAGTATTAATTAGCTAATATGTAGTATGTTTATTATTTACCGACCCAGTCTAAAAGTCTCCGATGCCCCAATGTATCACAAGTGAAATCCCGCCGCCATTAATTAGCGAAAATAAAAGTAGATTTAAAGTCGAACATCAAACGTGCTAATTACCAAACAGTTTGAAAGTACGTTTGAATAATTATCAAAAAGTCGAACGTATTAATTATCAAACAGTCGAAAGTTAGATAGTAGACAGTCCAATATATCAAAAAGTGACAAGTTAGTGCTAAATTACGAAAATTCAAAAGTAGATATTATAAAGAAAGTTGAAGAGATAATATAGAAAGGGAAAGTAGTAAATTCTCGAACGTTGAAACGTAGATTAATTATTCAAAGTACGCAGTAGATACCATTAATCAAAAATCAAAAGTAGAGATAACTCAAAATTGTGAAAGTAGAAGTAGATTTTGAAACTTGAAAGCAAATAATGATAGAAGAAAGTTGAAGTAGATAATTATCAATAAAGTTTTGAAAATTAGATAAGTATCAAAAATCGAAAGTAAGATAAGTATCGACAAAGTGAAAGTGATAATTCATTAAAAGTCAATAGTAGATAATTATCACAGTTGAAAGATCAGATAATTATCGAAGTTGATTGAAAGTAATAATTATCAAAGTCGAAATAAGATCAATTAACAAAAGTTGAAAGTTAGATAATTATGAAAATGAAAGTAGATAAATTCATTGAAAGTTGAAAGTAAGATACTTATCAAAAGTCGAAAGTGAGATGACAACGAAAAACGAAAGTTAGATGTGTATATGTTCGAAAGTTGAAAGTAGATAATATCTGAAAAGCGAACTACTTCTGATTAAATCACGAAAATCAACAAGCTAACCCCCCTCCTTCCCTCCCTTTTCCACCCCCCCGCCCCACCCCAACCCCCCCCCCCTTCCCCCCTCCCCCTCCCCCCACCCCCACCCCACCCCCCCCCCCCCCTCCCCCCCCCCCCCCCACCCCCCCCCCCCCACCCCCCCCCCCCCCCCCCCCGATACTCTCACCCCCTCAGAAAGCAAGAAAGCAGATAAACAACCTATAAGTTGTCACGCTAGCATCCCCCCACTCGAAAGTACGAACCAGTAGATACTATCACCAAGGTTGAAAGTAGACCTGAAATTATCGAAGTCGAACCAGTACGCCCTCATATTATCCTCGACACCTCCAAAAGTGATGATACATTATACAAAACGTCCGAATTTCGTTAAGTATCTATGGTATTCGAAATTCTATTTATAGCTCCGGCGCAACAGCGGGTTTCAAGATTAATTATCGAAACATCGAAAGTAGATAAATTGAAAATCAAAAGGAGATTAATTATTAATGTTGATAGTGCTAATTATCGAAAATCGAAAGTAGGATAATTATTCGAAAAATCAAAAGTAGATAATATCGAAAATCAAAAGTAGATAATTAGCAACAGTTGAAAGTGATAAGTATCGACAGTCGAAAGTAGATAATTATCGAAACTCGAAAGTAGATACTATCAAAAAGTTGAAAGTAGATGAATGATCAAAAAAGTCGAAAGTAGATAATTATCAAAAGTGGAAGTAGATAATTAGCGAAAATCAAAAGTAGATAATTATAAAAAGTTGATGATGAAAGTAGATAATTATGAAAGTTGGAAAGTAGATAATTACGAAAAGTTGAAAGTAGATAATATCAAAAGTTCGAAGTAGGATTAATAATCAAAAATCCAAAAAGAGATTAAATTATCAAAACTTGAAAAGTAGATCTATATTGACATCGAAGCAAAAATTATCGAAAGTTGAAAGTTGTTAATTTATCAAAACTCCTTCTGTGAAATAGATAATTACAAAAATGAAAGTAGATTAATTACGAAAGTTTGACAAAGTAAGATAATTATTAAAAGTTCAATAAGTTAGTAATTATCAAAAGTTGAAAGTAGATAATTATCGAAAGTTGAAAGTAGAAATGATCACAAGTCGAAAGTCGCTACTTAACAAAGTTGATTGAATAGAGAGATAATTATTGAAAGAAAGTAGATATATTGAAAAGTGTGAAATTAGTAGGATAATTATAAAGTCGAAAGTAGAAATAATCGAAACGAAAGTAGATATATCGATAAGTGAAAGTAGATACATTATGCCAAAGTCGAAATTCCTTCGATACCCATTATCCGCCACAAATCAACCGCCACCATCACCGAGTAGATTATATTATCGGAAAGTTCCGAAAGTACCGAAATTATCAAAAGGTTAAAGTAGATACTATCGAAGTCCGAAAGTACGATAATTTATCAAACGTTGAAAGTAGATAATTACGACAAAGTCGGAAAGTTAGATTTAATTACGAAAATCGAAAGTAGATAATTACAAAAAGTCGAAGTAGATAGTTATCGTAAAAAGTCGAAAAGTAGATAATTACGAAAAGCGAAAAGTAGATAATTATTGACCTCAAAAGTAGATAATTTATTAAATGTGATAGTAGATAATTATCGAAACAATCGAAAGTAGATAGTTATCGAAATCAAAAGTTAGATAATTAGCGAAAATTCAACAAGTAGATAAATTAGCAAAAGTTGAAAGTAGAGTAATTATCGAAAGGCGAAAGTAAGTAATTATCGCAAAATCGAAAGTAGGAAATTATCATAAAAGTTGAAAGTAGATAATTATCGAAAAATAGAAAGTAGATAATTATCGGAAATCAAAAGTAGGATATTGTAGCGGAAAATCAAAACGTAGATATTAGCAAAAGTTGAAGTAGATAATATCGAAGTCAAAAGTAGATAATTATCGAAAACGCAGGAAGAGAATATCAACAAAGTGTGAAAGTAGAACTTATCGAAAATCGAAAGTAGATAAGTAGCGAAATCAAAAGTAGATAATTATCAAAAAACTCAAAAGTAGATAATTATCGAAAAATCAAAAATTAGATAATTAGCACCATACTTAGCCTGTGAACGTAGTATACATTATCAAAGTTGAAAGTAGATAATTATTGAGAATCGAAAGTAAGATAATTCTCAAATGTTTGTATAAGTAGATAATTATTCTAAAGTCGAAGTTAGATAATTATTCAAAATTCCAAAGTAGATAATTATCGAAGTCGAAAGTAGATAATTGTCGAAAGTTGAAAGTTAGATAATGATTCAAAATCGAAGTAGATTCAATATCGGAAACAAGCGAAGTAGATAATATCGAAAGGCGAAAGTAATAATTGGCGAAAGTAGATTTAATTATCGAAAAAAGTCGAAAGTAGATAATTATCGAAAATCGAAATGTAGGATATATTATCAAATGTTGAACGTAGATAATTATCGAAAATCGAAAGTATATAATAGCAAAAGTTGAAGTGGAAGCATATATTATCGAAAGACAAACGTAGATAATTATAGAAATCAAACGTAGATATTTATAGACGAAAATCAAAGTAGATTAAATTATTCAAAAGCTCAAAAGTAGATAACCTCACCTAAAAATGAATAGTAGATAATTATCAATTAATTTTAAAGTAGATAATTATCAATAAAAGCTCCGAACGTAGATAAAATTATCAAAATCGAAGTAGATAATTATGCAAAAGTTGAAAGGTCAGATATTATCAAAAAGTCAAGGAGATAATTATCGAAAATCGTGAAGGATAATATCCAAAAGTTTGAAAGTAGATAATTCCGAAAATAGATGAAAGTATACTTATTAAAAGTTGATGAATGAAAGGAGGATAATATCAAAGTCCCGAAAGTAGATAATTATCGTATTATAATCGAAAGTTAGATAAATAAAAGGTGAAAGTAGATAATTACGAAAATCGAAAAGTAGAAATTATCGAAAATCAAAAGGAGATAATTCGCAAAAGTTGAAAGTAGATAATTATCTAAAAGTCAAAAGTAGGAAAGTATAGAAAAGTTCAAAAGTATGGAATAATTACGAAAAGTGAAAGTAGATAATATCGAAAATCGAAAGTAGATAATTAGCCACACGTTGGAAAGTAGATAATTATCAAAAATCGAAAGTAGCAAATTAGCAAAAGTCGAAAGTAGATATTATCAACGTCGAAAGTAGATAATATCAAAAATGAAAGTAGATAATTATCAAAAGTCTGAAAGTAGTAATTATCAAAGTCCAAAGGAGATTACATTATCGCATAAAATCGAAAGTAGATACTTATCACACGTGCCCGTCGCTACTTATCGCAACTCCCCCGTCGATCCTTCGCCCCAGTTGCCCGTCGCCCTTCCGCCCGTCGCCCTTCGTCTTCTTTCGCCACACGCCCTGTCGTCGGCTACTTCCACCGTTGCCAGTAATAATCTCGCCTACTCGCATCGTAGCTCCTTCTCGCCCTCAACCGTCGCTCCTTCTCGCCCATCCACCGTAGCTAATTCGCCCACGTTGCCAGAGATCCTTCATCCGCCACTCACCCGTCGCTCTTATCCCCGTTGCAAGTAGATACTTCTCGCACGTTGCACGTAGATAATACTCCCACGCCCGTTGCGGCCGTACGCCTCCCTCCCCCACAGTCGACAAGTCCGATCCTACCTCCAACCCCAACAAGCGCTCCTTATCCCTCCTTCTGCAAGTTATGATCTATTGCACAGCGCCACCAAATAATTATCGACAGTTGAAAGTAGATACTCTTCAACACAGTTGAACGCTTGCTCCTTATCCACAATCGACCCAAGCTACGCTCTCTCCGACGTTGCCCGCACGATGATATTATTAAATGTCACAACTAGAACTCTCCACGTTGACGTCGGATCATACTCGACAAGTTGAAAGTAGATAATTATCACAAGCGAACGTAGATAATCTTAACAACCCGTTTGCCCCCCCGTCGAAACTCTCTTGCCCCTCGCCCTTCGTCATTATTGCCAGTGCAAGTAGATATATTATCCCCGCAGTCAGCAGTAGATAACCCACTCCCGAACATGACAGTCCGCCCCTAATCATCCGACACCAGTTGCCCGTAGCTACACTTCCTCCGCCGCCACACGTCCGCCACCCAATATAGAACAGACTATCTCACGAAAATCAAAGAGCCTACTAACCGCACAGTCGAGTAGATACTTATCAAACCGTTTTAAAGTAGCTACCTATCGAAAGCTCGCCCAGTAGCCCCATTCATTACCCCCCAGTTGAAAGTCGTACATTATCGAAAGTCGAACGTAGAGATAATACGACACATCCAAAGTAGATCCTTATAACAAGTCGAACGTAGCTAGTTATCGCCCCCAGCCGAAAGATAGCTCATTTATCGCCAAAGCCGACGTAGATCCTCTTGCACCCTCCAAAGTACCACGACTCAATTGAGCCAGCCTGCTTGCTCGTCGCTCCTCTACCCGACCACCCCCCACACCCCCCGACGCCCCCACGCCACTAACCTTCTCCAGGCACCCACAAAGCAACAACAAGATCACGCTCTTCGGGCCCCCGTGGGCAGGGTCGCCAAACCACCCACACACACCCACACCCCAAAACCCACCCAAACACCCCGCACAACAGCCACCCACATGTCAACCAACACAACACAAAACACCCCACACCACACACAACACACAAGACCACACAAAACACCCACCCCACAACCACACAACCAAAACACCACACCACACAACCCACCCAGTAACTGCACGTAAGTCTTATCGCAAGTCGAAGCCTCCGCACTACTTATCGCAATCGCACGTAATCTCCTTCTCACCCGTTGTGCAGTAGCTATTCCGCACCTCCCCAGTCGATACTTCTCGCCCCTCCCCAGTCGCTCCTTCTCCCCCGCACCTACCCCAGTCGACTCCTAGTGCCCCCACCCGTTCGCCCAAAAATGCCAACCACTCAAGTACGCACATATATACACCACCACCCGTCCCAGTCACCCCGTCGTAATACCCCCCTACATCATAGCCCTCCAGCCACCCGCACACACGCCTCACAACCCACCCAAAACCAAACTCAAACAAGTTGATACCAACGTACAACTCACACCCAACCTACGAAAAACAGACCCACCAGAAACGTCCGACCCCCAGATGACAAACAATATATCGAAAATCAAAACAAAGTAGTAGAATAATTACATCAAAAATCAAAAGTAGACTGATTATCGAAAATCCAAAATAATAATTATCAAGAAGTGGTGAAGTAGATAATTATCCAAAAGTTGAAAGTCGATAATTATTGAGAATACGGAAAGTGATAATTATCAATGTTGAAAGTAGAGATAATTATCTAAAGTCGAAAGTAGATAAGTGATCAAAAAGTCGAAAGGTAGATTAATTATCGAAAGATCGAAAAGTAGAAATTGTTCGAAAGTTGATAATTATCGAAAAAAGCCTCGAAAGGAGATATTATCGAAAATCGAAAGTAGATACTACTTAAATGTTGAACAGTAATAATATCAAAATAGAAAACAAGAGAAACAATGATCTAAAATCAAAAGTAGATAATTAGCAAAAGTTGGAATAGACTAACTTATTCTCCAAAAGTCAAAGAAGAAGATAATATAGACAAAATCAAGAAAGTAGATAATTCATCGAAGTTGAATGTGAAAGTAGATAACGTATCAAACAATCGAAAAGTAGAAATATCCGGAAAAACGTCGAAAGTACAGATTACACCAATTACGAAAGGTCGAAAGTAGATAATTGTCGAAAGTAGAGAATTAATCGACAAAAAAAAAGTCGAAGGAGACTAATTACGAAAATCGAAAGAGATAATTATCAAATGTGAAAGTAGATTAATAGATCGAAAATCGACCGTAGATACATCGAAAAGTTGAAAGTCGATAATATCCGAACAATCAACAGTAGTAATTATCCAAAAGTTGAAAGTAGTAATTATCACCGTCAAAGTAGCTCCTTATTAAAAAATCGAAGTAGATAAGTATTCAAAATTTTAACGTAGATAATTACAACCGTTGGACAAGTCGATAGTATGAAAATAGTCGCACGTAATAATTCTCAAAAAGTCGAACGTAGATACTTATCAACACTCGAAGAGATAATGTCAAAAGTTTGAAAGTCTGATAATCTCCCCGTCCCCCGGAGGCTAATCATCGCACACAGCCGGCCCGTCGCATCCTTCTCCCCCCGTTGTGAAAGTTAGAACTCCACATCGAAAGTAGCTCCTTCTTCCCCGTTGACGTAGCTCCTTCTCCACACGTCGCCCGTCCAACGATCCTTCTCGACCCCCTCGCCAGTCGCTCTTCTCCACTGTGCCCGTCGCTAATATCGACAATCGCACGTCGCTATTCTCTCCCCCTCCCCCCCCCACGCGCTCCTTCGGGCCCCCCCGTTGCCCCGTCGCTCCTCTATCCCGGCCCCCGTCCGCCTCTTCATCGCCCCTACCCCAAAACGTCGCAATCCAGACACAAACCACACCCCATACCCGCAACACACCACCGAAACAGTAACGTAACCGCAACCCCCTAAAACTCCATAGACCAACACACAGAGTTGCCCGTCGCTCCGTATCGCCACCAAAAGACACATCCTAAAGAGGTAACAGAGACCAAAAAACCGTCGCCCCGTCGACATCAGTATCCACCACTCGACAAACAGCGCCCTTATCACCAGTCGACCCGTACGCTCATATCAAAAGTCAAAAACAAAAAGGATGAAGTAATTATCGAAAATCGAAAAGTAGATAATTATCAAAGTCGACGTAGCATTACGAAAATCAAAAGTAGATATGCAAAGTTTGAAAGTAGATCATTATCGCAAGTCGAAAGTAGATAGTCGAAAAAGCGAAAGGTTAGAAAATTATACAAAGTTGAAAGTAGATAATTATCGAACCTCGAACGTACGCTACTTCTCGAAACTCAAAAGTCGCATACTTATCGAAACTCAAAAGTAAAGATCAAATTACAAAAAGTTGAGAAAGTAGCACCGATAATTATCGAAAATCAAAGTAGATAATTATCGAAAATCGAAAAAGCAGATAATCTCACCCGTTGCCGTCGTCTTCTGCACAGCGCCCAGTCCGTATTATCGAAATCAAAAGTCGATCCTTATTCCCCCATCCCAGTCGCTACTTATCGCCCCTCCCCCCTCCGCTACTTCTCCCCGTTGCCCGTCGCTCCTTCTCCCCCGTTGCCAGTCGCTCCTTTTGCGCCTCGCCGTAGCTCTTCTCCCGTTGCCGTCGCTCTTCTCGCCGTTGCCGTCGCTCTTTCTCCGTTTGCCTGCCCCTTCTTGCCCTCGCCCTGATCCTTCTCGCCCGTTGCCCGCTGCCACCCCTCATTCCCTTCCCGTTGCCAAGCTACCACAACCGCTACCTTCCTGAACCCCCAACTAAAACACCCCCACACCCAAGACACCATCATCCCAAACTCAACGACGAATCACACACAGTCAACAATTCACTCCCTCCCCGAACTCGACCGCTCATTCTCGAACGATTAATAACCGTTACACACCACGCTCCTTCTCACCACACCCCAGTCGCACACCGTCGCTTCCTTCAGCCCAACCCCCACCCCCAGTTTCAACCGTCCCCCCGACCCCCCACGACATCGCACCCCCAGCGCACGTAGACGAATAACCACTTAATCAACACACCCTCCGTGTGAAAGTCGCTAATTCTCGCCCCGTCGCCGTCGCTACCTTCTCGCCACATCCCAAACGCAGCTTCCTTGCACCGTGACCGATAGATACCTTCTGCCGTCCGCCGTAGATCCTTCTCCTCCACCCAAACCCCCACAACCCCCCAAGAACCAACAAATCCCGAACCAGACTCAACGATCATCCCGCCACAACACACTCCAAACCAGTTGAGGGTGCCCGTCGACCCTGCCCGTCGTCTCTTATCGCCCAACTCCCCGCCCGTCGCTCCTCTCCGCCCCTCCCCCCCGTCAGATCCTTCTGCACCTCCCCAGTCGAAACCCAGCTAGCACCCCCTCCGAGGAGTCCAAGCCCCCCGTTCTCGCACCACACGTCGGCGTTCCTTCTCCCCGTCCAAGCGCTCCTCGCCCGTTGACGCGCTCATATCCACCGTTGCAGTGCTAATTATCGCCCTCGCCCCGTCGATCTTTCTCGCAATCCCCCGTCGCAGTAGCTCATATCTACTGTTGGACAGTGAGCTCGTCTCCGCCCCTCCCCTGCGCTCAATTCTCGCACTCCGGGCCCGCCGTAGCTACTTCTCCCCCTTTGCACGCGATCCATCTCGACGTTGACCGTGATCCTTCTCCCCCGTGCACGTCGCTACTTCTCGCCAGTCGCACGCTGACCGACTCCTTCTCGCACACCGCCACAAAGCACCCCCGGACGCAACCCAGAACTCCGATCCTTCTCACCACCCGTCGCCAACGCTAGCAAAGTGATATATCTAGCAACAAAACATCCGCAAGTAGAATCCCTTATTCCAACGTCACCCTTCGCTCTTATCAAACCCGCGCAAAGTAGCTAATTATCACCGGTAAGACAAAGTCCAGCCAACCCATGCCAAATTCTTCGAAAAATCACGCCCCGTCGATCCCGTAAGTATCCACCCAATTGGAAAAGTAGCTAATTACTCCACAGTTGCACAGTCAGAACAAGTTTTTTTTTTAATTATAAAAAGATTGTGAAAGTCGGAACTTCTCAAAAGTGTCAAAAGGCGATCACATTAGAGGAAAAACTAGACCAGCAACAACGGTAGCATTAAAGTATGAAAAAAGTTGAAGTAGATAATTCTTCACACGTCCGAATCGTACGAACTTATCAAAAGTTGATCAAGTAAGCTTAATTAATGGACCACCACACTATCGAAAGTACAGAATCAAAAATTACGACAAAGTGGGAAAAGCCCAAGAAACCGCCTACAAAAGATGAGCCCAGCTCACGAAAAAACAAAGCAACTCAACAACAACCAAAGAAAGAACAACCAACCCGTAGCACGACACCCCAATTAATCAAAACATACCGACAAGTAGACGCCTAAAACCAAAGAATATCAGAAAAAAAGTGAAAGTAGAATTTACCTTCACGACAACCCCACGAAAGTAGATAATAATCGAAAGTCGAAAAGTCTGACTAATATCGAAAATCGGAAAGTTAGCCCCTAATTATCTAATGTGAAAGTAGATAATTACGAAACTCACAAAAGTAGATAATTTCGGAAAATCAAAAGTAGATAATTAGCAAAAGTTGAAAGTAGATAATTACGAAAGTCGAAAGTAGATAATTTACCGAAAATGCAAAAGGAGATACTTCATCTAAGGTTGAAAGTAGATAATTATCGAAAATCAAAAGTAGATAATTATTCGAAAAGCAAGTAGATTAATTAGCAAAATTTGAAGTAGAAATTATCGAAAGTTGAAAAGTAGATAAGTATCAAAAGTCGAAAAAGTCCAGATAATTACAAAAAGTCGAAAGAAGATAATTCTCAAAATTCGAAAGTAGAGATATTATCAAAAATCGAAAGTAGATAATTATCAAAAGTTGAAACGTATAGATAAATGATAAAAAGTCAAAAGGAGATAATTCTCGACAACATCGAAAGTAGATAATTATCAAAGTTGAAAGTAGATAATTATCAAAAAGTCGAAAGTAGATATTATCAAAAGTGCGTAAGTAGATAATTATCAAAAGTTGAAAGTAGATAAGTATTGGGAAAATAGAAAGTATGAATTATCGAAAAGAGGAAAGATAGATAATTATCAAAGTAGAAATAGATAATTATCAAATCATGCAATACGATAGATAAGTATCTAAAGTAGATAAATTATCAAAGTTGTTGAAAAGGAGATAATATACGAAAGTTGAAAGTTTCGATAAATTCTCGAAAGCGCGAAATTAGCTTAATTATCGAAAATCAAAAGTAGATAATTATCGAAATCAAAAAATAGATAATTATCAAAAGTCGAAAGTAGATAATTATTGAAATCGGCAAAGTAGATACATTATCAAATATTTGAAAGTAGATAATTATTCCCAGAAGTTGAGCCAGTAGATAATGATAAAAAAGTCGAAAGTAGAATAATTATCAACAAAATCGAAAGTAGATAATTATCAAAGTTGAAATTAGATAATTAGCAAAAGCGAAGGTCCGATAATTATCCGAAAATCGAAAGCAGATAATTACAAAATTTGAAAGTAGATTAATTATCAGAAGTTTGAACACGATTAGATTAATTATCAAAAGTTGAAAGTAGATAATATCAAAAGTCAAAAGTAGATATTATCACAAAGGTGAAAGTAGGATAATTATCAAAAGTCGAAAGTAGATAATTATCGACATCAAAAGTAGATAATTAGCAAAAGTTGTGAAAGTAGATAATTTCGAAAGTCGGAAAGTTAGAGTAGGATATTATCGAAAATCGAACAAGTAAGTAGATAATTATCAAAAGTTGAAGTAGGATAATATCGAAATCGAAAAGTAGATAATTATCGAAAATCAAAAGTAGATAATAGCGAAAATCAAAAGTAGATTAAATTAGCAAAAGGTGAAAGTAGATAATTATCGAAAGTCCAAAAGTAGATCCAATGATCAGAAAATCGGAAAGCAGATAATTATCAAAAGGTTGAAAGTAGGGAATTGTTTAATTATCGAAAATCGAAAAAGTAGATAATTATCGAAAATCAAAGTAGATAATTATCAAAAAATCAAAAAGTAGATAGTTAGCGAAAATCCAAAAGTAGAATAATTATCAAAAGTTGAAAGTAAGATAATATTAAAAGTTGAAGTAGATACTTTTGAGAATCGAATACGTAGATAATTATTCAAAAGTTGAACGTCGATCAAGTATCAAAAGTGAAAGTAGAAATTATCAAAGGTGCAAATAGATAAATTATTGAAAAATCGGAAAGTAGATAATTACGAAAGTTGAAAGTAGGATAATATCAAAAGTTAAAGGAGATAATTATCATAAAATCAAAGTTAGTAAGTATCTAAAGTAGATAATTATCGAAAGTTAAAAGTAGATAATTATCAAAAGTGAAAGTCGAATAATTATCAAAAAGTTTAAAGTAGATAGTACTATCGAAAGGCGAAAGCTAGATAATTATCAAAAGTGAAGTAGATAAATATCGAAAGTCCGAAAGTAGATAATTATCAAAAATCAAAAAGTAGATAAGAGAAAAAGTTGAAAGTAGATAAATGATCGAAGTCCGAAAGTAGTAAATTAGGCGAAAACGAAGTAGATAATTATCAAAAAGTTGAAAGTAGATAAGCGAAAATTGAAAGTAGATAATTATCGAAAATCAAACAGTAGTAATATCGAAAAATCAAAAGTAGATAATTAGCAAAAGTGAAAGTAGATAATTATCGGAAAGTCAAAAGTAGATAATACGAAATGAAAGGCAGATAAGTATCAAAAGTTGAAAGGTAGATCATTATCGAAAATCGAAAGTAAGAAATGATCAAAATCAAAAGTAGATAATTATCAAAAATCAAAGTAGAAATTATCGAAAATCAAAAAAAACTTAGATATTATCAAAACGTTGAAAGCAGATAATATACATTGAGAATCGAAAGTAGTATAAATTATCAAAAGTTGAAAGTAATAATTATCGAAATTGAAAGTAGATCATTATCAAAAGTTGAAAAGATAATTATTGAAAATCGAAGTAATCGAATAGTGTAAAGATTAAGTCAGAAATTCAAAACGTGAATAGATAATTAATCAAAAAGTCCAAAAGTAGATAATTATCTAAAGTAGATAATATCAAAGTTTAAAAGTAGATATTATCAAAGTTGAAAGTCGACGTAGAATTATCGAAAATCAAAAGTTAGATAATTATCGAAATCATAAGTAGATAATTATCAAAAGTTGAAAGTAGAAATTATCAAAAGTCGAAGTAGAAATTAATACAAAAGTCGAAGTAGATAATTATCAAAAGTTGAAAGTAGATATTCGAAAATCAAAATAGATAATTATAAAAAGTTGAAAGTAATAATTATCGAAGTTAAAGTAGTATGATTATCGAAAGTTGAAGTAGATAATTATCACAAAGTCGAAAGTAGGATTAATAATCAAAATCAAAGTAGATAATTATCAAAACTGAAAGAGATAATATATTGAAAATCGAAGCAAATACTTATCGAAAGTTTGAAAGTAGGATAATTATCAAAAGTTGAAATTAGATAATTATCAAAAATCGAAAGTAGATTAATTACGAAAGTTGAAAGTAGATAATTTAAAAGTCAAAGGTATGATAATTATCAAAAAGATTGAAAGTAGATATAATTATCGGAAACGTGATGAAAGTAGATTAATTATCGAAAGAGTCGAAAAATTAGATATTAACAAAAGTTGTAAGTAGATTAATATTGAAAAAGAAAGTACGATAATATTGAAAGTTGAATTGAAAGTAGATAATATGTCAAAAGTCGAAGATGATAATAGATCGAAACGAACGAGATAATTATCGCAAGTTTAAAGTAGATAATTACGAAAGGTTCGACAATTAGATAATTATTGATAAAGCAAAAAGTAAGATAATTATCGAAAGTCGAAAGTAGATAATTATCAAAAGTTTAAAGTAGAACTATCGAAGTCGAAAGTAGATAATTATCAAAGTTGAAAGTACGATAATTATCGAAAGTCGAAAGTAGATAATTATCGAAAATCAAAAGTAGATAATTATAAAAGTCGAAGTAGATAGTTATCGAAAAAAGTCGAAAGTAGATAATTATCGAAAATCAAAGTGAGATAATTATTGAAAATCAAAAGTAGATAATTATTAAATGTTGATAGTAGATAATTATACGAAATCGAAAGTAGATAATATCGAAAATAAAAGTAGATAATTATCGAAAATCAAAAGTAGATATATTAGCAAAAGATTGAAAGTAGATATGATCGAAGTCGAAAGTAGATAATTATGATCGAAAGTATAAGATAAAGTGAAAGTAGATAATATCGAAAATGAAAGTAGATAATTATCGAAAATCGAAAGTAGATAATATAAAATCAAAAGTAGATAATATGCAAACTAGTGGAAAGTAGATACATTACGAAAGTCAAAAGTATAATTATCGAAAATCGAAAGCAGATAATTATCAAAAGTTGAAAGTTAGATAATTATCGAAAATCGAAAGTAAGTAGATAATTATCGAATCAAAAGTAGATAATTATCAAAAAATCAAAGTAGATAATTATCGAAAATAAAAATAGTAATATCACAAATGAAAGAGATAATTATCAAAAAAGTTGAAGTAGATAATTATTGAAATCGAAAGTAGATAATATACAAATGTTGAAAGGAGTAATTCTAAATCGAAAGTAGATAATTATCAAAAGTCGAAAGTAGATAATTACGGAAAGTCGAAAAGTAGATAATTGTCGAAGTAGATAATTATCGAAAAAAGTCGAAAGTAGATATTTATGAAAATCGAAAGTAGATAATTATCAAATGTTGAAAGTAGATAATTATCGCAAAATCGAAAGTAGATAATTATCTAAAATCAAAGTAGATAATTAGCAAAAGTTGAAAGTAGATAATTATCTAAAGTCAAAAAGTAGATAATTATATGAAAATCGAAAGTAGATAATTATCGAAAGTTGAAAGTAGATAATTATCAAAAATCGAAAGAGATATAATCGGAAAAAGTCGAAAGTAGATAATTATCGAAAGTCGAAAGTAGATAATTGTCGAAAGTAGATAATTATCGAAAAAAAGTCGAAAGTAGATATTTATCGAAAATCGAAAGTAGATAATTAGCAAATGTTGAAGTAGATAATTATCGAAAATCGAAAGTAGATTAATTAGCAAAAGTTGAAAGTAGATAATTATCGAAATCAAAGTAGATAATTATCGAAAATCAAAAGTAGATTAATCGTAGCAAAAGTTGAAAGTAGATTAATTATCGAAAGGCGAAAAGTAGATAATTTAATATCGAAAATCCAAAAGTAGATAATTATTACATTGAAGATAATTATCGAAAATCAAAAGTAGATAAGAATTACGAAAATCAAAGTAGATAATTATCAAAATTTGAAAGTAAAGTAGATAATTATCAAAAGTTGAAATAGATAAAGTTATCAAAAGTCGAAAGTAGAATAATTATCAAAAGTCAAAAGAAGATAATTATCAAAAATCGAAAGTAGATAATTATCAAAAGTTGAAAGTAGATAATTATCAAAAGTCAAAAGGAGATAATTCTCGAAAATCGAAAGTAGATAATTATATAAAAGTTGAAAGTAGATAATTATCAAAAGTCGAAAGTAGATAATTATCTAAAATCAAAGTAGATAATTAGCAAAAAATGAAAGTAGATAATTATCTAAAGTCAAAAGTAGATAATTATCAAGTTGAAAGTAGATAATTATCGAAAATCGAAAGTAGATAATATCTAAATCAAAGTAGATAATTAGCAAAGCTGAAAGTAGATAATTATCTAAATCAAAAGTAGATAATTATTAGAAATCAAAAGTAGATAATATCGAAAGTTGAAAGAGTAATTACGAAAATCGAAAGAGATAATTAGCAAAAGTTGAAAGTAGATATTATCGAAAATCGAAAGTAGACAATTGCAAAAGTCGAATAAAGTAGATAATTATCAAAGTAGAAAGTAGAGTAATTATCAAAAGTGAAAGTAGATAATTATCAAAAGTTGAAAGTAGATAATATAAAGCAAAAGGATAATTATCGAAAATGAAAGTAGATAATTATCAAAAGTTGGAAAGTAGATAATTCCTCGAAAATCGAAAGTAGATAATTATTAAAGTTGAAAGTAGATAAATTATCAAAAGTCGAAAGTAGATAATTATCGAAAAATCGAAAGTTGATAATTATCAAATGTTGAAAGTAGATAATTATCGAAAATCAAAAGTAGAGAATTATCTAAATCAAAAGTGAAAGTAGATAATAGCAAAAGTTGAAAGTAGATAATTATCAAAGTTAAAAGTAGATAATTATAGAAAATAAAAGTAGATAATTATCGAAATGAACGTAGATAATTATCGAAATCGAAGTAGATAATTAGCAAAAGTTGAAAGTAGATAATTATCGAACAGTGAACAGTAGATAATTATCAAATCGAAAGTAGATAATTACGAAAAATCAAAAGTAGATAATTATCGAAAATCAAAAGTAGCTAATTAGAAAAGTTGAAAGTAGATAATTATTGAAAAAAGTCGAAGTAGATAATTATCGAAAACAAAAGTAGATAATTATCTAAATGGAAAGTAGATAATTATCGAAAATCAAAGTAGATAATTATCGAAATCAAAAGTAGATAATTATCAAAATTTGAAAGTAATAATTATCAAAGTGAAAGAGATAATTATCAAACAGTCGAAAGTAGATAATTATCAAAAGTCGAAAAAGATAATTATCAAAAATCGAAAGTAGATAATTATCAAAAGTTGAAATGTAGATAATTATCAAAAGTCAAAAGGAGATAGTATCGAAAATCGAAAGTAGATAATTATCAAAAGTTGAAAAGATAATTACCAAAAGTCGAAAGTAGATAATTATCAAAAGTTGAAAGTAGATAATTACAAAAGTCGAAAGTAGATAATTATCAAAATCGAAAGTAGATAATACTAATCAAAAGTTGAAAGTAGATAATTATCAAAAGTTACGAAAGTAGATAATTATCAAAAGTTGAAAGTAGATATTATGAAAATCGAAAGTAGAAATTATCGAAGTTGAAAGTAGATAATTATCAAAAGTGTTGAAATTAGATAATTATCAAAAATCGAAAGTAGATAATTATCTAAAGGTACTGATAATATCGAAAAGTGAGTAGGTAATTATGAAAAAGTCAAAAAAAAAAAAAAAAAAAGTAGATAATTATCAAAAGTTGAAAGTAGATAATATCGAAAGTCGAAAGTAGATAATTATCGAAAGTTGAAAGTAGATAATTATTGAAATTTGAAAGTAGATAAATTATCGAAAGTCAAAATTAGCTAATTATCGAAAATCAAAAGTAGATAATTATCGAAAATCAAAAATAGATAATTATCAAAAGTTGAAAGTAGATTAATTATCGAAAGTTGAAAGTAGATAATTATCGAAAGTCGAAATTAGCTAATTATCGAAAATCAAAGAGATAATTACGAAAACAAAATAGATAATTATCAAAAGTCGAAAGTAGATAATTATTGAAATCGAAAGTAGATAATTATCGAAGTCGAAATTAGCTAATTATCGAAAATCAAAGTAGATAATTATCGAAAATCAAAAAGAGATAATTATCAAAAGTCGAAAGTAGATAATTATTGAAAATCGAAAGTAAGATAATTATCAAAATTTGAAAGTAGATAATTATCAAAATTCAAATGAGATAATATCGAAAAATCGAAAGTAGATAATTATCAAAATTTGAAAGTAGATAATTATCAGAAGTTGAAAGTAGATAATTATCAAAAGTTGAAAGTAGATAATTATCGAAAGTCGAAAGTAGATAATTATCGAAAGTTGAAAGTAGAAAATTATCAAAAGTCGAAAGTAGATAATTATCAAAAATCGAAAGTAGATAATTATCAAAAGTCAAAATTAGATAATTATCAAAAATCGAAAGTAGATAATTATCAAGAGTCGAAAGTAGATAATTATTGAAAATCGAAAGTAGATAATTATCAAAATTTGAAAGTAGATAATTATCAAAAGTGAAGTAGATCATTATCAAAGTTGAAAGTAGATAATATCAAAAGTCAAAAGGAGATAATTATCGAAATATCGAAAGTAGATTATTATAAAAGTTGAAATAGATAATTATTTAAAAGTCGAAGTAGATAATATCAAAAGTTGTGAAAAGTAAGATAATATTTGAATATCGAAAGTAGATAATTATCGAAAGTGGAAAGTAGAATAATTATCAAGTCGAAAGTAGATAATTATCGAAAGTTGAAGTAGATATATCAAAAGAGAAGTAGATAATATAAAAAGTCGAAGTAGATAAGTCGAAAAATAGTAGATATTATCGAAAATCGAAAGTAGATAATAATCAAAGTCGAAAGTCATAATATGAAAATCGAAAGTAGATAATTATCTAATGTTGAAAGTAGATAATTTACAAAATCAAAAGTAGATACATTATCGAAATCAAAAGTAGATAATTAGCAAAAGTTGAAGTAGATAATTATCAAAAAGTCAAAAGGAGATAATTCTCGAAAATCGAAAGTAGTAATATTAAAAGTTGGAATAGAGATAATTATCAAAGTCGAAAGTAGATAATTATCTAAAATCAAAAGTAGATAATTAGCAAAAGCTGAAAGTGAAAGTAGATAATTATCTAAAGTCAAAAGTAGATAATTATCAAATGTTGAAAGTAGATAATTATCGAAAATCGAAAGTAGATAATTATCTAAAATCAAAAGTAAGAATTACGGGCAAAAAGCTGAAAGTAGGATAATTATCTAAGATCAAAGTTAGATAATTATAGAAAATCAAAAGTAGATAATATATCGAAAAGTTGAAAGTTAGATAATTATCGAAAATCGAAAGTAGATAATTAGCAAAAGTTGAATGAAAAGCTAGATAATTATCGAAATCGAAAGTAGACATTAGCAAAAGTCGAAAGTAGATAATTATCAAAGTAGAAAGTAGATAATTATCAAAATCGAAAGTAGATAAATTAATCAAAAGTTGAAAAGTAGTAATTATCAAAGTCAAAAGGAGATAATTATCGAAAATCGAAAGTAGATAATTATCAAAAGTTGAAGTGATAATTCTCGAAATCGAAGTAGATATTATTAAAAGTTGAAAGTAGATAATTATCAAAATCGAAAGTAGATAATTATCGAAAATCGAAAGTAGATAATTATCAAATGTTGAAAGTAGATAATTATCGAAAATCGAAAGTAGATAATTATCTCAAATCAAAAGTAGATAATTAGCAAAAGTTGAAAGTAGATAATTATCTAAAGTTAAAAGTAGATAATTATAGAAATCAAAAGTAGATAATTATCGAAAGTTGAAAGTAGATAATTATCGAAAATCGAAAGTAGATAATTAGCAAAAGTTGAAAGTAGATAATTATCGAAAGTCAACAGTAGATAATTATCGAAAATCGAAAGTAGATAATTATCGAAAATCAAAAGTAGATATTATCGAAAATCATCGAAAGTAGTAATTAGCAAAAGTTCGAAAGTAGAAATTATGAAATCGAAAGTATAATTATCGAAAATCAAAAGTAGATAATTGATCGAATATTGAAAGTTAGATAAATCGAAAAAATCAAAAGTAGATAATTATCGAAAATCAAAAAGTAGATAATTATCAAAATATTGAAGTAGATAATTATCAAAAGTTGAAAGTAGATAATTATCAAAAGAGTCGAAAGTAGATAATTATCAAAAGTCGAAAGAAGTAATTATAAAACAATCGAAAGTAGATATTTCAAAAGTTGAAAGTAGATAATTATCAAAATCAAAGAGATAATGATCGAAAGTAGATAATTATCAAAGTTGAAAGTAGATAATATCAAAAAGTCGAAAGTAGATATAATTATCAAAACGTTGAAAGTAGATAATTATCAACAATCGAAAGTAGATAATTATCAAAAATCGAAAGTAGATAATTATCAAAAGTTGATGAAAGTAGATAATTATCAAACATCGAAAGTAGATAATTATCAAAAGTTGAAAGTAGATATTATTGAAATAGAAAGTAGATATTATCGAAAGTTGAAAAGTAGAAACTTATAAAAGTGAAATAGATAATTATCAAATCGAAGTAGATAATTATCTTGTACAAGTAGATAATATCGAAAGTGAAATGTAGGTAATTATGAAAGTCAAAAGTAGTAATATCAAAATTGCAGTAGAATAATTATCGAAAGTCGAAAGTAGATAATTATCGAAATTGCAAGTAGATAATTATCGAAAGTTGAAAGTAGATAAATATCGAAAGTCAAAATGTACATTTCGAAAATCAAAAGTAGAAAATCGAAAATCAAAATAGATAATTATCAAAAGGAAAGTGATAATTATCGAAAATCAAAGTAGATAATTATAAAAGTCGGAAAGAAGATAGTTATCGAAAAACGTCGAAAGTAGATAATTACGAAAATCGAAAGTAGATAATTATTGAAAATCAAAAGTAGATAATTATTAAATGTTGATAGTAGATAATTACGAAAATCGAAAGTAGATAATTATCGAAAATCAAAAGTAGATAATTATCGAAAATCAAAGTAGATAATTAGCAAAAGTTGAAAGTAGATAATTATCGAAGTCGAAAGTAGATAATTATCGAAAATCGAAAGTAGATAATTATCAAAAGTGTTGAAAGTAGATAATTATCGAAAATCGAAAGTAGATAATTATCGAAAATCGAAAGTAGATAATTATCGAAAATCAAAAGTAGATAATTAGCAAAAGTTGAAAGTAGATAATTATCGAAGTCAAAGTAGATAATTATCGAAATTCGAAAGAGATAATTATCAAAAGTTGAAGTAGATAATTATCGAAAATCGAAGTAGATAATTATCGAAAATCAAAAGTAGATATTATCAAAAATCAAAAGTAGATAATTATCGAAAATCAAAAATAGATAATTATCAAAAGTTTGAAAGTAAGATAATTATCAAAAGTTGAAAGTAGATAAATTGAAATCGAAGTAGTGAAATTATCAATGTGAAAGTAGATAATATCTAAAGTCGAAAGTAGATAATTATCAAAAGTCGAAAGTAGATATTACGAAAGTCGAAAGTAGATAATTGTCGAAAGTTGATAATATCGAAAAAAGTCGAAAGTAGATATTTATCGAAAATCGAAAGTAGATAATTATCAAATGTTGAAAGTAGATAATTATCGAAAATCGAAAGTAGATAATTATCTAAAATCAAAAGTAGATAATTAGCAAAAGTTGAAAGTAGATAATTATCTAAAGTCAAAAGAGATAATTATAGAAAATCGAAAGTAGATAATTATCGAAAGTTGAAAGAGATTAATTATCAAAAATCGAAAGTAGATAATAATCGGAAAAAGTCGAAAGTAGATAATTATCGAAAGTCGAAAGTAGATAATTGTCGAAAGTAGATAATTATCGAAAAAAGTCGAAAGTAGATAATTATCGAAAATCGAAAGTAGATAATTATCAAA
Source organism: Hymenochirus boettgeri (assembly GCA_019447015.1). Classification (NCBI taxonomy): domain Eukaryota; kingdom Metazoa; phylum Chordata; class Amphibia; order Anura; family Pipidae; genus Hymenochirus; species Hymenochirus boettgeri. The sequence goes on along the minus strand of JAACNH010000143.1, from coordinate 340,123 downwards.
TGTTGAAAGTAGATAATTATCGAAAATCGAAAGTAGATAATTAGCAAAAGTTGAAAGTAGATAATTATCGAAAATCAAAATAGATAATTATCGAGAAAATCAAAAGTAGATAATTAGCAAGTTAAGAGATAATTATCGAAAGTCGAAAGTGAAGATAATTATCGAAAATCAAAGTAGATAATTATCAATATTGAAAGATAATTATCGAAAATCAAATAGATAATTATCGAAATCAAAAGTAGATAATCTAAAATTGAAAGTAGATAATATCAAAGTTGAAAGTAGATAATTATCAAAAGTGAAATAGATATTATCAAAAGTCAAAAGTAAGGATAAATTATCAAAATCGAAAGTAGATAATTATAAAAAGTTGAAGTAGATAATTATCAAAGTCAAAGGAGATAATTCCGAAAATCGAAAGTAGATAATTTAAAGTTGAAAGTAGATAATTATCAAAAGTCGAAAGTAGATATTATCTAAAATCAAAAGTAGATAATTAGCAAAAAACTGAAAGTAGATAATACTAAAGTCAAAGTAGATAATTATCAAAGTTGAAAGTAGATATTATCGAAAATCGAAAGTAGATAATTATCTAAAATCAAAAGAGATAATTAGCAAAAGCTGAAAGTTAGATAATTATATAAAGTCAAAGTAGATAATTATAGAAAATCAAAGTAGATAATTATCGAAAGTTAAAGTAGTAATTATCGAAATCGAAAGTAGAAATTAGCAAAAGTTGAAAGTAGATAATTATCGAAAATCGAAAGTAGACAATTAGTCAAAGATCGAAAGTAGATAATTATCAAAAGTCGAAAGTAGATAATTATCAAAAATCGAAAGTAGATAAATCAAAAGTTGAAAGTAGATACTTATCAAAAGTCAAAGGAGATAATTATCGAAAATCGTAAGTAGATAATTATCAAAAGTTAAATAATAATTATCGAAAATCGAAAAAGTAGATATTATAAAAGTTGAAAGTAGATATTAATTATACAAAAGTCGAAAAGTAAGATAATTATCGAAAATCGGAAGTAGATAATTATCAAATGTTGAAAGTAGATAATTACGAAAATCGAAAGTAGATAATTATCTAAAATCAAAAGTAGATAATTAGCAAAAGTTGAAAGTAGATAATTATCTAAAGTTAAAAGTAGATAATTATAGAAAATCAAAAGTAGATAATTATCGAAAGTTTGAAAGTAGATAATTATCGAAAATCGAAAGTAGATAATTAGCAAAAGTTGAAAGTAGATAATTATTCGAAAGTGAACAGTAGATAATTATCGAAAATCGAAAGTAGATAATTATCGAAAATCAAAAGTAGATAATTATCGAAAATCAAAAGTAATAATTAGCAAAAGTTGAAAGTAGATATATTGAAAGTCGAAAGTAGATATTATCGAAAATCAAAAGTAGATAATTATCTAATTTGAAAGTAGATAATTATCGAAAATCAAAAGTAGATAATTATCGAAAATCAAAAGTAGATAATTATCAAAATTTGAAAGTAGATAATTATCAAAAGTTGAAAGTAGTATAATTATCAAAAGTCAAAGTAGATAATTATCAAAAAGTCGAGAAGATAATTATCAAAAAGAAAGTAAGATAATTATCAAAGTTGAAAGTAGATAATTATCAAAAGTCAAAGGAGATAATTATCGAAAATCGAAAGTAGATAATTATCAAAAGTTGAAAGTAGATAATTATCAAAAGTCGAAAGTAGATAATTATCAAAAGTTGAAAGTAGATAATTATCAAAAGTCGAAATATTGTTGTAATATATCAAAAATCGAAAGTAGAAATTATCAAAAGTTGAAAGTAGATAAGTTATCAAAAGCGAAAGTAGATAATTATCAAAAGTTGAAAAGTAGATAATTATTGAAAATCGAAAGTAGATAATTATCAAAGTTGAAGAGAGAATTACAAAAGTTGAAATTAGATAATTATCAAAATCGAAAGTAGATAATTATCTAAAGTTAGATAATTATCGAAAAGTTGAAAGTAGGTAATTGAAAAGCAAAAGTGATAATTATCAAAAGTGAAAGTAGATAATTATCGAAAGTCGAAAGTAGATAATTTCGAAAAGTTGAAAGTAGTAATTATCGAAAGTTGAAAGTAGATAAATATCGAAAGTCAAATTAGCTAATTATGAAAATCAAAGTAGATCATTATCGAAAATCAAAAAATAGTAATTATCAAAAGTTGAAAGTAGATAATTATCGAAAGTGAAAGTAGATAATTATCGAAAGTCGAAATTAGCTAATATCGAAAATCAAAGTAGATAATTATCGAAATCAAAAATAGATAATTATCAAAAGTCGAAAGTAAGAATTTATTGAAATCGAAAGTAGATAATATCGAAAGTCGAAATTAGCGTAATTATCGAAAATCAAAGTAGATAATTATCAAAATCAAAAAGAGATAATTATCAAAATTCGAAGTGATAATTATTGAAAATCGAAAGTAGATAATAATCAAAATTTGAAAGGTTAGATAATTATCAAAATTCAAGAGATAATTATCGAAAATCGAAAAGTAGATAATTATCAAAATTTGAAAGTAGATGATTAAGAAGTTGAAAGTAGATAATTATCAGAAAGTTGAAAGGATATTATCGAAAGTCGAATAGATAATTATGAAAGTTGAAAGTAGGAATATCAAAAGTCGAAAGTAGAAATTATCAAAATCGAAAGTAGATAATTATCAAAAGTCAAATTAGATAATTCAAAATCGAATGAGATAATTATCAAAGTCGAAAGAGATAATATCTGAAAATCGAAAGTAGATAATTATCAAAATATTAAAGTGATAATATCAAAAGTTGAAAGTAGATAATTATCAAAAGTTGAAAGTAGATAATTATCAAAGTCAAAAGGAGATAATTATCGAAAATCGAAAGTAGATTATTATAAAAGTTGAAAGTAGATAATTATTAAAAGTCGAAAGTAGATAATTATCAAAAGTGAAAGTAGATAATTATTGAATATCGAAAGTAGATAATTATCGAAAGTGGAAATACGAAATATCAAGTCGAAAGTAGATATTATCGAAAGTGAAAGGTAGATAATTATCAAAAGTCGAAAAGTAGATAATTATTTCAAAAATCGAAAGTAATAATTATCGAAAAAGTGAAAGTAGATAATATCGAAAATCGAAAAGTAGATAATAATCGAAAGTCGAAAGTCGATAATTATCAAAACTCGAAAGTAGATAATTATCTAAAGTTGAAAGTAGATAATTATCGAAAAATCAAAAGTAGATAAGATCGAAAATCAAAAGTTAGATATTAGTCAAAAGTTGAAAGTAGATAATTATCAAAAGCTCAAAGGAGATATAATTCTCGAAAATCGAAAGTGATAATTATTAAAAGTTGAAAGTAGATAATTATCAAAAAGTCGAAAGTAGATAATTATCTAAAATCAATAGAAAGTAGATAATTAGCAAAAGCAAAGTAGAAATTACTAAAGTCAAAAGTAATAATTATCAAATGTTGAAAGTAGATAATTATCGAAAATCGAAAGTAGATAATTATCTAAATCAAAAGTAGCTAATTAGCAAAAGCTGAAAGTAGATAATTATCTAAAATCAAAAGTAGATAATTATAGAAAATCACAAAAGTAGATAATTATCGAAAGTTGAAAGTAGATAATTATCGAAAATCGAAAGTAGATAATTAGCAAAAGTTTGAAAGTAGATAAATTATCGAAAACGAAAGTAGACAATTAGAAAAGTCGAAAGTTAGATAATATCAAAAGTCGAAAGTTAGATAATTATCGAAAATCGACAAGTCAGATATTATCAAAAGTTGAAAGTAGATTAATTATCAAAAGTCAAAAGGAGCTAATTATCGAAAATCCGAAGTAGATAATTATCAAAAAGTTGAAAGTAGATAATCTCAGAAAAACTCGAAAGTTAGATAATATTATTAAAGTTGAAAGTAATAATTATCAAAAGTCGAAAGTAGATAATTATCGAAATCGAAAGTAGATAATTATCAAATGTTGAAAGTAGATAATTATCGAAATCGAAAAGTAGATAATTATCTAAAATCAAAAGTAATAATAGTACAAAAGTTGAAAGTAGATACTATCTAATAAAAGTAGTAATTATAGAAAATCAAAAGTGATAATTAGCGAAAGTTGAAAGTAGATAATTATCGAAAATCGAAAGTAGATATTAGCAAAAGTTGAAAGTTAGAAATATCGAAAGTCACAGTAGATAATTTATCGAAAACGAAAGTAGATAATTATCGACATCAAAGTAGATATTATCGAAAATCAAAAGTAGATAATTAGCAAAAGTTGAAAGTAGATAATTATGAAGTCGAAAGTAGAGATAATTATCGAAAATCAAAAGTAGATAATTATCTAATTGAAAGTGAAATTATCGGAAAATCAAAGTAGATTATATTATCGAAAATCAAAGTAGATAATATCAAAATTTGAAAGTAGATAATATCAAAAGTTGAAGAGTAGATAATTATCAAAAGTCGAAAGTAGAAATTATCAAAAGTCGAAAGAAGATAATTATCAAAATCGAAAGTAGATAATTATCAAAGTTAGAAGTAGATATTATCAAAAGTCAAAAAGGAGATAATTATCGAAAATCGAAAGTAGTAATTATCAAAAGTTGAAAGTAGATAATTTATCAAAAGTCGAAAGTAGATAATTATCAAAAGTGTGAATGAAAGTAGATAATTATCAAAAGTCGAAAGTAGATATTATCAAAAATCGAAAGTAGATAATTATCAAAAGTGAAAGTAGATAATTATCAAAAATCGAAAAGTAGGAAATTATCAAAGTGAAAGGAGATAATTATGAAAATCGAAAAGATAATTATCGAAAGTTGAAAGTAGATAATTATCAAAAGTTGAAATTAGATAATTCAAAAATCGAAAGTAGATAATTATCTAAGTAGATAATATCGAAGATTGAAAGTAGGGTAATTATGAAAAGTCAAAAGAGATAATTATCAAAGTCTGAAAGTGAAAGTGATAATTATCGAAATTTTGAAAGTAATAATTATCGAAATGAAGAGATAATTACGAAAGTGAAAGTAGATAAATATCGAAAGTCAAAATTAGCTAATTATCCGAAAATCAAAAGTAGAATTATCGAAAATCAAAAATAGATAATTATCAAAAGTTAAAGTAGATAATATCGAAAGATGAAAGTAAGAATTATCGCAAAGTCGAAATTATATTTCGAAAATCAAAAGTAGATAATTATCGAAATCAAAATATGATAATTATCAAAGTCGAAAGTAGATATTATGAAAATCGAAAGTAGATAATATTATCGAAAGTCGAAATTAGCTAATTATCGAAAATCAAAGTTAGATAATTATCGAAATCAAAAATAGTATATTATCAAAAGTCGAGTGATAATTATGAAACGAAAAGTAGATATTATCAAATTGTAAAGTGATAATTACAAAATTCAAGAGATAATTATCGAAAATCGAAAGTAGATAATTATCAAAAGTTGAAAGTAGAATTATCAGAAGGTAAAGTAGGATAATTATCAAAAGTTGAAAGTAGATAATTATCGAAAGTTCGAAAGTATGTAAATTATCGAAGTTGAAAGTAGAAATTATCAAAGTCGAAAGTAGATACTTATTCACAATCAAAGTAGATAAAGTATATAATTAGCAAAATCGAAAGTAGATTAATTATCAAAAGTTGAAAAGTAGATAATTAGCAAAAGTCGAAAGGAAGTAATTATCGAAAGTTGGAAGTAGATAATTATTGACAATAGAAAGTAGATAATTATCGAAGTGAAAAATTAATTATCAAAAGTAGAAATTAGATAATTATCAAAAATCGAAAGTAGATAATTATCTAAAGTAGATAATTATCAAAAGTTGAAAGTAGATATTATCGAAAGTTGAAAGTAGATAATTATCGAAAGTCGAAATTAGCTAATTATCGAAAATCAAAAGTAGATAATTATCGAAAATCAAAATAGATAATTCAAAAGTCGAAGCATAATTATTGAAATCGAAAGTAGATAATTATCAAAATTTGAAAGTAGATAATTATCAGAAGTTGAAAGTAGATAATTATCAAAAAGTCGAAAGTAGATAATTATCAAAAATCGAAAGTAGATAATTATCAAAAGTTGAAAGTAGATAATTAGCAAAAGTCGAAGGAGATAATTATCGAAAATGAAAGTAGATAATGTATCAAAATTTGAAAGTAGATAATTATCAAGTGAAAGTAGAAATAAATTATCAAAAGTTGAAAGTAGATAATTATCAAAAGTCAAAAGTAGATAATTATCAAAGTTGAAAGTAGATAATTATAAAAGTCGAAAGTAGATAATTAGCGAAAATCAACAAAGTAGATAATTAGCAAAAGTTGAAAGTAGAATAATTATCGAAGCGAAAAGTAGAAATTATCGAAAATGAAAGTAGATAATTATCAAAAGTTGAAAGTAGATATTATCGAAAGCGAAAAGTAGATAATTATCGAAAATCAAAAGTAGATAATTATCGAAAATCAAAGTAGATACTTAGCAAAAAGTTGAAAGTAGATAATTATCGAAAAGTCAAAAGTAGATAATTATCGAAAATCGAAAGAGATAATTATCAAAAGTGAAAGTTAGATACTTATCGAAAATCGAAAGTAGATAATTATCGAAAATCAAAAGTAGATAATTATCAAAAAATCAAAAAGTAGATAATTATCGAAAATCAAAAATAGATAATTATCAAAAGTGAAAGTAGATTTCATATCAAAATGTTGAAAGTAGATAATTATTGAGAATCGAAAGTAGATAATTCAAAGTGAAAGTAATAATTATCAAAGTTGAAAGTAGATAATTATCAAAGGTGAAAGTAGATAATATTGAAAATAGAAAGTTAGGGATAATTATCGAAAGTGAAAGTAGATAATTATCCAAAGTTGAAAGTAGATATTATCAAAAATCCAAAGTAGTAATATCAAAGTAGATAATATCGAAAGTTAAAAGTAGATAATTATCAAAAGTCGAAAGTAGATAATTCAAAAGTTTAAAGTAGATAACTATCGAAAGTCGAAAGGAGTAATTATCAAAAGTTGAAAGTAGATAATTATCGAAAGCCGAAAGAGAAATATATCGAAAATAAAAGTAGATAATTAGCAAAAAGTTGAAAGTAGATTATTATCGAAGTCGAAAGTAGATTATTATCGTAATCGAAAGTAGAAATTATTCAAAGTTGAAAGTAGATAATTACGAAAATCGAAAGTAGATAATTATCGAAATACAAAAGTAGATAATTATCGAAAATCAAAAGTGATAATTACAAGTTGAAGTAGATAATTATCGAAAATCAAAAGTAGATAATTATCGAAAATCGAAAGCAGATAATTATCAAAAGTTGAAAGTAGATAATTATCGAAAATCGAAAGTAGATAATTATCGAAAATCAAAAGTAGATAATTATCAAAAATCAAAAGTAGATAATTATCGAAAATCAAAAAGATAATATCAAACGTCTGAAATAGATCATTATCAAAACAGTTGAAAGATAATTATTGAGAATCGAAAGTAGATAATTATCAAAGTTGAAAGTAGTAATTATCGAAAGTTGACGTAGAGAATTATCAAAGTTG